>CM068349.1:14162843-14468343 GCA_034769755.1 Odontamblyopus lacepedii | reverse complement strand
AAATATTGAATAAAATTAAAAAGACATTAAATTTGGTTTGTTGAATCTGCATAAACCCTGATTTCACAAATATGGTGCTGAATCACTTCTGTCAGTATCTACCTTGTTATATAACAGCATGTTGTTTTATTTGAACTATTTTCTTTTTGACTGCCCACTGTCTCTATTAAAATAATATTGGCCTATAGAATGTTGTGATGTCATCTGAAACTGAGTAATTTCCATGATGCATCTGTGTACTAAATTTGGTTGGGCTACACCAGAGACTTTGCCCATTAGAAAGAGTAGATATTTGACCTGTTACCATGGTGATGGGAGATGCGATGTGGGTGTCATTAACTTTTTTGATCGAGACCATGTCAAGAATATGTGATCCAAATTTTGTATGTCTGCAATAAAATATATATTTACTGCTCCATACAATATCTCTAGGGGGCACTGTCGGACCCATCTTTGATTTTCTTGTATGAAACTGTTCAGGGTGGGCATATCCGCCAAATATTAGACCTTGAGTGAAATCAGCGAAAGGCTATGGGAAATATCACTCGTTGAATTTTTCGAGCTGCAAAAAAACAAAAAACAAAATGTGTGCCGCTGCCATGGCGTATTTTTAAGAGCTTTTAACAACTTTTAATGTCCCACTTGTCATGATAACACAGAATGATTCTGGTGAGGCTGGGTCTAAAACCTCAGGACGAGTTTGTTAAAGTATGAGGACAACAAAATGCGCCTTTGCAGGTCGCACAATCAACCCAGTATGGCTGACTTCCTGTTGGTTGCCTAGCAACCGCGTAATATACTTTTTTGTTCCTATTCCCATGATGCATCTGTGTACCAAATTTGGTTTGGCTACAGCAAAGTTTTTGTTGGGCGCCCTATTGACGAGGACAGATGTTTGGGCTGTTGCCATGGCAACACAATAAGAAATGGTGTGGTGGTGACTTTGACCTTTTGATCAAGACCAGGTCACAACGTGTGTACCAAATTTTATATGTCTACGACAAATTAAAATTTTGTTGTCCCAGTCAATCTTCCTAGGGGCACTATAGTGCCCATGTGAGATTTTCTTATATTATTCTGTTCAGGGTCGGGTGTCCACCAACGCTAAAGTTTGAATAAAATCGGCCAACATTTGTACAAATTATCCCTTTTCGAAATTTGATGGCGAGCCACAAAAATGAAACCGTAATTTGAGTTGTTGTCACGGCAACACCGTTTGACCTTTTAAAAAGCTTTTAACAACTTTTAATGTCCCACTCGTCGAGATGACACAGAATGATTCTGGTGAGAGTACGTCAAAAACCCTAGGACGAGTTTGTTAAAATATGACTACAGGAAAATGCGCCTTTGCCACCAAGTTACACGGTCTATCCAATATGGCTGACTTCCTGTTGGTTGCCTAGCAACCGCGTGATATACTTTTTTGTTCCTATTCCCATGATGCATCTGTGTACCAAATTTGGTTCGGCTACGCCAAAGTTTTTGTCAGGCGTCCTATTGACAAGGACAGATGTTTGGGCTGTTGCCATGGCAACACAATAAGAAATGGCGTGGTGGTGACATTGACTTTTTTGATCGAGACCATGTCATGAACATATGTACCAAATTTTACATGTCTATGACAAAGTACATTTTTCTTATTCCATGCAATCTCCCTAGGGGGCGCTATAGTGCCCATTTAGGATTTTCTTATAAAAATCTGTTCAGGGTCGGGGTGTCCACCAACGATTAAAGTTTGAGTGAAATCGGCCAAAGTTTGTGCGAATTATTGCTTGTTGAAGTTTGATGACGATCCGCAAAAATGAACCCGAAATTTGAGCCATTGTCACGGCAACACCGTTTAATTTTTTAAAAAGCTTTTAACAACTTTTAATGTCCCACTCGTCGAGATGATACAGAATGATTCTGGTGAGTCTGCGTCAAAAACCCTAGGACGAGTTCGTTAAAGTATGATGACATGAAAATGCCCCTTCGACGCCAGGTCGCACGGTCTATCCAATATGGCCGACTTCCTGTTGGTTGCCTAGCAACCGCATAATATACTTTTTTGTTGCTATTCCCATGATGCATCTGTGTACCAAATTTGGTTCGGCTACACCAAAGTTTTTGTCGGGCGTCCTATTGACGAGGACAGATGTTTGGGCTGTTGCCATGGCAACACGATGGCGAATGGCGTGGGGGCGTCATTGACTTTTTTGATCGAGACCAGGTCACGAACGTGTGTACCAAATTTTATATGTCTACGACAAAGTAAATTTTAGCTGTTCCATGCAATCTCCCTAGGGGGCGCTATAGTGCCCATTTGAGATTTTCTTATATCATTCTGTTCAGGGTCGGGTTGTCCACTAACGCTTCAAATTTGAATGAAATCGGCCAACATTTGTACGAATTATCGCTCTTCGAAATTTGATGGCGAGCCGCAAAAACGTACCCGAAATTTGAGCCGTTGTCACGGCAACACCGTTAAATTTTTTAAAAAGCTTTTAACAACTTTTAATGTCCCACTCGTCGAGATGACACAGAATGATTCTGGTGAGGCTACGTCAAAAACCCTAGGACGAGTTCGTTAAAGTACGATGACATGAAAATGCGCCTTCGACGCCGGGTCGCACGATCGGTCCAATATGGCCGACTTCCTGTTGGTTGCCTAGCAACCGCGTAATATATTTTTTGGTTTGGAACGACAAGACCCATCCACCACCCGAATTTCGTTTGTCTACGACAAAGTTCATTTTTCGGGTATAGCCATAGGCGCAATGTATTTTGATTTTGCAGGGGGCGCTGTCGCGCCACTTTTTTGAATTTTTGGATGTGGAGTATTTGTAAATTCCTACTTTGGCGTTCTTGAATTTTGTGCAAAATTTCGTGAGTTTTCGTCGGCGGGAAGTTGCCGAACTGTGTTCGGGGGGCGGAGAAAAATAATAATAATAATAATAATAATAATAAGAAAAATCCCAAAATAACAATAACAATATAGCGCCAGGAATGGGGGCACATATCATTTTAAAGCACTCGCGTCCAGTAACGCACCCGTGGGGTCAAATGTCAACGCGCTCGTCATTGACCTCTTCGGTTTCTCACATACCCAGTGCACGTTTTTGGCGTTTGCCCGCGTTAACGATTACAATTATGCCGCTGTCGCGGCAATGGGCAGTGCCAGTCTGTACTACTGGATGCCATGAGTGTCACTGATGAGTGGCATTGAGTGTTTGATAAGGGGGCGAGCGCTTCGCGCTCGGTTTTCATGACATCATGCACTTCGTGCATGATGTCATGTGCGCCCTACGTTTTTGGGTGAACGATTACAATTATACGCTGGCGCCGCCATGGCGATGCCACCGTGCCAGGTCAGCGGGCACCAGTCAGTGACATGGTGATGCCAGTGTGCTTGAAAGGGGCGAGCGCCGCGCTGATTATGACATCATGCACTTCGTGCATGATGTCATGTGCGCCTCTACGCTTTTGGGTGAACGATTACAATTATACGCTGGCGCCGCCATGGCGATGCCACCGTGCCAGGTCAGCGGGCACCAGTCAGTGACATGGTGATGCCAGTGTGCTTGGAAAGGAGAGCGCTAGCGCTCTGTTTACGTCTTCGCTCGCAAGCTCCGCGCACTCAGCGCAGCAGTGCTTCGCACTGCTGAACAATCACAATAGGCCCTACGCCGCCAGGCGCCGGGCCTAATAAGAAAAATCCCAAAATAACAATAACAATATAGCGCCAGGAATGGGGGCACATATCATTTTAAAGCACTCGCGCCCAGTAACGCACTGGTCAAATGTCATTACGAAGCGCGTTGCGCCGTCATTGACCTCTTCGGTTTCTCACATACCCAGTGCACGTTTTGGCGTTTGCCCGCGTTAACGATTACAATTATGCCGCTGTCGCGCAATGGGCAGTGCCAGTCTGTACTACTGGATGCCATGAGTGTCACTGATGAGTGGCATTGAGTGTTTGATAAGGGGCGGCGCTTGGCGCTCGGTTTTCATGACATCATGCACTTCGTGCATGATGTCATGTGCGCTCTACGCTTTTGGGTGAACGACATAATTATGACGCTGGCGCTGCCATGGCGATGCCACCGTGCCAGGTCAGCGGGCACCAGTCAGTGACATGGTGATGCCAGTGTGCTTGAAAGGGAGAGCGCTTGGCGCTCTGTTTATCGCGCTCAGCCGCTCCACAAGATTAGCGCAGCAGTGCTTCGCACTGCTGAACAATCACAATAGGCCCTACGCCGCCTAGGCGCCGGGCCTAATAAGAAAAATCCCAAAATAACAATAACAATATAGCGCCAGGAATGGGGGCACATATCATTTTAAAGCACTCGCCCAGTAACGCACCTGGTGGTCAAATGTCAATTACGAAGCGCGTTGCGCTCGTCATTGACCTCTTCGGTTTCTCACATACCCAGTGCACGCTTTTGCCGTTTGCCCGCGTTAACGACATAATTATGCCGCTGTCGCGTATGGGCAGTGCCAGTCTGTACTACTGGATGCCATGAGTGTCACTGATGAGTGGCATTGAGTGTTTGATAAGGCGAGCGCTTAGCGCTGGTTTCAGCGCGCACATGACATCATGCACTTCGTGCATGATGTCATGTGCGCCTACGCTTTTGGGTGAGCGATTACAATTATACGCTGGCGCGCCATGGCGATGCCACCGCGCCAGGTCAGCGGGCACCAGTCAGTGACATGGTGATGCCAGTGTGCTTGAAAGGGGCGAGCGCCACGCTGAAGTTCATGACATCATGCACTTCGTGCATGATGTCATGTGCGCCCTACGCTTTTGGGTGAACGACATAATTATGCCGCTGGCGCGCCATGGCGATGCCACCGCGCCAGGTCAGCGGGCACCAGTCAGTGACATGGTGATGCCAGTGTGCTTGAAAGGGGAGAGCGCCGCGCTCTGTTTCAGATCGCTCGCCGCGCTCACAAGATTAGCGCAGCAGTGCTTCGCACTGCTGAACAATCACAATAGGCCCTACGCCGCCTAGGCGCCGGGCCTAATAATAATAAGAAAAATCCCAAAATAACAATAACAATATAGCGCCAGGAATGGGGGCACATATCATTTTAAAGCACTCGCGTCCAGTAACGCACTGGGGTCAAATGTCAATGACGAGCGGCGTTGCGCTCGTCATTGACCTCTTCCGTTTCTCACATACCCAGTGCACGCTTGGCGTTTGCCCGCGTTAACGATTACAATTATGCCGCTGTCGCGGCAATGGGCAGTGCCAGTCTGTACTACTGGATGCCATGAGTGTCACTGATGAGTGGCATTGAGTGTTTGATAAGGCGGCGCTTAGCGCTCGGTTTGAAGACATGACATCATGCACTTCGTGCATGATGTCATGTGCGCCTACGCTTTTGGGTGAACGATTACAATTATGCGCTGGCGCGCCATGGCGATGCCACCGTGCCAGGTCAGCGGGCACCAGTCAGTGACATGGTGATGCCAGTGTGCTTGAAAGGGGCGAGCGCCGCGCTGGTTTATGACATCATGCACTTCGTGCATGATGTCATGTGCGCCTACGCTTTTGGGTGAACGACATAATTATGCGCTGGCGCGCCATGGCGATGCCACCGCGCCAGGTCAGCGGGCACCAGTCAGTGACATGGTGATGCCAGTGTGCTTGGAAAGGGAGAGCGCCGCTCTGTTTAAATCGCGCTCCGGCCGCTCCGGCGCACTCAGCGCAGCAGTGCTTCGCACTGCTGAACAATCACAATAGGCCCTACGCCGCCTAGGCGCTCGGGCCTAATAATAATAATAATAAGAAAAATCCCAAAATAACAATAACAATATAGCGCCAGGAATGGGGGCACATATCATTTTAAAGCACTCGCGTCCAGTAACGCACCCGTGGGGTCAAATGGTCAAATGTCAATGACGAGCGCGTTGCGCCGTCATTGACCTCTTCGGTTTCTCACATACCCAGTGCACGCTTTTGGCGTTTGCCCGTTAACGACATTACAATTATGCCGCTGTCGCGGCAATGGGCAGTGCCAGTCTGTACTACTGGATGCCATGAGTGTCACTGATGAGTGGCATTGAGTGTTTGATAAGGGCGAGCGCCACGCTGGTTTTCATGACATCATGCACTTCGTGCATGATGTCATGTGCGCCCTACGTTTTTGGGTGAACGATTACAATTATGCCGCTGGCGCGGCCATGGCGATGCCACCGTGCCAGGTCAGCGGGCACCAGTCAGTGACATGGTGATGCCAGTGTGCTTGGAAAGGGGCGAGCGCCACGCTGATTATGACATCATGCACTTCGTGCATGATGTCATGTGCGCCTACGCTTTTGGGTGAACGACATAATTATGCCGCTGGCGCGGCCATGGCGATGCCACCGTGCCAGGTCAGCGGGCACCAGTCAGTGACATGGTGATGCCAGTGTGCTTGGAAAGGGGAGAGCGCTTCGCGCTCTGTTTCGTGCGCTCCGCTTCGCTCCGCGCACTCAGCGCAGCAGTGCTTCGCACTGCTGAACAATCACAATAGGCCCTACGCCGCCTAGGCGCTCGGGCCTAATAAGAAAAATCCCAAAATAACAATAACAATATAGCGCCAGGAATGGGGGCACATATCATTTTAAAGCACTCGCGTCCAGTAACGCACCCGTGGGGTCAAATGGGGTCAAATGTCAATGACGAGCGCGTTGCGCTCGTCATTGACCTCTTCGGTTTCTCACATACCCAGTGCACGTTTTTGGCGTTTGCCCGCGTTAACGATTACAATTATGCCGCTGTCGCGGCAATGGGCAGTGCCAGTCTGTACTACTGGATGCCATGAGTGTCACTGATGAGTGGCATTGAGTGTTTGATAAGGGGGCGAGCGCTTCGCGCTCGGTTTTCATGACATCATGCACTTCGTGCATGATGTCATGTGCGCCCTACGTTTTTGGGTGAACGATTACAATTATGCCGCTGGCGCGGCCATGGCGATGCCACCGTGCCAGGTCAGCGGGCACCAGTCAGTGACATGGTGATGCCAGTGTGCTTGGAAAGGGGAGAGCGCTTCGCGCTCTGTTTCGTGCGCTCCGCTTCGCTCCGCGCACTCAGCGCAGCAGTGCTTCGCACTGCTGAACAATCACAAGAGGCCCTACGCCGCCTAGGCGCTCGGGCCTAATAAGAAAAATCCCAAAATAACAATAACAATATAGCGCCAGGAATGGGGGCACATATCATTTTAAAGCACTCGCGTCCAGTAACGCACCCGTGGGGTCAAATGTCAATTACGAGCGCGTTGCGCTCGTAATTGACCTCTTCGGTTTCTCACATACCCAGTGCACGCTTGGCGTTTGCCCGCGTTAACGATTACAATTATGCCGCTGTCGCGCAATGGGCAGTGCCAGTCTGTACTACTGGATGCCATGAGTGTCACTGATGAGTGGCATTGAGTGTTTGATAAGGGGCGAGCGCTTCAGCTGGTTTCATGACATCATGCACTTCGTGCATGATGTCATGTGCGCCCTACGCTTTTGGGTGAACGACATTACAATTATGCGCTGGCGCGCCATGGCGATGCCACCGTGCCAGGTCAGCGGGCACCAGTCAGTGACATGGAGATGCCAGTGTGCTTGGAAAGGGGAGAGCGCTTCGCGCTCTGTTTTCGCGCTCGCCGCTCCACAAGATTAGCGCAGCAGTGCTTCGCACTGCTGAACAATCACAAGAGGCCCTACGCCGCCTAGGCGCTCGGGCCTAATAATAATAATAATAATAATAATAATAATAATAATAATAATTTATTTTCGCTCTATCCTAAGTTTGCTCTGTTTTAATGACTGTTTCTGTCGTGTTGCTGATGTTTGGTGGTTACAATCAGACGCTGACACCACACACATGAGGAGCAGTGGCTTCAAAATTGCACAGGAAGACAAAAAGTCAGGTCACGCCTCCGTGAACTCAGGGTGAAGAAATGGCAGCCAAAATTGGGCAAATTCTCCTGTAGTGTGTGACTTTAAACTGCATTACAGACTGAGAGGATCTTACAATCAATACATTTTGAATTGCACCTGATAGAAGACAGGGAGCTGCAGCGTTCTGGACATGTTGTGAGATCCTTGGTCCAGCCCGCCATACAAAGAACTGCAGTAGTCCAGGCGCAATGTTACAAATGCATTAATAATAATAATAATAATAATAATAATAATAATAATAATAATAATAATAATAATAAATTTTATTTATAGGGCGCCTTTCTGGGCACTCAAGGTCGCCTCACAACAAGTTCATACATCAATATAAAAAATATAAACATTAAAACAGTAAAAGCAACAGTTAAAATCTACATTTAAAATCAGGCATATAAAAGGACAGTGCAGTTGTGGTTATAATGAATAGGCCAGTTTGAACAGATGAGTTTGGATTTAAAGTGTGTGAGAGTGTCTGTATTGAGGTCAGGAGGGAGAGTGTTCCAGAGCTGGGGAGCAGAGCGACTGAATGCCCTACTCCCCATTGTACTAAGATGGGCAGAAGGGACAGAGAGCTGGAGAGAGGAGGAGGAGCAAAGAGAGCGAACGGGTGTGGCAATATGGAGGAGGTCAGAGAGATATGGAGGTGTGAGGTTGTGGATGGCTTTGAATGTGTGAAGCAGGATTTTGTATTGAATGTGGTGTGTGATGGGGAGCCAGTGGAGCTGTTGTAAGACGGGTGTGATGTGGTTGATGGAAGGTGTGTATGTGATGATGCGAGCAGCAGAGTTCTGAACCAGTTGAAGTTTATGGAGAGTTTTTTTGTGGGAGACCAAACAGAAGTGAATTGCAATAATCTAGACGGGAAGTAACAAGGCTGTGTATGAGTATGGCAGTGGACTGTGGAGTGAAGGAGGGTCGGAGTCGATGGATATTGCGGAGGTGGAAGTAGGCGGAGCGAGTGATGCTGTTTATGTGGGAGGCGAAGGAGAGGGTGCTATCGAGGATAACACTCAGACTCTTAACCTGATCAATGGGAATGGAGAAATGATTCATCTTGCTTATGGTGGATTTGGTGCCTACAAGGAGAAGTTCAGTTTTATTGCTATTGAGTTTGAGAAAGTTTGAGGTGAACCAGGATTTTATTTCACTGATACAGTTGACAAGGGAAGAGGGTGGGAGTGTGGAGTTTGATTTACCGGAGAGGTAGAGCTGGGTGTCATCCGCGTAGCAGTGGAATTGAATGTGGTGTTTCCGGAAAATGTGACCAAGGGGGAGAAGGTAGATGATGAAAAGGAGGGGACTGAGAACAGAACCTTGGGGAACACCTGTGGAGATGGGGACAGGATAAGAAGTGAAAGATTTGAGTTGAATAAACTGAGTGCGGTCGGAAAGATAGGAGTGAAACCAGGTGAGGGTTGTGCCAGAGATGCCGATGGAAGAGAGTCTGTTCAGGAGGATGGAATGAGAAATGGTGTCAAAGCAGAACTAAGATCAAGCAGAAGGAGGATGGATAATAAACCAGAGTCGGCAGAGAGGAGAAGGGCAGTTTCAGTGCTGTGGAGAGGACGGAAGCCAGAGTGAAAACACTCGTACAGGTTATTGGAGGACAGATGAGAGTGAAGTTGAGCAGAAACAGTTTTTTCAAGCATTTTGGAGATGAATGGAAGGTTAGAAATCGGACGGAAATTATTGAGGTCTGTGGGATCTGAACCAGGTTTTTTGAGAATTGGAGTGACAGCAGCAGTTTTGAGAGGAGAGGGGACAGTTCCAGAAGTGAGGGAGGCATGAATTATGTTGGTGATAAAAGGAGCAAGAGAAGGAAGTGTGGCTTTGATAAGGACAGTGGGAAGTGGGTCAAGTTGACATGAAGAGGTTTTGGATTTTTGGATAAGAGAGGAAATTTGATTGACAGAAGGTAGAGTAAATGATGAGAAAGGGGTGGTGGTGATAGGAGATGTAATGACAGGTAGAGTTAGAGCAGAAGAGGGGGTAAGCTGTTGGTGAATAGTGTGGATTTTTGTGGTGAAGAACGAAGCCAAGGTATTGCAGAAGTCGGATGAATAGAGATGAGATGGAAGGGAGTCAGGAGGTTTGGTGATGGTTGAAACATGAGAGAAGAGGGCCCTGGAATTTCCTTCATTAGTACTGATTAAACCAGAGTAATATGCAGATCTAGTTTTGGAGATGCAATCTTTGTAGTAGAGGGTGTGGTGTGTGTACATGTCCTTGTGAATAGTTAGTCCAGTTTTGTTATAAAGTCTTTCAAGTTAGCGGCCTTTTGCTTTTAACTGTCGGAGAGTGGGGGTGTACCAGGGTGCAGTGTGAGTGAAAGAGACCGATCTGGATTTGAGTGGAGCAAGTATGTTAAGGATGTTGTGGAGGTGGGTGTTGTAGTTTGACACAAGTTGATCAGGAGTTGCAATACTGTCTGTACTGCATTAGCTAATGTCGGCATATGTCACTCTGGAAGGATATTGGGGCATTCAAGTGCCTACTGGATCGAAATGGCTTTCCATGGCTTTAGAACACTCACCAATGTAAACAGTTCAAAATCACCTTGGATCAGAGAGATCTTAGTTTTATTTCCAAATGGCTTTAGAACTGGCAATCCGCATGAAAAACTGGCAACCCGAATGAGAAATGCATGTTTGGAATATTGTCTATTATTGCAAAACTCTAAGCCATGTTCTAATGCTGTCCTCTCCTCAAAAACAGACCTGGAGCTGTGTTTTGTTTTGTTCACACATGTTTGAGTAACTCTTTATTTGTCTGTCTAGGTCTCCAAAGCTCAACATACTTTGTTACACCTTGTGATGTCATGAAGCGGTAGTTTTTAAATTCACAGCTACTTTTTACCTTCAGTTCAGTAGAGATTGGCAATTCCAAGGCTGAAATTATCCAAATGATTTTAGTGAAGGCATATGGAGTTTAAAAACACAGTGGAGCACTTCCTGTATTACCACGTGACATCATAACGTGCATCGTTTGTGTGTTAAACCTGTGTGAATGAAACACAACTCCAAGTTTGTTTTTGAAGAGAAAACTTTATAACATAGATCAGAAAATAGCGCAATATGGAAGAATAAACAAATTCAGAAGAAAAGAAATATTTTTGACATATTTAAAAGCGTTCAATAGAAAACTTGAAATACTCCCTTTAAAAATACTCCCTTTATAAAAGTAGATTTTTTTGTGTAAATCTGGTCTTTTTTATAAGTACTGTATTTTCCGGACTATAGAGTGCACCTGTATATAAGCAACTCTATTTAAAAAAATAAAATAAAATAAGGATATACAAGCCGCAACCGGGCTATAAGCTGCTGATATCCATGTTGAAAATTTAGATATTTACTGCATATACAGAACGATTTTGTACTGTAAATGTACATTTATATACCTGAACAGATTCTTTCCAAACAGTGCCTTTTAACACGGGAGCAACTGTGCTGATTAAAATGAGGTCAAAAACAGAAAAGAACCGGTAATTGATTACCTTCATTTCTCCTGTGAAGTGAAACCACAAGTCACTTTAATCATCTTCACTGAAACCATTGTTTACATGCAGCAGCACGGTAGAGGTCTGTGCGGGACAGAATTTTCAGTCCCACTCCCGCCCGCTCCCGCATTCTTCAGTACCGCTCCCGCATCGAGCGGTCGCGCTCCCTCCAGCGCCTGCAATAAGCTTTCAGAATGTGTCCCACGCCGCACTGTTTTGTGTTGGGTCCCGCGGGAGTGCAGGGCTCTACAGCACGTTTTCCTTCATGGATAGCAAGATCGAGGGCCTTCAACTTAAAACTTGCATCATACAAACTCCTTCGTGTGCTTTTCATGATGAAGGGGTGAGGATTTGAAAATAATTACCAATTAGTAATTTGTCGTGCGTGTTATATCTGCTAAATAAAAAGTAGCGTATTCTTCTTTGCATTAATTTTCCGTCTATCTTGTTTTTGAAATTCCGGTTAGAGAAAGAAAGAAAAATCCACAGATTGCCGCACCTTTGTAAAAGCCGCATGGTTCAAAGCCTGGGAAAAAAGTAGCGGCTTATAGTCCGGAAAATACGGTACGCAGTAAATAATGCACGACTATGCTTCAATGAATAACAAGAATTATATCACTGATCATGACTCACAATCACAATGATGTTGATTTAAACTCATGTAACATTGACCCCCTAAAGATTTATAACCTGCTGTCTACAAAAAAGACTTGACATTGAATATAAAGTATGAAAAGTTGAAATAAAATATAATAATGCCACAAACGGTTCAAAGTCTAGGGCTATGTGACCTCTAGTGGATGTATTATTTGGGAGAAGATACAGGCCTGTCGAAATGAGCTACTTCTACCCAAATTTATATAAATGAGTGAATAATGGTGATTCTACAGTGGGAGTATAATTCGATGGCTAAATTGGCCTGTTGAGATGTGTTGCATTTAGTCGGAGCCCTATTTGATAACGTAATGACAGACCAAATGAACTACGCATAATAATATGAATGACTGTAAATTTGACATAACTAAGGTATAAAGTGTGATCACCGTGTGCAAACAGCATCAAACCTGCTGTCTCTAATCTAGTCCTGCTCACATAGTGGGGTGTGACCTTGAGGAACATGCTTTTTTTTGACATACTAGAATAAAGTGTAATTGCACACCCACTACACTAGTAGTAGTAGTAGCAGGCAGAGACGCTCTCATTGTCAGAGTGTGCGCAGGGAGTATTAGCGTTATAGTCTTTTTTGTTCATTTTTTGCCCTGATGAAGGCCTTTTTGGCCGAAACATGTTGGCAATATTTTTAACTTATCCAGTTTTATCATGAACTAGCCATCTAATTAAAGCGGTTTTAAGAAGAGTGCCTTGGCATCCTGCCTTTTTTCCGATTAGCGCTATAGTGTTGGGTTTTTTGCACCAAGCATACACACACACAGCACAGAGCTAGAGATGTGAAGTGCAGAGAACAAACTGTGTGTAAAGCGTCTGTATCGCTCGGCTTCACTGTGACTACGGTGGAAACAAGGAAAGAGCACTGTGTTTACTGTGTGTAAAAATGTTGGCAGTGGACAGCCTGAGGCTAAATAAATGACGGTGTCACTTAAAGACATTACACCCCAACCACACTGATAAGCTGCTTGAGTTTTTTCAGCGAAAATGTGCAGAATATCACCAACAATCCTCCTGCTTTGTGAATGCTGCTTCAGTAAAGCTGCGAGCACTCTTAGTATCATATAAGGAGGACCAAACAGAGGAGCTGATCCTGCTGCAGCTTTAGACATGGTTTAGTGCCCCGAACTATAACACGAGCATCATCTACCCACAGGTGTACCACCTTTGGTCAGACAGCCCTGTCTGCCTGAGGTGGGAACCTGTGGAACAGTTTACCCTTAACACTGAGTGAGCCCACCATAGAATTCTTTTAAAGCTCAACTGAAAAACTGGCTCTGGTCAAACCAAACCTGCACACACTAGAGTCCAGGCTTTGTCTGTTCATACTGTGTGTCTCTTATGGACCCTCTAAGACTGACTGGAATTTTTTAGTGTTGCACATTGCCTGTGGAGTGTGGACACTGAGCTGAGTGAATGTTAATGAAGTTCTGTGTAAAAGTGACTATGAATTGTGTGGTTATCTGTATGATGCAGTTGGTGAGTATGGAAAATTGTAAATAAGGTCTGATCATTGTTTAATGTAAATTTTACTGTTGTTACTGATGTATTTCTGACCCCTGTGACCCTGACCCGTGGGACTACGGATGGAAATGAGCCTTGTGGCTATCCGGAGTGTTTACATTCATGCGTTTTGTCATATCTGTTCATTAACATGCACTGTCCCAATTGAATAAACAAATAAATAAATCTATAAAGACAAGGACACGGGAGCAGACCGCCTCATGACATAGGTGGGGACAGTGTGGAATACGCATGGACAAATGCTCCATGTGTTCCGGGAGTCGCTTTGGAAACGTGAAATGTTTTCTTCTCACAGAAAATAATTGAGAAGTACTGTTCTAATCCAAAGAAATATGTTGTAAAACTGGGGAGGTTCACTTTATTGGATCTATACGACTGTAAACGGAAAATGTAAGGTAGCTCATTTAGACTGGACAACCCATTTCGACAGAACGAACACCGCCCTTCTTTTAAACCAGCAAAAAATTTTAACCTTTTAAAAGATGCAAGATTCAAATGTCACCTGTAGATAATACTTCATATATAAACATGAAATGAATAAAATCGATGAAAGCTAAGCGTGTACTGATGAAAAATAATAACAAAAAGGTCTCGCCCCACTTCTAATTTATATGGCTGGTTAGGATAGTGACCGTGTGGCTTCCCCGGCTAAGTGACAGCTTTATTACATGATACTGATAGGTGTGTGATCCCGATTCAGCACTGCAAATTGAACCGGCTTCACAGATGAGTAACTGGATGTTGAATCTTACGCAATCAAGTTTAAGGATGACATGGTAAGCGCAGAATCATCAAGTCTCAATCAAGTCTTTCGCTGGAGGAGTTCCCCGGCTCTACTCTCCCGATGCTGACTGAGGTCTGTTAGCGCGTTTATACCACAACCAGGGCATCATGAATAATAAAGGATTGTTTACTGTACGAGAATAGCACGATACATGTGTTTTCCCATGACCTGCTTACAGCTAATGAAGATGCTTTAAATTAGAGACGCCTTTCTAATTACTTTCTGTATTGCTGTATTAAGAAATCTTTTATATTTGCTTGTATAAAACAATGGTAAAGACACGGCTACACTGCTGCTGGATGGTTTTTGCATTCAAATGTAATACATTCAGATAAGTTATTAAAACACACTGGATATTCCACCAGCTGAAGTTTAAAAAAGCATGACATGAAATAACAAGGAGAGGATATATAGCACAAGCAGGTGACAGACCCTCAACCAAAAAGTTACTTAATGCACCTTTAACATCGTGCACGTTCTCTCCTTTAATCCGTGCGAAGGGCGTTTGCCATTTAATCAACCAGAACCAGAATTGTGATGGCTTTAAGTGGGAGACGGGCAAATGTGTAGAACTCAATTCAGATTCAGAGCTGCAGGTTTGGACTTTGTGTTCTGTAGTGAGATTTTTTGAGCAGTTCTAAGCAGAAGACACCTGAGAGTCACCTGTCATCAGCTCTTCTGATTGGTAACAAAGAATCAGTTCTTTGAATCTGATCTAAGCTGAGTGCACCACTTTGATAAAAAATGCACATAATAGTTTTCTCAACTACCCAAAGCTTCAAGGTGCATTGCACAACTTTTCTGCTGAAGGATCCACCACCTACTCCATTGCTTTGCCAAGAATGTTTCATGGTATGACTTTAAACATATTCATTTAGCATTTATTCATTACTTGTGTTTCTGTTACCTTCTGTGAATAGGGATACATAGATCATGTGAATAGGGATAAACAAATCATGGGTATGTACAGGTTTTTATTCACACCACTGCCCAAAGTTCAAAGCTCAATCTTTACATTGCAGAATGCAGTCCAAAAAAACAAACTATTTACTGCAGAACTTACAGTGATAACCAGTCCCCACAGGCCAAGGACAGTCAACAGAATGAGCAGAGCTGCTCATCAAATACCCCTAAAGCAGCATTTAGACCACAGCGTCCAATAATGTGCTGGACGCCTCTAGTTGGATGCTGACGTCCAGGGCGTCTGCTGCGGTCTGCGACTGCCTTGTTTTCCTGGTCGAGTGGCTTTAGTGTATTTATTACATAAGCACATCAGCGCAGGCGATGGGCTCGGCGGCTGAGGCGTATATATATTGTATATATATTTATTCTCCGCTAATGATATGCCGTAGATTTCTTCTTATGGTGTTTGTGGCTCCTGGGCCTTTCTCTTCGCCTTCTTCCGGATAACGATGTTACTACGTTGTGCGTCCAGAGCATCAAATGATCAATAAAGGTACAGTCTGTGGTCACATGATGTCCAACGTGCACAACCAAGAGTTATTTAAGGGGAAGTACTCTGGATTGGCAGGTAAAGAGCGTGTGGGCACGTAGGTGCCGAGTGAGCACCTTTGGGACATGTGTGTGGGCCTGTGGAGAAACCGTCTACAGAGCCTTGCTCTGCATAAACAGGGGGAGCGCTCTCAGGACAGAGAGAGTACATGTGTTCCCAAGGCAATGTAGGCTTGAGACGAAACAATACAATTGCAAAATGAAGCATTAGTTATTGTAAGATAATAATTTGTTTTTGTGATGGCAGAATGTAGCCTACTTACCTCAGCCAAAAACACATCACTCCAAGCGCTGATCATTTTGCTATTCTGAGCTCCTCACCACTTTGCGAACCCTCTTACTCATGACAGAAACCTACTGCCCTCCTCCCACATCTCCCTCTATAGTCATCCCATTTACCAGCTCAGACCCACTGCATTAAGGCCTGACTCCATTCAACTCTTTACTGAATAAAAGCACCCCTTCCGTGACTTCTCCGGAGCATGACCCTGCAAAGCGAAGCAGGCTGCCCCACACATGTGCCTTCCTTCTGGGGTGGATGTGAAAAGAGGTCTGTACATGTATCTGGTGACCTGGGTCAAGGTCCACTGGAACAAAGGGAAAGTGGATAGTCGCGTGTGAAGGTGCAGTGGTACAGTGTCCCTCACCACAGCCCCTGCATAGAGAATAAGCAGCGAACACTCTTGTGAATGGAGAACGGCGGCTATAGGTCCTATATGTGCTGAACTTGTTTTGATGGTCTTGCTCTAAAGAACTCAAAACGCTCAGTTCTGGAGCTCGAGGTCATCCTGTGGTATTTCAGAAAGTGCTTCTTTGTGGTCGTAAAGGGCCCAAAATACATGATTTTCTGATCTGTGTCTTGTCAAAAAACATACCCGGAGTTTTCTTTTGTTTCATTTTCACACTTTAACACACAAATCCTGCACATTTTGAACTGAAAACACTCTGCCCCACCTTGTGATGTCACGTGGTAATACAGGAAGTGCTCCATTTTGTTTGTTAACTCCATACAACTTCACTAGCATCATTTGAATGATTTCAGACCTGGAATTTTCGATCTCTTCTGAACAAAATGTAAAAAGGTAGCACAAGGTAACACAACTCCAGGTCTGTTTTTGAGGACTAGAACTTCACTGAAAATTTTGAAAATATATCACATTTTCTGACATGTACTGAATTTGCGTTTATGTTCTAATAGTAGGCTTCTGTTCAGAGGGTTTAAACAAATCAAGGAGCATAAAAATCAAGGAAAGATCAAAACATGTCCAGTGCATTTCAGAACACGATTGTGCAGATTAGCAGGTTTTGTTCATATTAATATTTAGTTGTTTGCACATCTTCCAGTGAATGTGATTAATCTCAAGGCGATACACCAAACGGATGATTTCAGCACGCTATTGTTTGTACTCCAATGTGTGCATCTATGTGCATACCTGACAATGTAATAAATAGTAGTCAATAAAGAAAGCGCCTGTACCAACACTTCGGACACACAGAGAGGTTGTGCAATTCTAAGCAAAAGCACAAACTACCACATCTCATTTATTTAAAACACAGCAACTTTATGAAAAATGACAAACGCCACATGACCAAATTACAGATCAGATGTGTGGAGAGGCTGCCCCACTCAGAGTAACAATGTTTTTTTTTTGCGCAAAAAATCCAATTGTCATGGTTTGAGTGTGGTTGAGGACCCCAAAGCAGAGACAGAGGCGCAGGTAGATGATTAAACAGGTTTATTGCTGGATGTGGTGATGGGAGCTGGCTGGAGACAGACGGAGGGAAGACTCACAGGTAGACAGACTGGACGACAAGGGCAGGCAGGACGACATGGACAAGCAGGATGACGACGTGGACGTGGACAAGCAGGACGAGGAATAGAGGAGGAATGAACTGACACTGAACAAAGGAAAAGGACAGAACTAAGTAGTGGGGCTGATTAGACAATGAGCTGCAGGTGAACCACCGAGCAGGTGATCCACACTGCAGCATTAGCCCAGCCACACCCCCAGAGGAGCAGACAGACACAGAAGGGAGGGGGAACACACAACAAACACCAAACCCTGACAGTACCCCCCCCTCAAGGGACAGCTCCCAGATGTCCCAAACAACAACACAAACACGGGAGGGTGGAGGGGGCCTGGACGGAGGGACACAGGCAAACTGGCACCCAGGATGGAGAGGAGCGGCCAGCAGCAGCCCAGGAAGGGACACAGCCACCCCGGACGGAGAACGGTGTCCAGCGGTGGTCCAAGAAGGGAATCTACCACCCTGGACAGAGAACAATGTCCAGCGGTGGTCCAGGAAGGGATTCTGCCACCCCAGACGGAGAACAGTGTCCAGCAGCGGCCCAGGAAGGGAGTTGACCACCCCAGACGGAGAACAGTGTCCAGCGGTGGTCCAAGAAGGGAATCTACCACCCTGGACGGAGAACAGTGTCCAGCGGTGGCCCAGGAAGGGAATCTACCACCCTGGACGGAGAACAATGTCCAGCGGTGGTCCAGGAAGGGAATCGACCGCCCCAGAAGGAGAACAGTGTCCAGCGGTGGTCCACAAAGTTCAAGGGACATGGAGGCAGAGAAAACAGGAGCTGGGACAGGAGTAGGGTTAGTGGCTGTTGCAGAACGCTCCAGAGGAACAAGTGAGGACAAACGAGGCAGCTGGGAATTGGAGCCTGCCGATGCTCTACACTCTGCGGGGTCCAAGTGGTCAGTTCATTCTGTCATGGTTTGAGTGTGGTTGAGGACCCCAAAGCAGAGACAGAGGCGCAGGTAGATGATTAAACAGGTTTATTGCCGGGATTGTAGGATGTGGTGATGGGAGCTGGCTGGAGACAGACGGAGGGAAGACTCACAGGTAGACAGACTGGACGACAAGGGCAGGCAGGACGACATGGACAAGCAGGATGACGACGTGGACGTGGACAAGCAGGACGAGGACGTAGACAAGGAATAGAGGAGGAATGAACTGACACTGAACAAAGGAAAAGGACAGAACTAAGTAGTGGGGCTGATTAGACAATGAGCTGCAGGTGAACCACCAAGCAGGTGATCCACACTGCAGCATTAGCCCAGCCACACCCCCAGAGGAGCAGACAGACACAGAAGGGAGGGGGAACACACAACAAACACCAAACCCTGACACCAATGGTAGATAGATACGTTTAATGCACTACTACAGAACTTTCTAGTAACATCTCCAAGCAAACAAAAGTTACGCAGTGCACCTTTAAAGAGGGGGTGTTTTGCTTCATTGTTTTTTCTTCTTTAGCTTTTTACTACATTATAATCATCTCATCAAAACATGAGTGAGGAGGTTAAGAGCGTGCCTATGTTCCCTCAGCCCTATGTTCCCTCAGCCCCATGTTTCCTCAGCTCTATGTTCCCTCAGCTCTATGTTCCCTCAGCCCTTTGTTTCCTCAGCTCTATGTTCCCTCAGCTCTATGTTCCCTCAGGTCTATGTTCCCTCAGTCCTATGTTCTCTCAGCTCTATGTTCCCTCAGCTCTATGTTCCCTCAGCCCTATGTTTCTTCATCTCTATGTTCCCTCAGCTCGATGTTCACTCAGCTCTATGTTCCCTCAGTCCACCTTGAGGTCTTGGTGCAAAGGACCCTAGGTTGAAATTACTCTGAATCATCCCTTTAAATGTGGCATAAAAATACAGACTTGACGTAGAGTTTAATTGTGAGAAAAATCTTAGAGCTGAGGAAACATAGAGCTGAGGAAACATAGGGCTGAGGAAACATAGCGCTGAGGGAACATAGAGCTGAGGGAACATAGAGTTGAGGGAACATAGGGCTGAGGAAACATAGCACTGAGGGAACATAGAGCTGAGGGAACATAGAACTAAGGGAACATAGGACTGAGGGAACATAGAACTGCGGGAACATGGAACTGAGGGAACATAGGGCTGAGAGAATATAGGGCTGATAGGAAGATGCGTTCAGACTGGGGCGTCAAGGTGTTCACTTTACATGCAAAGTCTATGTGGACGCGCATCTAGAGCGTCCTGCATTTTTGCTGCGCATCTTCAGGCGTCAGCGCAGCGAGAATCTGTCGAAGTTGAAATCTATGACAATCTCCAGAGACGTAGTGACGTTATTATCCAAAAGAAGGAGGAGAAAGAGAAAGACCCGGGAGTCCACAAACATAATAAGAAATCTACAGCATGCCATTAGCATGCTGTAATGCATGCATAAATGTAAATACGCTGCAACCGCCGAGCCGTCATCACCTCTACTGATGATTTTACATAATAAATACCCTAAAGACACTCTCTTACACAGGAAAACAAGGTACTCAGACTGCAGCGGAGGTCCTGGACATGTGTCGGGGCATCTGAACTCATATGCAAAGGCATTCAGCATGTTTCTTTTTATGCTGAGGTCTGAACGCAGCTTTAGATGTCATCCATCTGTGTTTCAGGTCAGCGGGGTTGAGACTCAGGGTGGGGGTACAGTCTCAATCTCCACACATAGGCTGCTACAAATAGGCTTCTGGGAAATTGAGGTGTGGTAGAAGCAAGCCGTGATTCTCTGGAGAGGAGACAAGGGCAGTTGAGACGTAGTCCAATTAATCATATTAACTACATTTATGGTTACCTGTAAGATTCTGTACAATGCTCCGCCCACGCAAGCCTACTTCACCCATGCTCCTAGAAGACAATTCTCCATAAATATACAAAAACATGAATAGTCCACGACAACTTGACAAACCTGATGCAATGTGCGGTCGTTTCATTAGCAGGACGCATGCTGATTTTGTTGTGATAGTGCTCTGAAGGAGGAGTGTTTTAGCATGGAGAGCTGAGGGAAGGGAATCTCAGAGTATTAAAAAGCAAAAGTCAGTTATGTTAATACGTTGTTTTCAGTGAATACAGGAATACAGCATTTTTAAAACAATAAAAGCTAGGGTTTCAATGCTATTCCAATCCTATTATAGTGTCATTACAATTGGCTTTTGGTCAGTCTTCTGGAAGCACAAACGTATTTGAATCCCTTTGAGTCTGAAGAGCTGTTAAAAGTCCCCGCTATCATTCTTCCGTCTATCCCCCTCTCTTTCATTCTATTTTCTCCCCACCCCAAAATAATCCCCTAAAAAAAGCCATTATCCTCTGTCCGTTTTCAAGCCGCCATCAGCACATTCTCACTCTTGTCAGATTAGCTGTTATACGCGCGTAGCCTTTATGCAACACTTAGCTTCTCTCTTCTCTTTTACTATTAACCAGAACATTGCCCGTGCCTGTCGTAACTGTAGGTAATAAAAAGCGTAAAACCTCTCAGGAGAAAATATGTCTCGTGATGGAGCAAATGACTCTATCCCCCTGTGATTTATTGGGGAAATTAATGACCCACCCCACGCTCACGGCACAGAGGCGACCATGCGCACCGCTGCACCCTGCGAGCACGTGAACAACCCCTGCATAAGTAATGAGACTGAGATACATGCCCCGTCTGTGTGTGCAAACAAGCTGAGGGGGCATACACAGCGGGGGCTTAAAGGTCCCATATTACTCACAATTGACTCTTGTGAGATTTAAGGGTCAATGTACCATTCGTTTTTTGAGTTTCAATTAAGAATGAAACAAATAAAATGGGAAAACAGTTTTGAATGAAACAAAACACAACTTCAGGTTGGTTTCTGAGGAGGTAACAATATTATAACTATCGCTGTCAAATGATACATTTTTTAAAATCGCGATTAATCTCAGAAATTTTATAGTTTATTGTGATTAATCGCATATTGAATTGCATGTTTAAAATTGTGTTATTTGCATTTCAAGACCGTATTTTCGTATTTTCTTCGTGTGATCATCGACAGGTCTGAAATGGTAATTTGTCAGATCTGAGGCTCGTTTGGCTGGGACGCTCCGGTTGCTGCACCCGGGTGTTTAGCTTGGAGGTGCTAACTTAGGGCGTTTTCAAACCGCTAGTTCGATTATTTGGTCCACACCAGGCAATAAAATTGTTATTATGTTGTCCATAGGCTCCAGTGTGGTCCGCTTTCACAACGGCAAACGAACCAAAATTGGTCCAATTGACGCTTCATCAATGTTTATCCAGGACGTTCCCTGTACCTCTGTACCTAGAACTTTGTACACAACTCACTGCACATGAGCCCGGAGCAGAAGCTCTGGGTTTGAGTAACAGTGATAAAGACTCGGGAGCTTAACCGCAGATCGCAGCCCCTCAGAACGGACCCGGGGATCTGGTCCTTGGACTTGTTCCATCCTTCAAGATCAGTGCGCACTGGACTGGGGCAGAGCGGTTCTGTGCCGTCCTCTGCGTGTTGGATCCGTGCGGCGAAAGCGATAACGCGCTGTGGACTACAGGTCCGGGCAGGCTGCTCTTGTTCTCCATGCTCGAGGATCACGGCTGGTTCTGCGATGGTGCAAAGCATATGGACAGTAGCGCGAACCCAGTTTGGTTCATTATAATTTGTTCGGAGCAGTCCGTCCTCTGCGCACTTGGTTCTTCCCGGGGAAAGCACCGAACACTACTTCCCGCTCCAACTCATCTGAGCCCGGCCTGAACCAGAGCTGATCCTCGTGTTAGAAGGGACAAAAGGCTGGCAAACTTTAATCGCAACTAAAAATATATATATATATTGCGTTAAGGATGGCATTAATCTAATCGCGATTAACGCGTTAACGTTGACAGCCCGAATTATAACATAAGGTCTGTGTACCTGTGTACTTGTTCTTTTGAGTTTCAATTAAGAATGAAAAAAATAAAATGGGAAAACAGTTGTGAATGAAACAAAACACAACTCCAGGTCTGTTTTTGAGGAGGTAACACTATAACATAACTTAAAGGTCCGTGTACATGTTCTTTTGAGTTTCAATTAAGAATGAAAAAATAAAATGGGAAAACAGTTGTGAATGAAACAAAACACAACTCCAGGTCTGTTTTTGAGGAGGTAACACTATAACATAACTTAAAGGTCCGTGTACCATTTGTTCTTTTGAATTTCAATTAAGAACGAAAAACAATAAAGTGGTAAAACAGTTTGTTATTTCATTATTCTGTTTTATTGTCAAACAAAACAATGGATTTCGATCTCTATTTCCAGTATTTAAAGTTTATTTCACATAACACCTGTCAAAAAACTGTCATCGTGCCTATTTCAATTTTGATATTTTATTCTCTTTGGTTTATTTGCCCCGAAAGTTCTGCTGTTAGAAGGAGTTACCTGAAAAATCACTGCAATTGTGTGAGCAAACATGTCCTCTTCTTTTATAGCAACATGTTTGCTTTCAGTTCTTAGAAAGTATTTGTTGAACTCCATGACGAGAAACAGGAAGCAGCGATAAACTCTCCTTTATTCAGTTGATGCTGAATTGATATGCGGTACACTAAACAGCAGAACTCCCGAAGCAAATACACCAGAAAGAATAAAATATCAAAATGAAAATAGGCACTGGGGACTGGTGTTATTTGAAATAAACTTTAAATATTGGAAATAGAGGTCAAAATCAGTTTATTTGTTTGACACTAAAACGGAATAATGAAATAACAAACTGTTTTCCATTTTATTGTTTTTCCCTCTTAATTGAAATTCAAAAGAACGTATGGTACATGGACCTTTAAGTCATATTATAATGTTGTTCCTCAAAAACATACCTGGAGTTGTGTTTTGTTTCATTCACACGTTTGAGTAAGTTCAAAATGGTCTGTTCCACCTTGTGATGTCATGAAGTGGTAGTTTCCATGTTAACAGCTCCTTTTACCTTTAGTTCAGTAGAGATTAGCATTTCCAGGTCTGAAATCATCCAAATGTCTCTAGTGAAGGTGTATGGAGTTTAAAAACACAGTGGAGCACTTCCTGTATTACCACAGGACATCAGTGTTTTCTATTTGAAAGAAGAACTCAACTTAAATCTGCAGGTTTCTGTGTTAAACGTGTAAATGAAAAGGAATTTTTTTGCAATAAGGAAAAAACATAAAGATCAGAAAAGAGTGTAATTTCTGCTACATACTTGTCTCCATGGAAATGTGATTGCTTTTATTTTCATTTGATTTGAATGAGGGTCTGTCACCTGCTTGTCTATGGATATGTCATTGCTCTACCTGGAATGTTCCACAGTATGACATTAAACAGTTACCTTACATTAATTACTACAGGTGGTTTTACAGCTCAAAAATACCTCAAAAACAACATTCTGACTGTGAACAGGGTCGCCTCTCCACAGATCTGACATGTAACTTGGTCTGGTTTGGTCTCCATGAAGATAGACAGGTTTAATGCCATACTGCGAAACATTCCAGACAAAACATTAACATCTCCACGGAGGAAAGCGTTTAACGAACCCTTCGCTCAAAAAGTTACACAAAATTACACAAAAATGCACCTTTAAACATTTTGCAGTGGTCCGAAGTTATTCCTCACTTACCTTACACATTTGAACAGTATTTAATATCATATTTTGGTTACACACACACAGAAAAAAGATCAACAAGCATATAAATTCAGCGGCAAAAGCGCTATTCCCTTTATATATTCACTGATAATGCATTTGCTGCTTCATTGTAGCACTTTGCCTGGAACATCTCCATCTAGCATTTATTCATTACAGGCTTTTCTGTTGCTCAAAAATACAATAATTCTTTCTGCGAATAGGGGAGACTCCACAGATCTGAACTGTAATATAGCGTAGTGCTGTAACCTCCCTCTCGATGGATACTGTAAGTTTAATCTATACAGTCGAACATTCTAGACAAAACAATCACATTTCCACAGAGGTAAACTGGTTCCGGACCCTCTACTAGAAATGTCACGCAGTCCACCTCTAAATATCATGAATCCAAAACAGTGATTGATATTTTGAAATGTGAACGGGCAAAATCTCAACGACTTTCTTCGATTTTCATAGCAGCTTTCCGGGGACAGCTCCGGTGGACGGGATGCTTAGACTAACGACGCGCTTGAGAGAGGAGTGAAGGAAGGAAGGATGCAAGAGAAGGAAAAGGGAGGGGGTGATATATATATAGAGAGAGAGCGAGGGAGGGAGGAGAGGCAGGAGGGGCTTATGGGAACTAGCGGAGTGGTCTACCTTCCGTACCATCGCTCCGACACTGCAGTCTTGCTTTGGCAGCGGTCAGCGAGGGGACTGTCTTCTCCGTGCGCTCGCCTGTTCTCTTTTACCATCACCATGACCTTCCCGGACCCCCTCCGAGCATCCTCCCCTTAGGCAAGGGGGGGTTGGAGGTGCTACGACAGAGAGGAGAGAGCTAAAAAAAGAAGAAAAGAAAAGGAAGGAAGCGGACCGCGCGTACTTTGGGCTGGCGGAACTGGGAATTAATTAGCAGCTTGAGCGCAGATCCGTGGAGGTGTCCGTAGTCTCCGTAGCAACGTGAGGCTGCGAGGGCTACGGCGTTCGGCGGCTGCATTCTCGGAGGACTTTCTTGAAACAAATTGAACAAGTTAGGGCATGTGGATTTAAGGAGATTTCCTCTTTGGCTGGTGCAAAAGAACCAAAAGGAGACGCTCAGTTTGCTCGCATGCTTTTCACTCCATTCTCCGATCATCCCAGCTTGAATCAACTCTTTAGATTTGACAAATTATGGCTGGTGTAAATGCAAGAGAAGTTGGAATTTGTAGCAAGTAAAGTTGTGTTGTCTTTGCGTAGCTTTTCCCATTTCAACTCATGATCCTTTTCAGTTTGGTGATTATTCCGTAGTTGAAACAGTGCTTGGTCATCAGGATCAGTAACGGCGTTGTAGTTCTTTCACGGGACTCCGGTTCAGCTGTTTCTCCGGGTAGAAAAGTGCCATGAGATGAAACAAAACCAGGGCTTATCTCCGGCGGCGTGGCACCTGCGCTTGACAGATTATAGTGGTGAACGTGTGTGCATGTGCAGTTAAATACGCGGACGAATACAGATGATGTGACTGGATTACGTGCAGAGATTTTTGGCAATTCTTAGAAAACGGCATTTGAATTGAACTTATTTTTCGATAATAGTGCTGAAACAGATTAGGATTCGGACATTGTTGTTGATAAAATGACAAGTCTAAGTTGCCAGGACACAGATTTGGTAAAAATAAAGTGTATTTGAAAAAGTGATTGTGTATAGGAATAGAAAGTTGCGGATTGTTTCTTTCTGAATTGTGTTGTTGATGATTTTGAGGTGTTGGAATGACGCAAAGAAAGTAAGTTTTGTATTGCAACTTGAAATAAATTATAATTGAGTCGTTTTTAGTGTTGAAAAACCGACAAAACCAAGTTGCCACTAACAGATTTTGTAAAAAAAAAAAATGTATTAAAAAAAAAGTCATTGAATATAGTTAGATATAGTTACAGAACGCATATTTTTTTCATTTCATCTCATTGTACGGTGTGAACATGGCTTTCAGATAATATCTTTACCGGAATTACGCTACTTTCCACGGAACTGTAACGTTAAAGCAACCACCAGTCTCACCATGAGGCGTTCGAGCACCGACGAGACCCCTTACAGGCGAAGTCCGTCCTTGGACAGTAAACCGGAAACGCCTCCCTTTACCTCTGGGTTCCACCGGTTCAGTGGGGAGTTTGAGTACAAGCGTCCGCCGTTCGCTTTCGGATTCACCACCACCAAAAAGCCCCAGTCCACTAACGGGCGCTACACTCCGGGCAAGAAGTACGTGGTGTTTTACCTGGACCTGTCCTTCATTTTTCTTCTAGAACTGCGTCGCTGTAAAATGGCAGAGGGATGCATGATGGCTCTGCGCTACGGGATGGTCTTCTTCAACCTCCTCTTCTGGGTGAGTGCACAACTTTTACTGCTACTTCTCTGTGCTGGTTTTGGCATTGCTAGAGTGTTTTTTGGAAAGGTAGGGATGGGCGATATATCAATGACAGAATAAAATTAGAATTGCTTTTTTCTGTTTTTCTGTTTATTTTTGTAGAGTTCAAAATCATTACGGCAGTTGCCTCGCAGGGCTGTGGATTTAACCAACAGAAAGTTAGAAAGAGATACAGTAAAATAGTCTTAGATCAATAACGGAAAGGCAAATTCAAGCAACTCTAGGTAGTAGTGTTAAAAAAGGCGCTATAATCCCTACTGAACTGTGTTACCAGTGACTTAACCTGCAGATAGAGACACATCCAAGTTTGTTTATAGTCAATTTATGGACAGGCCTCATGTGAAAGCTCAGAACCTCCAGAATTCCCTCCATGAGCTGCAGAGGCTGCACTAGCACTGATCCATGATTGGATGCAGGAGCTGGGGTTTAGGTAGTGACCATTCAGATCAGAGAGGGGTTTTTTGTTTTAACACTTCCAGACCTAAGGGTAATTTTAGTACATTTGTCCTCACCTGGATTTTTTTCTTAATTTTGCAATTAAAACTCTCCTTTTACCTCCTAATGAAGTGCTCTACATTATTTTTTCAGTACAATCTGTTATTTCACAATCTGCTGCTGTATTTGTGTCATATGGCTGTAATAAAGTAACAAAAAAATATAAAATAAATAAATATACAATGATTAAAAAAACAAATATTAAAAATAAAAAGTAATAAAAGTAATTTTTAAAAAAGTAATAAAAGTAGCAAAGGA
Organism: Odontamblyopus lacepedii; assembly: GCA_034769755.1. NCBI lineage: Eukaryota > Metazoa > Chordata > Actinopteri > Gobiiformes > Gobiidae > Odontamblyopus > Odontamblyopus lacepedii. The sequence continues at coordinate 14,440,907 of CM068349.1, read as the reverse complement.
TGCCCAATTACGCAGACCAAGATGCATCATTTGCCATTTATTTGAGAAATACAGTAACTGCACTTAGAACGGCTTTTTCAATTGTTACAACAACAGACGCTTAGAGCAATCAATCATTTTGACTCACTACACTCTTTGGCAAGGTTTAGGCCAATGAAAATGGATGGAGCGTATGAGTTTGGCGGAAAACAAAGTTCTTATTGGACACTCGTTTTCCTGACTTCATGACACAGCGTGCGTGTGACGTAGGATAATGCCGGAAATATGCTCGGAAAGCTGCAGCTCTCAGCTTTTCAAGGGGGAAAAAAAGTATGTTTCTATCTTTCATGGTTGTTATGTATGGTTATATAAAACATATTCCATATACGATACTGTCGGTCTGGAAGGGTTAAACCAACTGGATTTCACTAGGTTTGTGTGAGGCTCATACACCAAATAATATTTACCTCATGTCAGGAAACACAGAATTTTAAATTAAAATCTTACATATAGCAAAGGTAACAATACTGAGTGTAGTGCTGATAATATGTAAAAGCTGCAAAGATAGTCAATGAAAAAACAAACAATGTAGTCCATCAGATTAGATAAGCAACATCGTAAACAAGAATATAAAGTGATGTTTTAATGTTTTACTTTACATAAACTTTTTTTGATACTTGAACCTTTGAGACATTTAGAGCTATGTTTTTGCACATGACTGCTGGATTGGAAAATATGATCTGACTATCATTATCAACAAAATCCCCAAAATAGAAATGTTAATTTTTGTCAATATCACCCACCTCTGCAAAGGCTGCAATTGTGTCACTGCGAACACTGTTTGCAAAATAGAGCTTGAAAATGCAATGCTGGGATGGCTTTACTGGTGGAAATGTTTTTATTGTTGTTTGCCTCTGCATTCTGGTTGACCTGACATTTGATTTGTTTATTTGGTTGCAAAGCATTTTCATATTTGAGATTAAAGGGCCCATTATTTTCTGATCTATGTATAATGTTTTCTCATCACAAACAGACCTGGAGTGGTGTTTTGTTTCATTCACACATGTTTGGATAGTCCTTTATTATTAGAGTGTCTGCATCTCCAACTCCAGGGCTGTTTTTGAGGAGGTAATAACATTTTAACATCACTAAAACCTCACAAGAGTCAGTTGTGCGTAATATAGGACCTTTAACAAAGCTTCTTCTAGTGCTGAATGTCTCCAGCATCAAACTAAGTCCAGTTGATTTCTTGAAACCTTTTGTTGCTAATATGCATGATGTGGTTATCTGAGAGAATACCCAGCTTCTTTTTTTGTTGTTAGTATGTGCGTTTGTTGTGATTAGCTTACAAAGGTGAAAAAAATCACTCATCTCGTGGCAATCATGCGACGCAATTGCTGGAACTTATTTGCATCCCACAATCATTACTTGCGAGCTGTGATCTGCATAATTAGGCGAGATACGAAACCATGAATAGCGAAATTACGGCCAGTTATGTGACAAATTGCTTCTCTGCATGCGTTTGAAATTTACACCCCCACACAGCCAAGAAACCACAGTGAAGAAAGTTGGTTAAATGAAGGCTTTAAACTAGGAACCGTCTGTAGCCTGCCCTCATCCAGTTTAAAAAAATGTTGAATTACAAATGAATCTAGAGGACATCTCCTGCCTAATGGCTGCAGATGGTGATATAATGACATTTTTGTCCATTTAGCCATTTTTAAAAATTCATCAGCCAACTGTATTGGAGAAACTTGTATTTGACTGAAGAAAAATGGAGGAAACTCGAACTGCAATGAAGAAAACAAAAAAGGTAATCACGGCTAAAAGATGGATTTAGCTGGAGTTAGTGGAGTTACTCAGAAGTGACACCGAGGATGAAGAATTCAGTGGATTTAGTGATTTAGAGTGAGATGGAGAGTTTGGTACTTGTTCTGTTGTTCCTGCTCTAGTTTTCTGAATAACTGTTCATATGTGACGTGAACACACCAGACACATGTTCAGCCTGTTGTTCTCTGTTCTATTGTTATTGCGGTACTATAACCCCCCACTCATATATGTTTTTTTTTGGCTGGTGGGACTTATACTCCCAAGCGACTCAGTCCAGAAAATATGGTAGATACATTACACACAAGAAATCAATATATAGTTACATTTTGATTATATTTAAATTCATTTATTGTATATTTTAAATGCTTTATATGACAGTTTGAAAAGCTGAATTTCACATGTAGTGAAAAAATGACTTCTAAAACTGTGATATCTTCCAGAAAACTGAAGGCAGGCTATAATGAGGTGCATTTTTATATGTGTCCTGTGAAGCTTCAACGTTGTCTAAAATTTTAAGTTTGTGGCACTTTATGTAGGATCAGCTTTAAATCTGTTCTGATTATAATATAGCTTAAAGCTCCCAAGAGTCAAAATACAGCTCGTTTCACTCCTGACTGGTGTGACTTTATGCGCATCACTCACCATTTTATTTTCCATAACTTTGACGTGTGTTGATTGCAGAATTACTTTCACTTTCACAGGATTCAAATTGAGATGGCATTTTGAAAGGACGAAAGACTTGACTTTTCAAACATTTTGAATTTTTCTGGAGCTGTGCGTTCTTAATAGCACCTTTCCTCCTTCCTCCTACAAATAGCCTAATGAATTGTGCTGTTTCTGTCATTGAACGTTCTCGTTAAAGTGGTGAGAAATGCGTCACTGTTATGTCAACGGGAAGACAGGAAAAGGTGATGAACAGATAAAGAGCACACGGGCAGGTGGAAATTATCAACAGAAGGCGAGTGTGATGGATGCCAGTGGTGGTGAAGAGGAGGAGGAGGAGAAGATGAGGAGGCTGGTGGTTCTGCTGCTGCGGTGGAGAAACAGTAGTATTAAAAGGCCTATATTATTTATTTTTATTTTATTTAACCTTTATTTTACCAGGTAGGTCAGTTGAGAACCAATTCTCATTTTCAACAATGACCTGGGTGTGGCACCTGGAATTCCCAGTGGTCTCCCATCCAAGTACTAACCAAGCCCGGCCCTGCTTAGCTTCTGAGATCTGACGGGATCAGGCTTTGATGAGCCGGTATGGCCACCACCATTACACATACCTGGAGTAATAGAGTAATACAGGAAGTGCTCCACTGTCAATCATTTGGATAATTTCAGACCTGGAATTGTCAATCTCTATTGAACATAAGGTAAAATGTAGCTGTTAACTGACATCAGAAGGTGGAACAAAGCTTTCCAGAGCTTTGGAGATGTAGTCAGACAAATTATTAAAACTAATAACACTCAAACTTGTGTGAAAGAAACAAAACACAACTCCAGGTCTGTTTTTGAGGACATAACATTCTGACATGGCTGAAAAATCCACAAGAGTCAACTTAATATAGAAGGACCTTTAATACATTTTTGGCAAGCATTTTGTTCATTCTTATTTATTTCTTTGTAAAGGGACAGCACATATTAATGAACCTTTAAAATGTAAATATGTAAAGATTATTGCTAGCGTGGCTAGTTTCTATCTTCAGTCCCTCAGCAGGTTAAAGGGGAACTCCGACACGTTTGAAGCTAAAGTGCTAGAGGTGGTGGAATTCTGTCAGAAGCCAAAAAACGGCACAAATCAGTGTTGCTTTGGTGGAAATCTCACTGTGGCAGTGAGTCTGTCAAGGTAACAAACTAATGTAGTGATGGGGGCAAGTTCTTAACTTCCACGTAAAACGGCAATTTGCTTCACACTGAAGAAGCTTAACACCACTTTAACCCATCTTACAACAGCCACGAGTCTAACAAACAAAACGCTCTGCCTGGCTCACTCATTAGTGTCTGGAAATGTTATAAAACAACGTTATAAGCAGCCTTAGCCTTACTTTTGTTGATTTCCCACTGCGCAAAAGCTCAAAAGACTCGATCACTAATGTCATTTCTAATCGCATTTATTTACAAGTGAATTATATTTTTTGAAAAACGCTTAAAAAAAAAACATTCCAGAACCATTTTCTTTCAACAACTTTCAGTTTCTATTGTTCTTCACAGTCAGTAGTCAATCCTCACTTGTTGCTTGAACCTCTCGTCGCCGCTGGAGTCAACAATCGAGTCTTTTGGGCTTTCGCATCCACAGTGGGAAATCAACAAAGGTAAGACTAAGGCTGCTTATAGTTGTTTTATACCTTCAAATGTGCTGGAGTTCTCCTTTAATGTGAAATAATCTACAGAGTAGGGGAAAAGTACAGCAACAATCACACAAAAGTACATAAGACCAGCACACTCACTATACATGCAATCCATTTCAGACAAGTCAAGAGTAAAAGAGCTGAATCAACAACCCCTCATTATAATTTTTTTTAATTTGGTTAAACTTGGTGACATATTTGACCACTGAACAGCCACTATTTTAAAGCTTTAGAAAATACTGCATTGTTAAAGCTCTCGTACATGAGCTGCACTTTGTTCATGTTTGACCTGCTCCATAAGCAAAAGAGATCTGTCCAAAAGCACTTTTCCTAAACGCCACTTTCAAAACAATAAAAAGTAACACGGTGAAATACGTTATGTTAGCAGTGAACACTCCATAGAAGTATACTGCCCTACAAAGGCAGAAGACTTTAACTCACCAGAGTGTGAAACACTCATTTCTCTCCAGCGACTAGTCAGGAATCGGAACACACTGTGGTTTGCAAGAACCCTTGAAGTTGTAGTCAGCACACCGGCCAATCAGTGAAGAGCAACCAACCCAAGCTGCGATAACAGACTGCATACTCTATCCTCCTTTGGACTTTCTTTGTCAAATAATAACTTTGCATTTTTTATCGTACCTTTAATTCTCAAGTTCACATCGCAGAAACGACAGCGCTCCATGACAGACATGTTCATTTTCTGCTTTGTTTGCTGTTGTGCTTCAATTACTTGAACACCACTGAGTGTTCCGGCGCATTACATACATCACCACCAAATAGCAGCAATTGGTTAAATCAAAAAAGTACCCGCCTACCGTCAAGCGAACAAATCCTAATACTGTGAGGTCAGACGGTTTCCATGATGCGAAACCAAAATACCAGCTCGTCAGTCCTTTGTGGCTCTGGTATTGGTTCAGTATCGGCATCTCCAACTCCACACCAGCTGGAGAACAGGGATGACTCACTTACCTAAACAATCGCTTTAGCTTTGTTTCAAAAGGTGACGCGCTCCAGCCACTTGACCCGGTTTGACATCCCGTTTCTCTTCAGTTGCAGCCCACATACGAGCTCTCCTCACTCCTGTTGTAAACACTGCGCTCGCTCCCTGATTGGATCTTCATTGTACTCTCTCTTCCACCTAATGCTATCAACGCCGGCCACTGGAGGTGCAGCTCTCATGCTAATCGCCAAACGCAATAGGGGAGGGCGCCGTGGCCACTGTCTTGTTCGGAGATGAGGAGGAGAGGAACCAGAGAAGAGGAGGAGGGAAATAAGGAAGGAATAGATGTAGGGAGTAGAGATGAGACACAATTTTCGAATAGTCAAATATTTTTTATTCTTTCAGATATAGAATAGGAATTTCTAACGCCGTTTTAGACAGATCTCACTTAAGGGACGCTGAAAAAACACACAGAACAGAAATAAAGACGTTTCCTAACAGTTTGGAATTTTGGACATAGGGCCTCATTTCCTAGTGAACCAGAGTGTTAGACACGTGTGGAGACACTTTTTTAAAATATTCCATCCAGTCCTTGTATTTGGAGAGGTTGCTGGTGGATAATTATTACAGTCGGTATAGAGAAAGAGTTATGAAAGATAGTAGTTTCAGATAATAATTTGTTATATCTCATTTCCTGTTTCAGTTAGTGGTAAATAAAGATCGTTATGTCACAGTTAGACTCACTTATTTAGTTTAGCTTTATGTGGGATTGTCACAGATAGTAATTTCTAGACTCATCTGTTTAGCTTCGCTTTGTGTGGAGGTGGAGAGGAAATGTGGGATTGTTCTTTTTTTAATCACGGCAAAGCTCTTTGTGTTGCATTTTTTTGTATAAAAAGTGCTCTTTAAATAAACTTTGATTGATTGATTGAATGGTGCTAGGCTAGTGCATGCCAGTGGCCATAGTTGTCCTGCCACTAAAACATTAAAACATAGAGTAATGTTTGAAATAAAACTAACTTTGCATCGTCATATATCAGTCCACCGCTGCCAAGCTTTCTATCAGGAAGTACAACTCACTGCTGCTTTTCAGACATAAATCCTTCAAATGCAAGGCTCATTTTCCTTCTAAAATGATTCTCTGGACACAGACATTCACATGGACAGTCTGGTGTTCTAATAGTTTTGCCTCGGGTGCACTGTGGAGTGGATAAGACTGTTTTTAGCGAGAAACCATTGACCAGTATGGCCATTGACATGCACTAGCCTAGCACCAGCAACCTCTCCAAATACAAGGACTGGATGGAAGATTTCAAAAAGTGTCTCCACACATCTCCAACACTTTGGCTCACGAGGAAATGAGGCCCTATGTCCAAAATTCTGTACTGTCCTTTTAATATAAGTAGTGCCAGAATATTTGCCCAACGCCCCACATGAATTGACTCAAAAGAGAGATGAGCGTTAGAGGGAGAGAGCAGAGGAGAGGAGGAGGGAAAGGAGAGTGAGTGTGTAGAAGAGAAGACAGACGCTGCTGAGTGGGTGTGCGGGCTGTATGCGGTGGACAGAGGCTGTGGAGTGGGCGTATGGCTTCATTCTGTGGACATATTTAAAGGTTTGTTCGTGAGTAAAAGGTTCACATATAGAACAGTGGGTGATACTCTCAAGTCATTCAAATTTGTTTAAAAGGTGTAAGAGGTTTATTTCCTTTAAATGTTCCACAGTATAAAAAAACAACACATTCCAAAGAACTATTTCGGATGCCACCTGCAGAACAGAGAATAGTGAGATAGTTTGGTGGTAAAAGGCCCTTTAACAGTGACATGACTGTTTACTGTTTACGGTTGGGGGCTGGGTGATTGGCTGAGTGGAAGGAAATGTGGGATTGTTCTTAATTACTGTAAAGCAAGTGTTCTCTGCAGCTGGATTTATTGTCAATAGACTACACCCGTCTCCACCCGAACATGTGGACGTTCATTTTCTTTTTTTTTTTTTTTACAAAAATATGGCATAGGTCCATAACCAAGTGCTGTTTGAATGTGTTATTGTTGCCAAAAAATCAGGCTGTTTTACTGGGTTTCACCTCACTGACTCAAAAGTAGTGAAGAAGACTACATTATGTGGCTGGTCGTGCGTTTTTAAAATTGAGAGCCTAGAACGTAGTTTCATAGGTGAGTTGCTCAATGAAGATGTTCATTTGCACTGTGATTTGGAAAATTTGAATAAACCATCCATCTTCTTCCACTTTATTGGCTGGGTCGTGGGGGCAGCTGTTCACCGACCAGTCCTCTGTGCACCTGACCCCCCCTATGAACCCCTCTGTGAGTGCTGAGCCCACAGGAGGGTGGGCGCCATGATCCTTGATGTTAGTTCATAGAGGTGCTGCATGTTTTCATTTGATGGGTAATATCTCTGTAACTGCAGCTTTCATACAACTGAACCCAAAATGAAGGTTAAGGCACACTTTACTGTCCCTTTGGGGAAATGGGTCATCTGCATTTGACCCATGCTTCAGTGTCTCTGGGGCATCTCCTCAGGAGAAGTGGGCAGCAGCTGTACCTGTGGTGCATGTTTTGGACTGATGGAGAAAACCAGAGTGCCCGGAGGAAACCACTCAGCCACAGCGCCCTCACGTGTTCTCATGAGTATGGTGGTATTACACTGTTGTTTGAAGTTGACAGAACATTTCAATACTGGTCCTTACTGGTGATATTAACTTTACAATGCAATACTATGACATTATTATCAACTCCAGTCACGCCATTTATTGTTCTACTGTTAGTATTATTATTACTCTTGCATTACTGTTACTCTTCTAAATAATACATGATGGAGGATGTGAATGGATGAGCAGAAGTGAACAGTTTGGTATTGTTTTTGTCTAATTAGATCACAAGGTCATGATCTAAAAAGAAATAGTTCAATGTTGTGACTTTGCCAAAAAAGCACCTGTTCATAGGTGATATCTTGTAGACTTTTGCTCATTCCCAAGATCATTGTGATTTGAATTGTTATTTGCTACGGCAACAGTGCTCTGACACCCATGGATAGCACTGCACTATATGAGAAAAAGATCCAATATTTGATATATTTTGAATGAAAAGAGTGTTTTTTCTAATTATCATCTTGGGATTGGACTCAGTGTTGAGTATCAAGTTAGAAATGTTTGTGCCTTGACACTAGTTGCAATACATGTATTTATTTGCACTATTAATGACTGTCTAAGCCCAGACTGTGTGAATGCCTGTACCCTGCTTTGACATATAGAATTGGTACATATCCAGCCCTATACTTCACCTCCTCCCTGCTGGTCCAGCCCTCTCCCCCTGCCTCCTCTCCCCTCCAGCAGCAGCAGGAGCAGCTCTGTTCTGGTGATTGCATCTGTTTGCCGTAGGGATGTTTGAGCTCTGCTGTGCTCCCCGACGCCGATCTATAATGTCAGTCGTAGCGAGCGTTTTCATTCTGCTTTTGAAGAGTATGTCTGCAGCCCCTCACATCTCCACACCTCCATGGCAGCTGTCTGGATCAGGCTGGATTCCCACGCTAGAGTTTAAAGCTGCATTGTGTAACTTTTCTGGTGGAGGGTCCATCACCTGCTTGGCTACAATGAGTTGCTTTCCCTGGAATGTTCCATGGTATGACATTAAACACATCCATCTAGCATTTATTCATTACAGGTGTTACTATTGCTCAGAAACACAATAATTGCTTCTGTGAATAAGGGCGACTCTCCACAGATCTGACCTGTAATGTAGCGTAGTGCTGTGACCTGTCTCCCTCATGATAGATACTTAATCTGTACTGTGGAACTTCATTCATTTGTCTATTACTATGACTATTACAACTATCATTTTTTGTTTATATTATTATTATTATTATTATTATTATTATTATTATTATTATTATTATTATTATTATTATGTTTGATTTATTTACTTACTTATTTTTTTTTATTTTTTTGGGTTGTTTTGTCCAGGGGTGGGGGGTGGTTGACATTCAGATGTGTCCTCCTGCATTACTGTCATTCCTGTAATAGCACTATTCAATACAATGCGCTCTGTCACTGAGGAGCAGGTGAGGTGTCAACTGCAGAGACTGAAGGCCGGGAAAGCACCAGGACCTGATGGAGTAAGCCCCAGAGTCCTGAAGGGGTGTGCTCCCCAGCTCAGTGGTGTCCTGCATCAGATCTTCAACCTGAGCCTGAGTCTTCAGAGAGTCCCCCTGCTGTGGAAGACATTGTGCCTCGTCCCTGTCCCAAAGACGCTGCGCCCCAGCGATCCTAAAGACTACAGGCCCGTGGCTCTGACCTCCCACATCATGAAGACTCTAGAACGACTCGTTCTGGAGCAGCTGAGGCCCGTGGTCGAACATCTGCAAGACCCGCTCCAGTTTGCCTACCAGCCCCGCCTTGGAGTAGACGACGCCATCCTGACCCTACTCCACAGAGTCTACTCCCACCTGGACAAGCCGGCCGCCACTGTGAGGATCATGTTTTTTGACTTCTCCAGTGCGTTCAACATCATCAGGCCGGCTCTGCTGGCTGAGAAGCTGGCGATGATGCAGGTGTCCTGGATTGTGGATTACCTCACTGGAAGACCACAGTATGTGCGTTTGCAGAGCTGTGTGTCGGACAGAGTGGTCAGCAACACCGGGACTCCACAGGGGACAGTCCTCTCTCCCTTCCTCTTCACCCTCTACACCACGGACTTCAACTACTGCAGCGAGTCTTGCCACCTTCAGAAGTTTTCTGACGACTCTGCAGTGGTGGGATGCATCAGCGGTGATGACGAGGAGGAGTACAGGACTGTAGTGGACAACTTTGTCACCTGGAGCGAGAAGAACCACCTCCAGCTCAACGTGACCAAGACAAAGGAACTGGTGGTGGACCTGAGGAGGACCAAAGCTGCTGTGACCCCCATCTCCATCCAGGGGGTCATTGTGGACGTGGTGGAGGAATACAAGTACCTGGGGGTGTACTTGGACAATAAACTGGACTGGAGCAGGAACGTGGACGCGGTTTACAAGAAGGGCCAGAGCCGCCTCTATTTCCTGAGGAGGCTGAGGTCCTTCGACATCTGCAGGACAATGCTCAGGATGTTCTATGAGTCTATGGTGGCCAGTGCCATCATGTATGCTGTAGTCTGCTGGGGCAGCAGTCTGCGTGTGAGGGACACTAATAGACTAGAGAAGATCATCAGAAAGCCTGGACATGTTGTGGGGGAGGAGATGGACTCTCTGACTGTGGTGTTGGACAGGAGAATACTGGACCAAATCAGGACTATTCTGGACTCTCCCTCCCACCCCCTCCACAAGGTGCTGGCCAATCAGAGGAGCTGTTTCAGCCAAAGACTGCGGCTGCCATGCTGCTCCACTGAGAGACATAGGAAATCTTTCCTGCCTGTTGAACTCTGCACTTTAAATCACAAACTACTGTAATATCCAATTCCCTGATCACACATGTATATAGTTGTAAATATGTCACTGATGTAAATAATTTCTGAGAGATAACTATTTTTATCCTTTATCTTATTGTATTTATCTTATTTTATTTTTGAAACTTGATTCTAACTACTTGTGCATCTGTAACAAAGAAAATTTCCCCTTGGGGATGAATAAAAGTAATTCTGATTCTGATTCTATTTGACTGTTAATGTTAAAAATGTTCAATAAATAAAGTTGGAAAAAAATCTATAACGTGGAACATTATAATAATATATATTTTTAAATGCATCAGTTTTATATAGTGCTTTTCTGGAGTCGAAGACTCTTCACAGTTCATTATTCATTCAATCAACACTGGTGGTGTAAACTGCTATTATAGCCACAGCTGCCCTGGGCCAGACTGACGGAAGTGAGGCTCCAATCTGCACCATCAGCCCCTCTGACCACCACCATCACTCACGCACACACACCATTTCACACTAGGCAATGAGGATTAAGTGCCTTGCCTAAGGACACAATGACAGTTTTTCTGACTGGCGCCCCCCCCATGGCACCTGGAATTCCCAGCGGTCTCCCATCCAAGTACTGACTAGGGCCGATCTTGCTTAGCTTCTGAGATCTGATGAGATTAGGTTTTGACAAGTCTGTATGGCCATGGAGACAAGCAGACGGCGGTCCCTCCACCTGAAAAGTTGCACAGTGCACCTTTAAGGGAGGAGTCTGGTGCCCTGTTCTCACTTTAGAAAGCTGACATATAGTCTAGGGATGTGCATATGTGGCAAGTTGGTAATCAAAATGTCTGCTATAACACATAATTCAGACTTTTTGAACTATTTTTCTAAATTATTACTTAATAACATGTAACATCCAGAGTAAGTGATGGCTGATAAGATCCTGCCAATATTAGCTCTGTAATTTGACAATTCCAGGGCTGAAATTCTCCAAATGATTCTAGTGAAGGTGTATGGAGTTTAAAAACAGACTTCCTGTATCACCACATGACATCAGAAGGTGGAACAGGGTGTTTGAACACATCCTAAATATGCACGGTTTGCGTGTTAAACATGCTTGAATGAGACAAAACACAACACCAGGTACGTTTGCAATGAGGAAACATAACATAGATCAGATCAGATCAGCTCTTTGTGTCTGAGGTAACTACCATAGTGAACAGTTTCTGCTGAAAACATAGCGCTGCAAACAAATATGGAGAGACTCTCATTTCTCAGTCCTCGCTTCCTTCTCCTTGATTCCTCTAGTTGATCCTCCATTTTCCAGCTGTCAATCAAATGTGTCTTATTTAGTGGTGTCCCAGAGAAAACCACAGAAGGAAGGAGTAAACACGAGGGAGGCTTCAGGAGGCAGACATCAGATAAAAGAATTCAACTTTATAGGTCTCAGTGAGGAGTTTATATCTTTTCTCTCTGTTTAATCGAGGAGGAGGAAGAGAGGAAAAAGAAATGAGGTTCTGCCAGTGTGTTAATGTCTGAGCAAAAGCACATGAACGCACACAGGTCAGAGGTCACACAGGTCATACAAGTGCTGCCTTTTAATCCATGGATCCTATAGACTACATGGACTAGAACTACAGGGTGTCCCAAAAAATTTACATATTTGGCAAACCAATAATTTAGGCAATTCTTGTTGAAATAACTTCAAATTTTCACAGAATGTATAGGGACGAGGGGTGTAACGATATACAAGTATCCAAGTCTCACGGTACAATATTTATTGCGATATTGTGGGAAAGCTCACGATATTACGATATTCTACATAATAACAAGGCTGACATTCTAAAATGCTTTGCCCAGTCATTTGGTACACCATTTATTGTCATTAGGGATGGAACGATATCCAAATCTCTCTGTGCCAGATTTTCCCCATATACAGCTCACAGTACCATATTTATTGCAATATTTTGTGGAGAAAACTGTGAATCTGCTACTTTTTCCTCTAAAAATGCCTTCACAAGACTTAATCCAAAGAATGAAGCATCAGAACTATTCATTTAAGCAAAGAGACTTGTGATTCGATATATTGTGATGGTCCACGATATTATTGTGAAACCTTTGATGATACGATTCAGGTTATTGTTACATCCCTAATAGGGACTGATCAAGATTTTATATTTAATGTTTTATTTTTGTTCTGTTTTCATCTTGAGCTGTTCACTCCCAAAGAGAATTCATTTTACGTCTTGGAATCTGCTCGCACAGTCACCCAAAACTGTACACTGTCTTCAATGCAAAATTTGGAAAAACGTTACCAAATGGTACGCCAAACCGTCATTCAATCTGGGTTTCCAAACTTGTTCTCCTCACGGACTTCTTGGGGCTTCACAAGAATTTTTCACCAACTTGCATCCTTCTCTTCTGATGTTGGTGTTGGTCTACCAGATCCTTTAGCCCTGCATAAACAGACCAAGTCCAAATGTGTTTGCCAGTTAGTGAAGTTTTTCCAAATTTTCCACTGAAGACACTGCACAGTTTTGGGTGAGTGTGTGCGAGTGTATTCCAAGACACAAAATTACTTCTCTTTGGGAGTGAACGGCATGGCTCAACCTTCAATATAAATTCATCAGTTTCTGTACATTCTGTGAAAATTTTAGGTTATTTCAACAAGAACTGCGAAAATTATTGACCCACAAAATTATGTAAATTTTTTTGGGACACCCTGTGTATACGTTAAACAGCTCTACTTTACATTTATTCAATTACAGGTGGTTCTATAGCTCAAAAATACCTAGAAAAACAGGCATTCTGACTGTGAGTGGGGTCGCCTCTCCACAGATCTTACCCGTAACTTGGTCTGGTTTGGTCTCCGTGAAGATAGAAAGGTTTAACACCATACTGGGAACAGGGCTCTACACTAACTTTTTTTTTCAGGAGCACATGTGCCCCTAAGTAAAAAATTTTAGGAGCACAGAAAAAAAAATGGGGGCACAAGTAGGTTTTCGTTTGAATGATTATTACAGTGCAGAACTTAGGCACCACCAACACCAACCCTGAATAAATTTAATACAAAAAAAAACAAAAGAATTATGACTGTACTTTTCCTGCATGATCGCAATGTTTTTATAAATATATCTTCATTTTATCTGATTAATATTTAGACTTAAAATAAGCCAAACAGGCTGTACTGCACTTAAACACTGCACCCCTTTTTGGACCCTCACCCACACTTTAAGAACCTCTTCTTTAAGAGAACTTCCACTGGCACTTTACATTAAACTGTTTCAAAGTGTAAAAAGTGGGTAGGATTTTTAAACCTGTATTTTCAATTTCCTAACTGGAGTTACATTCTCTTACTGGTTTTACAGTGGTTTTTAGCCTCTGCACATTTACCAAACAAAACACACATTGTGACAAACAGATTTATTTGGAAAACTTCAGCCTACATATCACCTGCTCTGTGCTGTAGATCTGCTCTGTGCAGACACGGACATAAAATTAGTATTGGAGTATTTGACGTGAGGCAATGGACAGGTGAGATGTTTAACCTGCCCTGTGATGCAGGCTGAGGGTGGCGCTGTGGACAAGCCGCACACTGGCGGTGCCGCGCAGTGTCCGCGGGCTCCAGCGCACAGGTCCCGCACACCGGTTCAAGTTTATTGCCCGCAATAGCGGCCGTAATGATATTTGACCGCACTCAGTATTTAGACCCCGAGTCCGTGACGAGTCCGAGACAAGACCAAGACAAAACTCTCGCTTTAGCGGAGGAGGAAGTCCAGCGGCACGGGGGTGTCTACTGAGTGGTGGGACAGGTGTGGGTCCTGCTGCGGTGCGCGCTTCTCATTGAAGCTGGGCGTGGGTGTTTTTAAGCGGAGTTTGTTCGTATCAGTGATATCGCTGCACACGCAGAGCTCGTATGCTGGGATTGGCGAGTTGTTGTGCCTGGGCTCGGTTCGGTTGCGCTCGCGCTGGGCATGTGTGCCGCGCTTTAGGGGCGATCCAGGCTTGGGCACGATTCTAAAGTCCTAATGTGAATGCGCCCCTAATGTTTGACACATTTAGAACGTTTAGCTCGTCAGTTACGTGTGTGCGCAGCTCTCCTTATTGTGGCTGCAGAAGCACTCGCACTGGTGCGACTGTTTTGTTTTCCTCGTTCGCACGCAAATGCGAGTAAAATGGGCGCACTGTAGAGCCCTGACTGGGAAACATTCCAGACAAAGTGATGCACCTTTTATACGTGTTATTTTGGGTCTAAAGGCCAAGCAGCCGGATCAATAAAAAGATGTACAGTTATTTTTTTTAGACCATTGAAATTGCGTCGGAAAAGGGCATTACTGATTGTATGGTATTTTTGGATCAGTGATTCTTCTCATCTGTTAGTTACAAGGTCCATTATCCAAAACTCTGTTGCCAGGTTCACACTCTGCCTCTGTCCCCACACGTTCACACAGAGGAAGTGGGGTGAAACAATACTAGCTATTTCTGTTTTGCTTACTTTCATTAGCTAAACTACTGGCTTATCTTGCTCTCCTTCAAACCATTACATTGTCTAAATAATGACCACCTTTGTGCGTTTAAAGATGCTCTACCTGATTTTTACTGAACAGGACTAGTTCATTTAAACGATTTTCAGTGGTCCAACTTTTAACTTCTGTTACTTAATGCTTTTGTCCATGGAGATATTATTGCATTGTCTGGAATGTTTCAAAGTATGGTGTTTAACCTTTCAATGATCATGGAGACCAAACCAGATCAAGTTACAGGTCAGATCTGTGGCGAGGCGACCCCGCTCACAGTCAGAATTTTTTTTCAAGGTATTTTTGAACTATAGAACCACCTGTGATTGAATAAATGTAAAGTAGAGCTGTTTATTGTCTTGCTGTGGAACATTCCAGGCAGAGCAATGAAATCTCCATAGAGACAAGCAGGTGATGGCCTCCCCAACCAAAAAGTTACATAGACTTCATGCTTTTAACTTCTGCGTTCGTAGCATCTTCATTATTCACCGTGATGAGTTTATAACTTATGCACTTTTCACAACTCTCAGAGGCTAGAGCATAGTTTTGATGTCTCAATAGTGGTAACGGCAACTAGCATGCTAACTGCTCACTTCCTGATTCTCGGACAATGAAGAAATTAGATGTAAACAGTACACAGCAGACTTATTTTAACCTCAAGACCTGCTTATACACTATATATGTACTGATAAAGGCAAAATATTAGTAATATCGAAACTAGATACTTTTACGTTATATATACAGTACATTACACACATTACATTTGAGCAGGTATTGATACTAAAAAAGCCCCATTCACAGGGCAAAAATTAACCTTTTCTGAATAGTTTTAGAATATTCTTGAGCTGAATCAGAAGAAGTATAAGAGCACATAGACTATTGTAGTATACGCCCATGGAGCACTGTGGAACCTAGACCAACGAGGTTCATTTGGTCTTCTGATCATTTATGTTATTAATAGTGCTGTCAAGTGATTCATTTTAAAAATCTGATTAATCACACTTTAGAATTTTGATTAATCATGATTAATCACAGTTAATTATTTTTCAAAAAAAGACAAACATATTTTTTACAAAAACTATCAAACTATCAATAAGTTATATTATTGACATTTTTCTATTGCTGGTAGTTTTGTTGACAACATTGACACTGTTTGTCGTGCGCCGCTTGTTGTTGGTGTACATACAAGTAGCCTTGCTAACTTGCTAACTGCGCAATATCATTTTGTGATTAATCGCATGCGTTAATGTTGACAGCCCTAGTTATTAGGTTATTTTTTCAGACCAAGAGTTTGTTTTCATACCTGACAATTTCAATGGCTCACTACTGTTGTTCCGCTAGTGAACTGTGAGCGCTCTGACGAAAGACACTAGTGAGCAGTCGAAACTGTCAGGTATGAAAACAAACCCTTGGTCTGAAAAAAGAACCTAATAGCATACACTAAGAAACCTACCTGGACCACTGAGGGATTACAGTTATAAGCCCACATGGGAATATAAAAGAAAGTGCTATGATTTAATGGGAAAACTATTTTGAAATGTTTGTATTTAGGCAGTAATAACAAATTTTGCTCAACTACATGGAAACAAATGCGGTACGGGCCCTTTAGATTACACATCAGCTCACATTTCGATAGTAACACGACATTACCATACCTTATACCTTTTCTGTGGTCACCTGCTTGCTCCTGCTGCACCTGTCACCCTCTCCTGTGGTCGCGGTGAGGGAATGAGATGGAGTCTGGGACGCTGGAATCTAATCACGGTGGAAAGATGCAATGCTCCTGGGGGACGGAGTGACCCCCTGACCCCCACGTCTCCGGGCCGCTCCAGAGTCCCGCGGAGGGGCCGGGGCTGCTGGGTTATTAGCGCGGTGTGAAGGTGGGGTGGGGGATGGGGGTGCTGGGATAAATAATGGCACTTGACCAGGGAGGCGCAATAGGCGCACTGCGGAACCAATCTCACCCAGGGAAGCAGGTAAGGCCAAAATAGAGATGGATTGTACAATATATCATTAGATTAGTGTTATTTCCAATGGTGGGTAGAGTGAAGTGTACTCGCGTAAAAGTACTGTTAATCAAAATGGAGGTTTCAGACACTAATCGCTACTGAAGCTAGTATGGAGTTATGAGATATGAGATTCTCATTTGTCACAAGTCATGTTATTGGAAAAGAAATGACCTTTCAGAATGGCCACATGATAAAAACTATTATTTTATGTAGAAAATAACTTTCTATTGACCTTTTAGAATATTTTTAAACATCAACTTTTATTTTCTGATTCAATGTTAGTATCATGACATCAACACCGGCACCTGTTTGGACACATTTATGGAAATGAGGCGACTAATCGGACAAAATATTATGTTTTGGTATATTCATTCTAGGAACAATGAAACAAAAGAGAAATTATTTTAACCAGGTAACCAAGTAACGTATTTTACTTCAGAACAATATGATTCAACTCTTTCATATAAAACAAACCCATCAGTGCTATTTGGAAGTAATAGCAGAGTACTAAAAACACAAACCTCGGTTTGTTCGTACATTATTCAAACATGCAGAGTCACGGCACTTTCTGACACATCACACTTAGCAAACACATTTAGTCAGGGCATAAATGCTTAAAGATGGTGAGTTTGGTAAAAGCCTGTCACGGGGCTACACTTCAGCTGCCTGTTCCTCTAATGAATCACACTGAGCGCAGAGCTGTCATATTTAACCACCCAGGGAAATAAAAGCAAAAAAATTTCACTGATGGTTTGTGGTCAAGAATATTACACCTTCTGATACACATGACATTATAGTAAGTGGTGTGGTCAGTGCTTCTTAAAATGGGGTCTGGGCCATGTGCTGGGGTCCCCCAAAAATCCTGATAACATCGATCATTGAGATTCGAAACATACAATGTTTTTGATGGAAACAACTACAGGAATAGAAAAGGACTATAAGAAATGAATCTTTCATCCAGCTCTAACTTACTTAAACATGGTTTGAACTTCTAAATGTGATTATGCTGTCACAGGGAGACTGACGGGGTTATTTGGGTATTTTCATACTGAACCTCTCCTGTAAATAGTTATGCTATTGCATTTATATGCATTGAAAGCATACCTGTTCTGCCATTTTTCAGAGCTTTTAACCATGTTGTAGTTGTTTCTCTTCACCATTTACTCTCCAGGAATTGTATTTGAAGTGAGTCATGCATGTTTGAGCAATCTCTTATCGCCTATGTTCAAGAAGGCATTTTGCCGATCAGTCCTTCCCCTTCCCCATTCTCACTGCCACCGGCACACTCCCACTGTGATGTAATTACTTCCATGTCCAATTTTATTTTCTGAATCGAGACGGCAGCGTCACAGCTTTGTTGTGATGATGTTTACACTGGCGTCAGCTCTCACTGGGCACAAGTTATTTTAGATAAATAATGTGATGTAAAATTCTAACAAATTATAACACAGTGATTCCCTAGAGGTATCCTAGATTATAACTACAGAGCAGACACAAGAACAATAGGTCTTCTTTAAGGTCAGTCTTCTAAATGCTTTATTTAAAGGTGTGCACACCTGCTTCTCTCCATGGACATTTTATTGCTTTGCTTTTAGTGTAATACAAACAGTCATTATTGCCTGAATGAATGAAATTGCTGTCATGAAATTTGTCATTGCATTTGACACTCAGCCCACAGACACACATCTCCAGATCTTGCGACGGGATCTTGATCAGGAGAACCTAGACGGAGGATTCCCATGTTTTACACTTGTGGAATCGTAAAATAAATGAAACCCACAGAGAACTTTACAAAGAGAAAGAAAATCCATACGGTGTGGGGAATCAAAGCTAGCACCATTCGTTTATTACATGTCCAGAACATGAGCAGCCCTCTTGTAGCTCTCTAAGTTCACAAGCATCAATCATATCGGCTGCTATCTGAAGGCGAACACTCTCTGGACCAATCGCTCTCCCCTGCAGCACGTCCCACCCCAATTAGGCTTCTTCCTCATTCCCCAGACCTTCGTTGAGCCTCGCGCTCACGCTCATCTGTCCATTCCTCATCCCGCCCTCCAGCTACACGGCTCCACAGATTCACAGGGGGGGTCTTAGTGCTGTAATTTTCTTTAAAAATCGAGTGTCTTGTACTCATTTTAACATCATACACTGTAGTTAGAATAAGGCTGTACACATTTCTTTTGTATGTGTGTTTCATCTACATATATTAATTTGAATGCAATTAGCATTCAAATTAGGCTGCAGTTTTTCAAGTATCTTATTCTGTATGAAAACTCTTAAGCCTGTAGATCTTTATAAACTAGGGATGTCCCGATCCGAAATTCAGTATCTGTATCAGCTCCCGATCCAGCTCTTTTATGAGTATTGGACAGTATCAGATTCAGTCAAGTGATCAGGCCGATCCTGTTTCACATGCTCTTGTGTGTGGGATTACTTTTTATTGCAGGGGTTACGTTCTAAAATTAACCCGCGATAGGCAAAATCCGCAAAGTAGAAAAACCCTGTAAAAACTGTAAAACTCCTCCGCGATATGAGCAGGGAGGAGATTGCTCCGCGCAAATTGGCCATGATCTAAACTGAGGAAGACGGGGTGAAAAACACAGTTATGGGTAGTTGTTGGCGCTGTTTTTTATTCTCGTAAACAGACATGCCACCTTCGATTACACAGAACACAATGCGCGAGTTCAAAGCCATAACAGCAAACACTGGCGGAGGTATCGGAAAAAGCACTCCTTAAAAAAATGGAATCAGATCGGAAGCCAAAAAATCTTGATTGGGACATCTCTAGTACAAAAATGCTCTTAAATACATGTGATTCTTTGAACTCATTTTTGTCAACTCTTCTATATGTGTCTCAAATGTGGACTTTGAACAGCATCCTATAATAAAAAATCACAAATCTAATCGCAATTGCTATACTCAAAATAAATAAATAAATAAATAAATACAAATTTCAATATTCTTCCCAAATCATTAGATACATAATTAAAGAACACATACTTTTCTAGAATTATTATTAAACTATAACACACATAGATCATTATTTTGTTCATGTTAATTGTACAATACTGCAATACTGTTCTGAAATGGTTTAACTGAAAAATGGACTTCCTGTTGAAAACTGCAGAACTGGACTTAAGAGAGGAACTTTACTAGTTTCTACTTTTGAGAAACGACTTCAGGACATTTTATTAGCCTATTTGTGTGGCTCGGAGGTAAGAGGGTAGGTGAAAACAGACATTTTTGGGGCACTCAAGTCTGAAATACGGGGCAATACAGGATTATTATGCAAAATGAACTTTTTGGAGCAATCTCTCCCAGGCCCTATTCAAACCCTC
Organism: Odontamblyopus lacepedii; assembly: GCA_034769755.1. Classification (NCBI taxonomy): domain Eukaryota; kingdom Metazoa; phylum Chordata; class Actinopteri; order Gobiiformes; family Gobiidae; genus Odontamblyopus; species Odontamblyopus lacepedii. The sequence continues at coordinate 14,420,562 of CM068349.1, read as the reverse complement.
CTTATGGGGAGCTGCCTAAATCACCCATATTCCACACCACAATTCTCCATAAGTATACGAAAGCGTGAAACAAAACTATACACAACAATCTGACAAACCTGATGCGATGATTATGTTGTGGTAGCACTCTGAAGGATGGCACAAAATGAAGTGGAAACTCAGAATCAAAAACTAAACCAAAACTTAATTAACAAGTTACATATTAGTAAGTTGTTTTTGGGGAATGCAGCGTTCCCATTCTATCCATCCATCTTCTTCCGCTTTATCTGGCTGGGTCGCGGGGGTAGCAGTTCCCCGAAAACATTCCCCATTGTGTTAGTTGCTGAAGTTGGGACACAGTGATTGGTGAGTGAGTTTCATAAATTGGTGTATCACTCGTTCATTTGCTTTCTAAAATAAAACCAAAAATTAGAAGACCAAAAACAACTATTTTCTTTATCTGTCTCCAAAACCAAAATGAAAAACTGGATAATGATTTCTTTTTTCAGGTTTCGATTTTGTATTTAAATGTATGTAGAATCCCTCATTTGTCCAGGTAGAATCCATGGCAAAGGGTAGAGTTCACTTTGTCAACTGGACAAGAATTTTTTATTTTTATTTTTAGAAGACGTCTTCTACCAAAAATTCTTGTCCAGTTGATAAATTGAACTCTACCCTTTGCTTTGTGCTTAAATGAATAATGGAAAAAAAATAGATAACAGCCGTTTCTGTTTTCCGTACCAAAGTCCTGGTCCTAATATCCAGTGTGGATCCGAGCCGATCATCAGTACTGGACCGGGACTAAACCAGGACTAATGATACATGGATTTTCATAGCAAAGGTTCAGGGTTCGAGTCCTCCCATGAAAATTTCTCTGATCTGATGAGGTTATTCATCTTGTTTTCAGATTTATTAACTTACTAGTTCAGAGACGACTTCATTCTAGTCTAGAGGTTGTTTATTTGAAGATAACTTGTCAAGTAAAATGATCTTGCTGCATGGACAGATAATTTCACTACTTTTAAGTCATTTTCTGATAGATTTACATCTTTATGTCTTACCTTTTGGCAGCACGGTGGCTGAGTGGCTAGCACTCATGCCTCACAGCAAGTTCGATCCCCGGGTCGCCCGGGCCTTTCTGTGTGGAGTTTGCATGTTCTCCCCGTGTCTGGATGGGTTTCCTCCGGGCACTCCGGTTTCTCCCATCAACCCAAAACATGCACTGTAGATGTGAAAGTTGTGTGAGTGATGGTGGTGGTCAGAAGGACCGTTGGCGCGGCCGCACCTCCTTCAGTCTGCCCCAGGGCAGCTGTGGCTATAACAGTAGTTTACCACCACCGTGTATGGAGTGAATGAAGAACGCTCTGTAAATAATCCTCTGTAAAGCGTCTTTGTGACATCTGTCTGGGAAAAGCGCAATATAAATAAACACTTACTTACTTACTTACCTTTTGGCCAAGCTTTTTTGCAATGTGGACGTTTCTGTGGCGTGGCGTGTTTCTCCATGTGCCTGGGTGGGTTTCCGCCAGGCCAGTTTTTCCCATCAACCCAAAAACACGCACAATCGCTCAAATTCTCCAGTTAAGGTAGTCGTGACCAAGTTTACCTCAGGACCTGGAGATGGGTCTCACTGCTCCCGGTTGCCCCAGCGGTGTTGAAGGCTGGGTTAAATGCAGAGGACACATTTCTGTACAGGGACCATAAAGTGAACCTTAATCTTAATCTTAATTACTCAGAAATACCTTGAAACACATACTGTCTTACCGTAAGCAGGCTTGAAATACCGTGGCAAAGGTGGGAAAAAGCATTTAAAAGCCAGGCTCCTTTTTCCAGCAGCATATTTGACCGAGTGGAAATGCCAGTGTGTCCATTACTCTGGAGAGCGCAGTTGAAATGTCACCTTCCTGCGACAACTGATCGGCGGAGCTAGCAGTCATCTCATCGGCCTGACTCATGCTTGTTTGTTTTCAAATGGACAGCAGAAATGTGCCCAAACTCCAAGGCTGTTTACTCTAAAATTCCCCCTTGAGATACTGCGTTTTTACTCACAAAAAACACAGTTTTGCATGCACAAATCCAGGCCTCATAGTGAAAGGTATTTGTTTTATTGTCAGCAAATATGATACATTGACCAGTATTCTGTAACGAAATAAACAAATATTCTTCCCATCATTGTCCAGAACTAAATATATGTATCTTCCATGGCTAAACATACCCAGCATACTGCAGGCTTGCCTCTCCAGAGATACGACCTTGGAGATCCTTTTAATGCCATATTGTGTATTACAGACAATATAATAACACCTCTCATTCACCAGAAAAGTTGCATAGCATGTTTTTTCAATTATAACACTTAAACGCTTTACTTTAGAGCACTGTCGGTTGCGTTCCTCAGTTGAATATGGCGTGATTGCTGGTGAGTAGCCTCTTTAAAACACTATCACAGATTTTTACTGTCAAATTCAAGCCTTGTGGTGAAGGGTTGAGATCTGGGAGGAGTCAGGTGGTCCCAAAAGCTCAGAGTATAACGTGAATGTTGACTCTTCCTCAATGTAAGCATGTAAAAATGTATTTGATTTATTCTATTTGTCTGCTTACACTGGTGTATGAATGTGTGGGTGAATGGTTGAGATGTTGCTTGATGTAAAGAGCATTGAGTGGCTTGAAGGACGAAAAGCGCTGTAAACATAGGCCTACTGTTTACTCACTTTATTGTAATTGAGTAGTTTTTGAATTAGGTAACTTTACTTTTACTTGACTACATTTTAACCCAAGTATTTTACTTCATTACACTGGAACCTACCCTCTTTACTGAGTAAAATCAGATTGAAAACAAAAAGAAATTTGAAATAAAAACAACATTCTGACAGAAATGAAAGGAAATTGCACGGCATTTTCACTCTAGAATGTCCAGTCATTGTGGAGAAGCGTCACTCTGTCTTGAATCATCTTGGATGATGCTGGAGCTGAGCCAGAGATCGAGGTCGTCCTGGACGTCATGTGCAGTGTGTGCAACATTTTCTTTTTGCAGACTTTGATTTTGGTTTAATTTTCTTTCTTTTTTATCGTAGTGTTGTGAGTTGGACCAAATAATTCAGAATTAGTGAAATTGTTAATTTGTTAAATTTGTTAAAATTCTAAGTTCTATAAAGTTCTATAAAAGAAAGAAGAGCTCAGTGCTAGTGTTTGTGGCTCAGTGTCTTTAAAATGTACAAAGTTTGCACTGAATCACCTTATAGTTGATTAAAACAACTGGATTAGATTTATGACTCATCAAATAAAATAATCAATGAAATAATTGAAAGCACTTTTTTCACTTTTACTCAAGTAGATTTTTAGATGGTTACTTTTACTTTTGCTTGAGTATGAATTAAGCAAAGTAAAGATGCTCTTACTTAATTACAGTTTTTCAGTATTTTTCCTCCTCTGACCATTTATCATTGTCAGATTGTTGCCAAATACACCACAAACACAGAGCAACCTTGACTTGAATACATCTGATTTGGAACTTTTGACATGAAACTGAGTCCACTAAATATAATATCAGTTATTGCCAGTTGGAGAGTGTTTAGCTCCTGGCACTGCAGACAATGTGTTTTTTTCTGATTTCCAGGCCTGGCACTGCCCCTCCGTCTCGCTGTGTCTGCATGTGATTCTCCAAAACAGGACTCTGGCATCAGGCGCGTCCGCCTGATTAAAGCTGCTTTCTCCCACATTTGAATAAACCCGATTTGAGGCTCAGATGGAGTGGGGGCTCTGTGATCATAAGAGGCATTCTTTTTATTCATTCGTTTAAGGACAGTTTTCGTGTTAGTATTTTCATATGTTTGATTATGCTAGTGTTAAACATGGCTGTAGATCTTTTTCTGCAAATGTCCCTTTGAAGTTACTGCTTGAAATTGCGTTGAACCCATTTAGCTAGGTAAGGGTTTCATTTACTTCAGAAACTTCTATGATATCCGTACTTTTCACATTTAATTGTGTGATATATAACACACCCAACCTGCTACGTGCCTGATAAAGCCACCATTTGTTGATCAGAGATGTGAAATCAGGTCGACATGAAATTACATTAAAAGATTTTTGCCTGATTTTAAGCCTAACCTGTAGAGCTTGTGGTGCTTCTCCTCAGTGATTATTTGTGGTGTCTCCTCAAGTCTGTGGGGTCAGTCAATCTGTTACCGCTGTCTGTCAAGTCACAGCTCTAAAACCTCAAATCGTCCTGTTGGAATTTCACAATAGTATCTCCCCATAAACTGAACATCTTGACATAAACATCTTTCATATTATCATCAGATCCACTAACCCACAGGTCAGTGGTGTGCTTCCACAGATGAATGCTGTCATTCTGTCCTTGGGCAAGACACTTACTACCTCGCCCTTAGTGTCTGTGTATACCGGTGTGTGAATGGGTGAGTGGTTCCTTGTTGTAAAGTGCCTTGCAGGTGAAAACGCGCTGTATAAAAATGTGACCATTTACCATTTTTACCAACATGAGCCAATCAGGGCCCAGACAGAGGCTCTGGTGCCTGGTCATGGCTGTAAACTGTAGAAGCAGCAGAGGACACAAACAGTTTGTACAAACTTTTTCATTTATCATCAGTAGAGTGACTGTAACAGGCTCCTTACCTGAGACAAATAATCAGTGCAAGTGTCCTTATATCTGCTCTGCTCACTTTATGGCATGTCTAAAAATGGTGGATGTTTTTAACACCCAGACAAATGAAAGATTGCACCGATCTGTGAGCAAAAAATAATAAAGTGATTTGGGGTGAAGACACTTCACTTCAGTGAGCGTGAGTCATTGGTGGTGTTTGAGGCCCCGGGCACAGTTTGGCAGCCATGCTTCTATCAGTCCACCCATGGACAGCTGAGGCCACACAAGTAAATGATCCACATTCACTGACGAGGGAATAGGCCCATAAAACGCATTGAAAGTGTAAAGTTACTTTGGATAAGACTGCTCATCCTCAAACATGAACACATTCTACATCACTTGCACAGAGGCTCAGGTTGGTATAGACCGTTTTGTATGTTTTGTACCTGTTTTACTCACACAGATATTTGACATCTGGACCAGTGAGCTCTGCATGGTGCACACAGTATACCCCTCTCTTCTCTCTCTGTTTGATGTGATCTTGTTTGTGAATAATGCTGTAGTTTAGCTGTGAGTGGGAGAGGGCAGCTGGCTCTGCAGAGGCTGAGCCGACACAGACCAGACCTGCTTTACCTTGTTACACCACCTTTGAGAGTGATTCACCACTACTGCACTATCATGATTTGGGAGATTTACAACATGTTATCTCTGTGCATAAGAATCTGATGGTATTTCATGCCCCACATGTAATTCCCAGAAAATTGCTAGTTATAAAAGGTCAGAAGACTTAGCAGTGAGCCCATTCACACATTCACCAGTCCCAGAACATTACAAGATCTGCTGTATTCACACTCATGCTACATTTACACCAACTCCATCATGTCAGACGTGAATCTGCTCTATGGCAATGTCACACATTCCCATTTACATTGAGAACATGCGTCAGGGATGGGTTTGGTTATTATAAGCATCTTTTTTAAAACATATTCATTGCATTGCACTTGTATAAAACAGCAGATTTAACTACATGTCTCATACTGCAGGGAAATGTGGTGAGTGCATGAAGCCTATCTGTGCTGTAGATTTACCTCAGCTGCGTGTGAGCTCTTCACTCCTCTACCCGCTCTTCCTCTGCTCCTATAGTCACTGTTCTTCTCCGTAAATCCACAACCCAATGTGCTTTGTCCCCTTGGCATTCAACACGTGCTCCACGGGCACACATTGAGGTCAAAGTAGAAAGTAAACCCAGAGGCGATGGTTAGAGGCGATGTGCTCTGGCTTTTGAAAACATCCCATGGCTTTAATTTATGCACTAAATCCTGAATATGCCCAGGAGAGATCTTACAAATAAAGTTCTGTCCAGCTAAATTAGCCGGTATTGGTGTCTGTATCTGTTTTTGGTGGTTTTATAGCTCAAAAATACCTAGAAAAAACAGGCATTCTGACTCACAGTCAGAATGCCTGTCAGAATGCCTCTCCACAGATCTGACCTGTAACTTGGTCTGGTTTGGTCTCCAAAGGTTTAATACCACACTGTGAAACATTCCATTGGCCATACTGGCTTGTCAAAGCCTGATCCCCTCAGATCTCAGAAACTCAGCAGGGCCGTGCCTGGTTAGTACTTGGATGGGAGACCACTGGGAATTCCAGGTGCCACAGTGGGGCCAGTCACAAAAACTGTTGTTGTGTCCTTAGGCAAGACACTTCACCCATAATGCCTAGTATGAACGTGGTGTGTGCATGGCAGGACTCCCTTGAAAAAGAGATTAGTAATCTCAATGGGACTTTCCTGGGTAAATAAAGGTTAAAAAAGAGGGATAAAAAGTAGTAGGCAGAGTTTGGAGGACACAGACAGTTGTTTCTGTGTCATGGTGCGTATCAATATGAACCAGTCATATTCTCTTTTGGAGGGCGTCAATGAAGTCAAGGTGTGGATGGCGTCCAACTTCCTGCACTTTAATGAGAAAAAATGGAGGTAGTGTTGTTCTCTCCCAGTGATGTCACTGTGGTTCCTCCTACAGAGTTGGGCTCCATATCCCAGGACGTGAGCCCAGTTACAGCATCAATAATTATCACAGCAAATGTCTCTGTCTTGTTGTGTGATTGTGATTTGTGTTTGTCTTTAATCTATGTGCTGTGTGTGCTTTAAGCATGATCTCATTTAACTAATATGTAATTATTAATACTATTAATATTCACTGATCTTTATGTTTGTCATGTGTGATGGACTGAATGTTTTTGTGCCTATGTCCTGTTTTTTGTCTTGCCATAAACCTGCCAATGGGACTACAGATGAAAATGAGCCTACATGTCTAACTCTGGCACATTTACATGCTGCACTAACACATGTTGATTAATGTGCACTGTCCCATATTTAATAAATAAACATAAACAGCAGTGACAAATTTAGGCGTGAAAATGGACTGTGGGTTTAACTTGAGGCCCAAATTAGTTCTGTGGTGAAGTCCGGCTTTTTTCAGTTGAGGCAACCAGCCAAAGAGAAATCTCATCACAACTTTGAAATATTAATCCATGCTTTTATTACCTCTCGTTTAGATTATTGGAACTCACTTTAACTGGATCATGTAAATCTGACCACATATCCCCCGTCCTTCAGTTGCTTCCCTGGCTCCCTGTACACTTTCACATGGATTTTAAAACTTGTATTTGCTTTTAAATGTCATCATCGTATGGCCCCTCGGTATCTGTCTGACCTGCTCGTACCTCACATCCTCTCTCGTGTTCTCAGGTCCACAGATCAGGCTCTGATCCATGTCCCAAAGACCAATAGAAAACAAAGAAGGATTTCGACACATCAGTGGCACATCAGGCTGACCGACTCACTATCTATTTCTAAGTTCCTCCTAAAAACCCACTTTTTCTCCTTGGCTTTTATCACAGTTTGAGGGTACCTGTATTTGTATTGTATTATATTTAGGGCTGTCAACGTTAACACGTTAACACATGCAATTAATCACAAAAAAACTGCAGTAATGTTTTTTTTTAACACAGATTAATCACACAATTTATTTTGAACGCTCCTCTATGGAAAGCGCGATGGTGACCTGAAAGGCGGCACAGGTTATTAGGTCAGTGATCAGGTCTGTCCATACGCGACTTTAGATAAAACTAACGTAATTTGAAGATATTGCAACAATGAACTCTCTTTCCACAGAAGCACAAGTTTAAAATACCATCTTAAAGCAAAACATGCGTTTGATTCAGCGGCAGCAATGACGCTACTTGTACCAACAACAACAAGCCGAGCACGACGTTAGTAGAGTGCACCCATGGCAATGTTGTCAACAAAACTACCAGCGATAGAAAAATGTCACTAAAATAACTTTTTGATAATAAATTGCATTTTTGTCAAAATATTTAGTTTAAGTTTAAGAATAATTAACTGTGATTAATCGTGATTAATAAAAATTGTAAAGTGTGATTAATCTGATTAAAAAAATTAATCATTTGACAGTACTAATTATATTTTACCTGGACCTGTCACTGTTTGTTATCTGTTTGTGTGCAGCACTTTGGGCGACTGTTGTTTTTAACGTGCTCTAGAAATAAATTTGAGTTGAGTATCACGGCAGCAGAAAGAACTGAGTGGACTTAAAGCTGAAGCATGTTCCTCACTCATGGTTCTAAATCAGGTACAGGCCTTAAAAGAATAGTTTGTCTGAACATCACATAACCGTCTTACAAGTGCATAAATCACGTGCAAGGTCCTCGTCACAACATTGTAAGTAGCCAGACGTCGTAAACAATAGACAAGATGTAGAGGATTAGTAAAGATTAAGGACAACAACGCATGGCACAGAACCGAAAACAAACCTGGTAGCAGCTTGCAGAGGCTCAGGTACATGAAATAAAGAGGTGTTGTCGGACAGATAAACACACACTGCACAAAATCAATAAAGGGCTGCTACACTTTCTGAAGTAAACACTTTATCCGCTGACAGGTATCTTATTCTCTCCAAATGTATATTGGCGAGGTCCTGTCGATTTTAGAGCTTGGGACTCACAGCTCTTTCTTTGCAATGATAAGACAAAAAGGCAAAGCAAGGCCAGTTTATGTAACACGATTTGTACTCAAAGTTGGCCTAATTTAAAGGCCTCATGTTACGTTATTTTCTGATCTATGTTGTAATGTTGTTTCCTGATCACAAACAGACATGGAGTTGGGTTTTGTTTTATTCACACACGTTTAACACACAAATCCTGCATATTTAGGCTGAGTTCTTCTCTGTTCCATCTTGTGAGGTCATGTGGAAATACAGGAAGTGTGCCACTGAGTTCTCCAAAAACCTTCACAAGAATTATTTGGATCATTTCAGCCCTGGAATCACCAATCTTTACTTAGCAGAAGGTAAAAGGTCAACAGAGATTTTGAGTTATGGAGATTTGTAATAAAGGGTTACTCAAACGTGTGAATGAAACAAACACAACTCCAGGTCTGTTTTTGAGGAGGCGACAACATTCTTACATGACTTAAAGCTTACTTGAGTCATCCATCCATCCATCTTCTTCCGCTTATCCAGGGCCGGGTTGCAGGGGCAGCAGTCTAAGCAGGGGCTCCCAGGCTTCCTTCACCCAAGCCACTTCCTCCAGCTCCTCCGGAGGGACCCTGAGGAGTTACCCCGCCAGCCGAGAGACATAGTCCCTCCAGCGTGTCCTGGGTCTTCCCCGGGCCTCCTTCCGATGGGACATGCCCAGAACACCTCCTCAGGGAGGCGTCCAGGAGGCATCGAGAACAGATGCCCAAGCCACCTCAGCTGCTCCTCTCAATGTGTCACTTGTCACTTGAGTCAGTTTTGTGTAATACAGGACATTAAAAGTGCTTTACAGAGTAAGACATTACCGGATTTTAATGTATTTTTGTCAAGATAAATCCTCTGGTAACAGCTGTGAAATAACATGAAATAAACTGAGTCTGTAAAACATCATCGATGCATTTTAAAAGAACACTTGGCCCTCAGTCATGGTGAATTATTATTTCTGAGAGCCTCCTCCATTTGCTCTCCACGCTAAGTCCCCCTCCCTTCAGAGCACTATTACTATTCTGACATCTCTTCATTCCGACATGCCAACCTTTAGACAACCCTGTATTATGACATGCCTGTTTTCCAACGCTTTTTGGTTTCGCTATCCCGACACGTCATATTTTACATCTTTCGCTGTCCATGGTGCTGATGGAATAAGTAGGTAAAGGTCTAAATAGCGGCATGTCAGAATAGCAGCTTGTAACCCACTATCAGCGTGCATTCCGCTAATGAAACAACTGCACTGTAGTGTGTTGTTTTGTATCGTGCTTTTGTATATTTGTGGAGAACTGTCATGTGGGAGCATGGGTGGCGTAGGCTTGTGGACTGAGTATTGTGCAGAATCACACTACTAACCGTATGGAAGGTTCAAATCGTGCGCAAAAGGGATCACTAAATTACTCAAACATACATCTAAAACCTCTTCAGGCGTGTTTTTGATGAGGCAATGTTATAACATGCTCAAAAAAAAGATCAGTTTTGAATTTGCGCATGCCCCCGAAACAGTCATGCATGTGAAAACTCAGGATTGGCCAAAGTGTTTATGGGAGCTAGAGATGTGGGTAACAGTTTAAACCATTTATTCCTTGTTATGGACCACATCCTAGTTTCTTGTCTTGCCTCCACCCCCTTCAGATCCATCCAGCTGATCAACTGCACCTTGGACGGCCTGAACAGCGGGAGTATAAAAGCCCGGAGCCACCACCAACTGAATGACCAATGGGTCCTGTGCTACAGTGACTTTTGTTCTTTAATTTTGTGCTAATTATTAGATTTTTTGTAATAAGTATTTCTTTTTGTGGCACCCTCTACATTCCTGTTTTTGTTCCACGCCCAGTTCTTTTTACATCTTTCAGTTGCCTCACCCCCTAGACCCCCGGCACGTAGCATTCCTCCTTCCACAACAAAATCAAGTCCCCTTTCATTTTAATATGCCCACCCCATCTATAATTTACAATCATATATTTTCACTCATTCAAAATCCATCCAGTTTTCCATGCTTTTCGTCTTATTGTAACATAAGTTGAGTTTTGCTCAGCGGCTCGCGACAGGGGTGTCCTTTATCTCTGTCTTATAAAATGTTGAACAGTAGAACAGCGGAACACTTGACAGTTACAATTAAAAATACAGCACATGTGGTTCAGAAGTGAATTCTTACACACTGTACTGTAAAAGTATTTATGGGGTAGGCTCATTATATGTGAGGACACACCCGCTGGGGGTTTAATAGAGCTGTGTGAGGAGCTGTCAGACCCACTGGAAAACTTGTAAAGACGTGTTCTGATGTGACAGACAGCATTCTAAATAAATCTGCTAACAAGATGTGTGTTTCTTTATACCGCACCCAAGTTAGTAAGTAGAAAGTGCAGTGAAGTTGGTTAAAGGAATTGATTCTTGCGTGCTTTTAGCCAAAAAACATACCTGGAGCTGTGTTTTGTTTCATTCACACGTTTGAGTAATCCTTTATTATTAGGCCGTCTTTTTTAAGTTAACAGCTCCTTTTACCTTCAGTTTAGTAGTATTATCACATGGCATTGCAAGGTGGGACAGAGTGTTTTCTGTTGTGAAGAAATCAGCCTAAATATTCAGGATTTGTGTGTTAAACGTGTGAATGAAATGAAACACAACAGCTAAACACGACGTTTTGAGCCTGGATTTGAACATTATCAGCACAGAAGGCTGTCACACATCTTCAGGAAAACTATTCTGTACTGCTGCCAAAATCTTAAGTACTCAAGATTAATTAACACGGGTTCCAGTAAGTGTATTCTTAACAATCTGTGAAATTACAAACACACCAGACAAGGGCAAGAAGAAGTGTAACTGTATCGCGCACTCAAGTCAAGACAAGTACTCTACTAACTCTACTAACTATTGCAAGGTTGCTGATTTAACATTTCAGCTATGATCGTTTTGGGTTGATTGAATGTCCTGGTTTTGTGTATGTCCATGTAAAAGCAGTATCCTGATTCCAGTATGCCGGATTAGACAATGCCACGGTTATGAGAAACTAGGATACTCTTACTGACCTGCGTGAAGTTGGCCCCCATCAAATGCAAACCTACACAAAAACTATGCCAATTGTTTGCGCTTCATTTGTGCTGCAAAAAGTTTTGCTTGTGCTCCTTTAATTTTTGAGAAATTAAGGATTGTTTTATAAGTCAAATTGGGGTCAGCCCCCAGGAAACTTCAAAATGCTCTAAAACAGTCCAAAATTGTGTCAGTCGTTTGTGCTTCATTTGTGCTGTGAAAACTTTTGTTTGTGCGATTCTGGCTCTTCAGATATTTGCCGTTTTATTTTGGGCTGATGACGTCACCGAGCCCCTCAGAATGTGAAACAGCCTCAAAACAGCAGAAAATTATAGAAAAGGTTTGTATTTTGTTTGTGCTGTTTTGTGCTGTGACCATTTTCATTTGTGTGAGTTTATTTCTAAAATGATTAATTATTATTTCTGCGATAATTATAGGACATCATTTCCTCTCAGCTGACGGCAGCGACTTTAGCAAAACTTTGCAAAACTAGTGAAGAGAACGTGTTTAGCAATTTGCTTTTGATTCATATTTTATATAGTAATACAGACTTTTCCACTGCCTCAGATTGTTTATCACCACTAGTTTTGTGGAGTTTGCCGCCGTCTGTTGAGCGGAAATGACGTCCTATAATTTAGACCTTTAAACCTTAGAAATAATAATGAATAATTTTAGAAATATACAGAAACAAATGAAAATTGTCACAGCACAAAACAGCACAAACGAAATACAAATGTTTTCCATAATTTTCTGCCTGTTTTGAGGCTATTTCACATTTTAAGGGGCTGGATGACGTCATCGGCCCAAAATAAAACTACCGTAAATTCCGGACTACAGAGCGCACCCGATTAAGAACCGCATGCTCAGATTTATGAAGAAAAATCAATTTTGTAATTATATGAGCCGCACCATATTATAAACCGCTGGCCAAAGACTAGGCGGGGGGTTCGCTTCTGCGTCCCCGCCGCATGGAGCGCCTCCGGGACGGGCCGCGGACGCGGTCCCCCGCTGAACTCTGGGGACGGACTCGCTCACTGGTGACACTTGGGACACACACGCGCCACAGGCACTTACACACCTTCACACACTTGGGACACACACACGCGACATGCACATACACTTTGGCGCTCTGGGAATAAACCACGGTAGCGATCGCTTTAGCCTTCAGTCTGATTTGTACAGTGCGGCCGCGTGCTCTTTGCGTGTTAACCCAGTCCTCCAGAAAGTTTTCAAGCTCAGGCCATCTGCTATGGTTACCTCTGAAAGCTTTGGTTGTGTTTTTACACTGGGTCAGTTCTTCTTGCTGGAGCCTCCACCTTCGCACCATCTACTCGTTTATGCCAATTTTACGGGCAGCAGCTCGATTTCCTTCTTTAACTGCCAGAGTGATCGCTTTTAGTTTAAAAGCTGCATCATATGCTTTTTGTCTGGTATTCTCCATGTTGATGAGGGTTAGCAGAAAGACTGAAATAAGGAAGTTGTGATTAATCATACAATTTCATTGGACCTCAGTGAACTACTTATTCATTTTATTGGTCCATGTTTTTCCCGCGATGAAAAAAATAAATAAAAAAGCCGCTTCATATTACGAGCCGCAGTGTTGAAAGTGTAGAAAAAAAGTAGCGGCTTGTGATCCGGAATTTACGGTACAAATATCTTAAGAACCAGAATCGCACAAACAAAACTTTTTGCAGCACAAAACAGCACAAATTAAGTACAAAGGACTGACTCCATGTTGGACTGTTTTAAAGCATTTTGAAGCTTCCTGGGGGCTGACCCCAATTTGCCATATAAAAGAATCCGGGGCCAACTTCACAGAGGTCTCTTACTGGGATATTCTGATAATATCGGGATACTGTGGAATCTTTTCTCAACACTGAAGCCGTACTGAGCATGTGTGAACTGTGAATGTTTGTCTACAACACGATCAGGCCCTTTCTCACCCACAGTATCTCAGATATTTACTTACATTCTATCATTCTGTCCACCTTATCATCCTGTCTTCTCTCACCACAAAAGAAATCCTGGATCCTCTAGTAAGATTATACAATAGAGCATACAAAATACATGGCAGACACTCAGTCTGGACCCATCACTGTACATCCCTTGCCTACTCCAGTGCACCAACGTTCCAGAATTACACAAATCTCCTGGCAATAAAACTCTTCGATCAACTATATACAAAATGTCTCCCACCTATAGTTAATTCACTCATTGAAGAACGCAATGAAAGACAAGCTCAGTTACACAGGACCTCATTAGAATCCTAGCATGACCTGGAATGAGTTAGGCTAACTTCTGTGGCTGTAAAAACTTTTGTAAATTCGGTGAAAGTTTTGGAAAAGTCATGGAATTTTAGTATCTCTTTCATGCAACTCCAGCATTCTGTTCAGTTCTCATAAGGCTGTTCTGATTATTTCTGAACGTCTGCACAGCCGCTCCAGCAGGACAATACACAGTTAGGTCTTTTATTTAAAAGAGACAACAATAAATGCACTGACAGGATTTAGAATGTTAAAGAACTATAATACCAAACCATAAGGTGAGTGGAAAGGGTTCACATTTCAGAACGGTATACTCAATTATACATATGTAAGATGCTGTAAAGTCATGAAAAATTCATACACTGGAGGTCATGAAAAAGTCATGGAAAAGTTTTGAAATTTTGTCAGTGAAAAAGAGCGAGAACCCTGTAGCAATGTCTAGCTCCTTGCCATATCTGTGCCATAGTTACCATAGCAACCCCTCTAAATATCCAGGGGACTCTGGTGACGCATGTATACAGGGAGATGAGTATCCTGGTTTCTCCTAGCACATCCGAGCACATAAATATCTAGAATACTGTCATAACCGGGATACTCAAGCACATGTAAACGTGCTCACGTGGATGCAGAAACATCAGCCACTTCAGCCTTTCCATTTCCTCTTCTTCAATGCTTTTCCTTTTCACCACATCATTGGATACATTTACATAGTCCCTAGAAACCAGATAATTAGGTCAGATTTTTGGTGTGTGTTTACGTGCACAAGAGAAATCTGATATTCAAAAACACAAATAAAATAAAGTAACTTTTATTTGGAAGACAAAGTAGGCCTACAATGAATTTAACTTGTGCATGGGTCAACAATAAAAAAGAAATCAGATTAGATATAACTGTTTACATGACGACAGTTCAATAATCAGATAACTCCAGGAATCAGCTATATAGGCTATATACCCCTCCAAATGAAGATTTTTCAGAGGCACACTCCAATCAGAGGGGTATGAGCAATTTCTCAGAATGTGAATCACGGGCAAGATCGCTGCTGCCACAACCAAAGAGACCAAAGAAGTTCACAAATGTATTTTCAACATTATTTATGGTTTCAAATTTTTGATAACTGCTGTATTGTCTTAAGTTTATCGTTGTTCCAATGCGTAATGGTCATTTTCTTCATAAAATGCAAAGGAAAAAATCGCTAGTACTATGTTGAGTAGTGTCATTTTATTTGTGACTTGAGTGATCGATTGATGCATGGAAATAAAGTCAAAATGTGAGCGTCCGTGCTACACAGTTATTATTTGGATATTGTAACCCAAGTAACTGAAAGCAATATCATTGGTTTAACCCAGGGGTGTCAAACTTTTTTCATCAAGAGCCACACAGACCAGCGTGAGGGCCGATCGAGGGTCATAGACTGGTGGTCAAAACAGTGAGTAATTCAAATCTGTGCATTTATAACAGGTTTAAATGACCCACTAGACCTTTGTTCATGCTTAGACGCTCAAAAGGACACACGAAATCAAGGTAGATTTCAAAAACATGCAGTAAAAATTACTACTTGTGGTAGTATGGCCCAATTCACCTGGAAGCTTGAGGGCCAAAACATTTGGTTTGAGGGGCCACATTTGGTCCCGGGGCCATAGTTTGGACATGCCTGATTTAACCCTTAGAGAAGGTCAGGGTTTGTTCTTTCAAATGGTATCCATGTCATTCCGCTCTGAGAGTAATCCTGCATATAAGTTGGTGGAGACTTCTGATGACGGATGTGATTGTTTAAGGGGTGTCGTAGGGGTCGACTTTCAACCCCTACCCCTTGCTGCTCAGTTTCAAGGGGCAAGGGGTACGGGTAGAAATTAGAAACAAGATTGGCCCTTAGTATCGATAAGTGTCTGATTTTCAAGACTTTGGACAACCATAGTCCTGTAGAAAGGAGTGTTCATCTTTTAAAAGTGGTGACAGAAAGCAGAACTTTGTCAGACTTGTTTGGATCAGATGCAGTACACGTGGATGTTGTCAGTCAGCGGGTGAAAACACTTGACCATCTCTCAGAAAAGGATCCGGTCCTTTTCAGAGGGCCCGCTGATAACTCACACTATCATCTGGCTCTGGTCTGACGCGACAGCTCAACGTGTCAATGGAACATAGTTTGACCAAAGTGGCTCTTCAGCGGCGCTTCCAGTCAAACGATACATTACGAGTGCACTTACAGCCCGCACAAGAGCAATGTCGATTTTTGTTGTTTTTTTATTCCTGAGTTTGATATGGAGAAAAATAATGCTGAATATGTTTGAGCAAATGTGTCATCGTGATCGCTTTGAATAATGGATCTTGGCCAAGTGAAGCTTTGTACAAGTGGTGCAGATGAACAAAACAGGATTAGTCTGGACTGGAAAAAAGGCACCATAACAAACATAGCCATGACTGCCCTCAGGATACTTTCACAAAGGAATGGCTGTCACTATATAGATGGACATAGTTAGACAGTGGAAGTGAGCATGGGTGTGTTTAATTTTATTGAAAAAATGCTTCTCTTAGCAACTTCCACTGTTAGGCTCGTCATTCTGTCTCTAAAATGTTTGTTTGAACCCCCTAGGGTCTGTAAATCAATTTATTAACCATAATAACAGACCAATCAGGTGCCTTCTTTTTCCGTTGCTTGAGTTTGATTGACAGCATCTCTAAGTGCCCTACTGATTGGCTTCTTGGTTATTATAACACACGCTCAGAATTCCAAATATTGAAATCAAATTAGCCTCAGTGGCCACGTTTACATGATGTTTTTAAAAGTCTGAATTAATTGTTCTGAATTAAATTTTTTGGAATTAAAATATTCTCCTTTGATTACATGGAAATAATAATTCTAATTGAGGTTTACATGGGAAACATGTTAAATTGCCTTTATTTAATTCCACTCAGCGTTTGGGGGTGGGGAAGGGTTCTGATTGGACAGCGACACGAACATATTTATGTCGACCCGCAGAAAACACACACTTCAGCTGCTACCGGCTTTTCTGTCATCTCGGTTTGTCGTTACGCTGCTGACACAAACGCGATCCAAACTTTTTCTGCAGTCGTTCCGATGATAATGAAGCAGCAGCTGGAGAATTCTCTCCTCACGCTTTGTGAGCTCTGTGAGCTGAGGAGGAGAAGGGAAGAGTGTCGGAGAAGGAGAAAGAAGACAAACTGAGTCTGAGGCTGCCACACTTCAGCCCACTCCCGCAGCCGCTCACAAATCCAAAGAGCAGTGGATGAAAGTCCGAAGAGACGACTGGTGGAGCCAGATCATCCGGATCATGTCAGAAGGGCGACCCAATGATCATAAATGACCAGGATTATTTTGAAGAAGAAGAAATGTTTACATGATCAAGGGATAAATTAACGGATAAGCGGAAGAAGATGGATGGATGGATGGATGGGATAAATTAATTTGGCTTTAAAATCAGAATAAACCCCCACTTACTTCGGAATTAGTTTAATTCTGAATAATCATTTTCATTAGGAATTAAGTTTTTACATGGTCTTTTTAAAGCGGAATTCTTTTTTTTTCTTTTTCTCGAATTTAATCTCTCATGTAAACGTGTAAATCTGGTTGAAGCTGAAAATTATGGGTAACATCACACTTCCAGAGTCCACTTCTTTATACAGTTTATGATCCAAGGTTCCATTGCAAAAGAAAATTCAATTCTGTCAACTGGACAAAAGTTTTAGAATGAACACATTTCACCACCCCTCCAGGCTTCTTCCATTTCTTATTACCATATTATTGAATGCGTGTGATTATGCTTATGTGCCAAACCCCAAATCTCTCTCTATATATCTCCAAATTAGGCCATTTACAGTCACTGCATTCCACCTCGCACTCCAAAACCACCCCGATATTTCTCTTTAACGACATCCCAACTCTCTCCAAGGTAATAGGCCCTCCCTCATTCCCACCAAACAGCTTTCATTCGGCCCTCGAACTGTAAATCCTGTCAGTCTGTCAGTCGACGCCACCTTCGATCCTGCCACAATAAAAGCGAATTCAAAGGGCGCGATGAGGCCTATCAGGTGTTTGGGTGGTAATGCGCGCCGATCACTGCGCTTTGTGATCTATTGATTCCACATTAAAGTTGGCGCTTTGCGGAGTAGCCATTATTCAAGAGCGAGCGCCTGGATGAGCTAAAACAAGGTCAGAGCAGGGACACGGCGTCACAAAGGAACCCAGGGAGATGAATGAGAGGAGAACAGTGATGTCAAAACGCATTAGATGGACGTCGGTGAGTGGATTATCTTCAGAGGCTGTTTAACATGTGAATCACTGCTCTCCTGGCCAGGCCTAAGTGGTCGTCAACGAGCGTGATTACGTTAAAGTTGAGTGATCAGACTATAAAGCGCTGGGAATTGCAATGGCAGGCTATTCTGCCAAACATAAAGCTCCTATATTATGCCAAATGGACTCTTGTGAGCTTTAAGCCATGTTCTAATGCTGTTACCTCCTCAAGAATATAACTGGAGTTGTGCTGTATTATTAGTTTGTCTACATCTCCAAAGCTCAAAATGCTCTGTTCTAAATTTTGATGTCATGAAGCAGTGGTTTTCAAGTTAACAGCTCCTTTTACCTTTTGTTCAGTACAGATTGGCAATTCCAAGGCTGAAATTACAACATTGACATTACAAGGTGAAGTGTTTTCCGTTTGAGAGAAGAATTCTATTCAGGATTAATGTGTCAAATGTGTGATTGAAACAGAACACAACTTTAGGTATGTTTTTGATGGGGAAACATTATAACATAGAAAACATCAGGGTGTAATATGGGCACATTAAAAGGCAAAATATGAATACTGAAGTTCAAAAATATGTGTTCGTTTAACCACTTGTCCTTTGATAAGATAAGATAAGATAATCCTTTATTGTCTCCTGTGCTTCAACACAACACAAAGACAGGACAATACAAAAACATCAGCACCACACAAACATCATCCATAGAACAGAAATAAATGAGAGACGAGTGATACAGGACCTTTAAGGCCGTCTGTACAGACAAGACCTTCACAATCTTGTATCTGTTCATAATTGCACCTTCCCTAAGCCTATGTGCAGTTTTGATTGCACATTTCTTAAGCCTTTTACTTTTATTTTTTAATTGCACTCTCTGAGTCTCCAGCCTCTGATGTTTGTGTTGAGTGAACAGTAGGGTGCATCAGTTGCCCCGATATCAGAACTTTACAACGGCCCTATACTTTTCGTGTTCCATTTGCTGAGAAAAAAATTTAGAAAAAAAATTATGAAATTCCGAGTTGATCTACCGGGTCCACATCGAGGTCAAAGTTTGGCCAATGTCCCAATGTATAAGACAGTATAGGCCTATACTGTCTTATACACTGGGGCATTGCCCAAACTTCATAATAGGCAGGTTCGGTAGACTTTAGAAAGCATGGTAGAACCACATATTTGCTTTATGTTTTTCAGAATTGGAGTGTTACAGTGTAGTTATTAAAAGAAGAAATGTCAGAACATAGCTGTAAGAAGGCTCGCATGGAGCAGCCTAAACCAATAACCCGCCAAGACTGTGCAGTATTTGGGTTAGGAGCGAAAATTACCACTGTTTCTGTTGATCTCTCATTTTTAACGATTTTTTTAGAAATTTCCAGAATTTTACAAGGGATGTGGACCCGGTAGATGACATTCGAATTACAAAAAAATTTACCAGGAATTTTTTCTAGTTGAATGGAACACTAAAACATTAGGGCCGTTTGCAAGTTCTCGATTTTTAAAAAAAAGGGGGCAACTGATGCACCCTAGTGAACAGCTGTGCGGTTCTGGTTGGTTCGTGGTTACATATTTACTTCCTCATTATGTTTTTGAAAATTACAATTTCTACATAGTGTCTCTTTATGAGCTTTGCGGTTGGTGATTAAGTTCTTCAAACATTTGCAATTGTGAAAAAGTATTGATGTTCACAGCCTAATGGAGATTATACTATTGACTTCTACACAGCTTTATGGAATAAAACTTTGTAAGCCAAAAACTATAAAAAAAGAGTTCTGAGAATATTCAATACAAAATCATAAAATAGCTTTTAAAAAATCGTCAAGCAAAACTCTATGTAAGCATTTGAAACTAGAAAGTGCTCCTCTGCATTTTAAAAACCCTTACATCATAGTGCACGATTAGTCGAATCACATTCATTTTTAATTGACAAAGTGAATATAGGTTGTTGTGCGTAATGTAGTGTAAAGAGATGAGGCTGTGTCTGACAGCGCAAAAACTCGAGTTGCGGCCTCACAGTCCCACGTCTCGGCTGTGGCTCCTTGGAGATCACTATATCCCTCAATGAGTGTGTTTACCTGCACATCAGTATCCCAGGTATGATCAGGTATTTTGACTATCCTGGTTTGATCATGGTGCACGTATACGCAGTATCCCAATTACTGTAACAGTCGAGTGCGCCTGGGTCCAAAAAACAAGCACTCTTTACTCTTTTCATCACAACAGGAGCCAAAATAAAATGACTAACATAAATAAAGTGAAATGATGGTAAATAAAGAGCTGTGCTAAACCTGCACATGTACAATCTGCACACGTATGACCTCCACACGTATGATCTCTGAAAACCTGAACCATCTCCAACGTGACATACGCACAGAACAGACTCACCATCAGCAGAACATCCCTCTGTCACAGAAAGAACACTAATATTCCACTGAGTCGTGTCCTTTAGTCCGACAAAAGCACACAAGGAAAGAGCAGCTTTTTTTTCAGCGCTAATAGTTTATGCAAATGAGCCATGCGGCTTTAAGTTTCGTTTCTGTAAGATGTAAACAAAGCTGCATTAAACACATTCTAATCTCACACGGGCTGATGTGGCTCCATAGTGATTATGGTTTATATGTTGTAAGAAAATTAGCGATACATGTACCATCTGAATGTCAACCCCGACTCTTCACTCCTATTTTATACTCGGATCTGTCCAGTAAAGGCTAAATAGGGTTGAAAAATCACAGACCACTACAACTGTCCATTTAGGTGATATGTTTCTTTTCTTTAGACTGAATATACACTTTTTGCACTTTATATATTTGATACCAACATGTTCAAACTTGCTCTTTCAAACCACAGCACCATGCCCTGTGAACTGCCTCGGATAGCGATACGATTCTGAATGTGTGGTGCGCGGTTATGTAACTAACTCAGATGTCTACTGAACTCTATTTAGTCGTAGTCTCAGTGTAACTGTCTGTACCATTCAAGGCCTCGTGTCTTTGTACTCTCTGCAGAATGAACGCCTCAACGCCAAAGACTCTAAAGTCTCAGAACACACAGCACACATAGTTTTTCATTTTTATTTTCCAGAATATAATAGCAGAAGTCTGTGGTCTACAGCGAGTGCCCCGTCATGCGTCACTCAAACACACTCAGATGAATAATAAATGTTTGAGCGTCAGCGATATTGGATTCTGTCAGAGGAAACACGTCAAGATCTGTGCATTTCAAAGCGCTTCTCTCCAGTTCAAATATTAAATGGAAAACCAGGATTTTATTTAATGTTTTATGGAATCAATAAAAGGCAGCATGTAAGGAAAAGGGAGGGGAAATCCATAGCGATGCATGTGCAGGCACGTGTTAGGATGTTAATGCGCTTTTGTGTGGTAGAGTGAACACAGCAACAGGTAAAAGATCTAAATGACATATCTTAAAGGTGCATTGGGTAACTTTTCTGGCGGAGGGTCTGGAATGTTTGACAATATGGCGTTAAACCTTTCTATCATCATGAAAACAAAACCAGACCAAGTTAGAAGTCATATTTGTGGCGAGGCGACCCCAGTCAGAACGCCTGTTTTTATAAGTATTCTTGAGCGATAAAAGCACTTGTAATTGAATAAATGTAAAGTAGACCAGTTTAATGTCATACTGTGGAACATTCCAGGTAGAGCAGTTACATATCCATGAAAACAAGTAGGTGAAGGACGCCCAACCAAAAAAATACACCATGCACCTTTAAGACACTTAAAACCACTCACTCCTAAGTATAAAGGAAACTTCTTTTAAATGGTTGGTTTGAAGATTTGCAACTTGATATCAAGAAATGAAATGATATTACACTAATTATAAGTTTCAAAGTTATATTTCTGCACTTAGGGGGTTCGTATTTCGGCAGGCTGGAGCCACCTTATGCCTTCGCTCAATTTTATTTCTCTCCAGCGACTAAGTCCAGATTCAGAATACACTCGGCGGTTTGCAAGAACCCCAGAAGTTGTAGTCGGCGCACCGGCCAATCAGCTCTGAGCTGTGAAGCCATGACATCAAGCTCCAGCGCCTCTGAGTCCTTTTGTGTCCAGCACAACAGGAAACAAAGCAGTCGAGATGGATATAGAGGAAGCCATCCATTTTGTGTTGGCAACCATTCTCGACATCAAGGATTTAAAGCTGGAACAAAGAGAATGTTTGGTGAATTTTATTAAGGAGAAAGATGTTACTGCCCTTTTTCCTACGGGATTTGCTTTTGTGGCGGCCATTACTTGGACACCACTGAGCGTTCCAGCGCATTACATACATCACAAATAGCAGCCTTTGGTTAAATAAAAAAAGTACCCGCCTACCATCAAGCGAAAGGATCCTAATGCTGCGAGGTCGGACGGTTTCCATCAAGTGAAACTGGCTGATTCAGGCTAGTTAATATTATTATTCACAAAACTTAAACCTCCACCAACACATTTACCAGCACATTTTAATACACTTCTCATGCAATGTTCAAATATCTTCTGATTTTTGTTATCGAGATGCTATCTGTTACTTTCTGTTTGAGTGCAGGAGCTCTCAGGACCCTGCTCACAACCAAACATTTCCAATGACAGCTGGCCCCACACTACATCTTACATTGGAAAAATTAAGTCTGACCAGGCTAGTTCTTCACTTTTTTATTTTTTACTATGCAAGTGTTGATCAGTAGACTTTGGGCAGAGAAGGAGGCCAGGTTTTTATTATTTATTTTGATTATTTTCTCCAAATGCTATCATTTGAATGTACTACTTACATAAATCTGTTTTACTACAAACTGGATAAGAGAGCAGTGTAGTCACAATGTCGTGTCCTCTAAAGCAGGGGTCTCCAACCTTTTTCCTCTGGTGAGCTACTTTTACCAAACAAAAATTCCAGGTAGGTACTAATTTTAGCGTTCGCAAATTTAGTACATATAAGAGCTATGGAAAGCACAGTTAGACAGCAATAAACTATAAACCTTAATCCATTTATTAGTTTACAAAGTTGGGCATCAAAATTATACATTTGCAATGGTAATTCATAATTTTTTTGTTATTCAAAACAAGACCTATAATCCAGAAATCCCCACAGCTACTGTGAAGGGGATGAAGAGCTACAGGTTGGAGACCCCTGCTCTAAAGTGTTCAAATTAAACTTCCTGCAAGCATTCTTTAGGCATCCGGTTGACCCAAACACAATACCGGCCAACTTATATATCAATCTATTTTTAATGGCCAGATTTAGTTTATTTTTGACCAGGCTGATATAGTTTATTTATGTAGACACACATCTTCCATTCTGAAAAGAATTTGGACCCATTTTCAGTCATTCACTCATTCCATCAGGGGAATGATGGAATGACAAAGCACAAGCCCCTCTCTCCAGCCCTTCTCTTTATATACACTCCACTGCTGTCATGGCCAAACACAGTACACATCCACTGTCAATTGCATACACTGTTATACAGAATAAAATGATATACTTTTTGTTGCCATGTCACCGTATCATAGCTCTCACTGCATCCCTAGACATATGCACAGCAAAACTTAAAATAGAACAGATAGGGAAACTCTCTTGGCAACACTGCAGCTATACCCCATCCATAAATAATCCATCACAACTGGTTACCGCGGCGCGCACAGTAAACAAAGAAGACTAAAAACATCTTTGCATCAGGCGGGTCTCCTCAGCGGAGAGCAGCGCCCTGACAGGACCAATCAGACTCCAGCCTCGGCCCGCCGACAGCCATATACGACGGGCCGGCGATGCAAGCAGCCGAGCAACGAGCTAAGGAAGTGATGTGCTCTGAGTTGTGAACGCTAATCTCGCTGTTGATTTATGCATTTGTAGCTAACATGTGGCAGAGATATGTGTCCTTGGGCTATTCAGCGACGCAACGCAACTACTAGAAGCACTAGAAGACTGTGATGGATGTTAAAAGGAGGCTATTGCGACTCTGTTTGACTTTCTAAACACAATCTAGAAGTGCACGCATTATGAATAGGGCTGGGTATGGTTTAACTTTTTTCGATACCAGTACTTTAATGATACCTGCTTTTAGATACCAGTTCCTGAATGGTACTTTTTTCTGTGATCGTAATTATTTTTCTGTAAATTAATGGCCTAATGGCCAATATTAGTAATGAAAATACTTTTTAATACTTGAATGATGTTATAACCAGGCTCGGACTGATGGCCTCCTCCCCGTCCAACTGTCCACCACCAGGTCCTCAATTTCGACCGTCCTGAGTGAGAATTAAGTTGGGTGCCAGGGCCGAATTTTGTTCTCAGTCCGACCCAGGTTTATAACTACAGCTCTGGAAAAAAATAAGAGACCACTGCATTTTTTTCTGAAGTCAGCATCTCTACATGTGTGACGGCTGTTCCATTCCAGCGTCTGTTGAATTTCAACACAAACACACATTCTGCTTCATGAGGCACTGATGAGGAGATCACCTGAACCAACTCTGATTTAAGGAGGAAAAGTATGAAAACCTCTGCTGTGTTCATCATTATTATTATTCCACCAAATATTGATTTGTGAACTCTACTTAAGTTAAAACATTATTATTCTGTTGTTTTAGAATGAATATGATCTTGTTTTCTTCACATTATTTAAGGTTTGAAAACATTGTATCTTTTTTGTTATTTTAACCATTTGTCATTTTCTGCAAATAAATGCTCTAAATGACAATATTTTTATTTGGAATTTTGGGAGAAATATTGTCAGTAGTTTATAGAATGAAACAAAAATGTTCATTTTACTCAAACACAAACCTAAAAACTTACAAAAACTGATCATTTTGTAGTGGTCTCTTCCAGAGCTGTTTGTTAACTGATATTGTAGAACATAGTACTAGGCTATACAATGTTAAGTTATAACAGCTGATCCTCTCATGGACTCAATCAATCAAACTTTATTTGCATAGCACTTTTCAAACATTTGAAATGTAGCATAAAGTGCTTCAGCTGCAACAGAAAAATGACAATGATTAAAAACAACAGCAACCCCAACCCCACCCCATTCTTTCTTCCACACAGCAGTTTAGACAGAAACATAAAGCTCCTAAAGGCTATAGTAAAAAAAAATGGAGAATTAAAATTAGATAGAGAATAGTAGTAGGTATGGCTTATTTCGAGCATAGTACACAAAACCCGATGTACAGCAACATGCAGTGACATGCAAACTCCAAATACAAGAAACAAAAAACACTGACGATCAACTAAGTAAACTAATAATAATACTTTAATTTAAAACAAGTAAAAGTCTCAATTAAAAGCAAAATTAAAAAGATACGTTTTGAGTTTACTTTTAAAAAATATGAACTCACACAGCGGGCCTCAGGTCGACTGCTCCACAGGTACGGGGGCCGTAAAAGCTGAATGACGCCTCAGTGTGCGTTTTAGTTTGGACTTTTGGGACAGTTAAAAGAAGAGACCTGAGGACCTGAGAGTCTGAGAGGCTCATATGATAAAAGCAGATCAGATAAATAAACAGGACTATGACCGCTAAGAGCTTTATAAACCAACAAAAGAAGTTTAAAATCTATCCTGAAGCTCACAGGCGCATACATTTTGTTTTTGTTTCTCTCTGCACATGGAACTATATTGAAGGCAGTGCTCAGAGCATGTGCCTTTTGTTTTGATAAAAGGCACTCTTTTACTAGGCGGTTACCTGGATGGAGGATTAGGATTATGATCAACTTTACATGGAACGTTTGGACACATCTTTACGCACACGTACTCTACACTATACACTATACTATATACTACTACTACTATACACTATACACACCACATTTGGGAATTACTCTTTTACAGGGACTGAGTAGGAGGAGGATTTTGGAAGCGTTTGGGTTCATGTTATCTGTTTGGCTTCAACTTTACACTGACACTACAGACTGTGACTGCCTGGATGTGTATTTATGTGGAGACTTGATGTACTTTTGCGTGGATATACTGAAAGTTCAAGCTGCACTCTGTTTCCTCAGCTCCTCTGTTTTAACTCTAAGATGACTGTGCTTTAGACACAGCAGGACTATGTTAAACGAGTGCTGTTTTTGCGACATTTGTTCATTTTGGACGTGAACACTTGCATCTACGCTAAAAGACTTCCATTTAACATAGATTATCGCATTCAATTGTCTAAAGAAAGGCTGTTTTTTATTATCATTGTGGTATCGAAATTGGTATTCAGTATCAAGTCTATTCCTTAGTGTCGAAATCAAGTTTGAAAAGTTCACTGTGTAACTTTTCTGGTTGGAGATCAGCAATGTTAACATATCGACCTCACGTCTATTCAGTTATTCAATTTGGCTTGATGGATTCTGGATGCTGGTCTCCATGGCGACAGACAGTTTAATATCATGTGGAACATCCCCATAGAGATTTGCAAGTCGCCACATAGTTTTTCTGACACCTCTCAAATGGCAAGACAACTGCACAAGTTATAGTTTAATATCAAATACTTTTAAAAAAGCATTATTGGGCTCTCTCTTCATTCTTTTTTTGATTACAACCGTCCTCTGCTTCATTTTGACCGCAGAAGCATCAGCATCTCCATCTCTTACAAAACTTGTACTCACTATTTAATTCATCTCTTGTGGCGGAACTGAATTTGCATTTTGAGTTGTGTAGGGGACAGAAAAACAGATTTTCATTTCACACACCATACCGACTCTAATCTGACATTGGCTTTGGATCAGCCGCAGTAAAATGATGAGGGAAAAAAAAAAAAAAAAGAAAAACAGTAAAATAAAAAGGCTATATTACAAAGAAGAAAATTTGTTTTAACCCCAATACAGATATATTATACAGTGTAAGAGGTCAAAATAAATCCACGGTGTGCTGTCTGCATCTATTATAAAGCGTTTTAATGTATGATAATGAGGAAGTGCGGAGTTAGAATGTTAGTTGTCATGTTGTTCACGTTACCGTCCCAGCAAAACTCCACTCTGGCTTCTGAGAGTTGTGAAATGCTCTTAGATATAAACTTGGTGAATAAAAAAAAACTTGCGGTCAATAATTAAGATGCTCTGAACGCGTAAAGGGGAACTCCGGCACGTTTGAAGCTAAAGTCCATTGCTAGAAGTGGTGGAATACTGTCAGAAGCCAAAAAACGGCACTGATCAGTGTTTTCTAGGCGGAGATCTCGCTGTGGTAATGAGCCTGTTAAGACAACAAACTAGTGTAGTGATGGGGGCAAGTTCTTAACGTCCACGTAAAACACTAGTTTGCTTCACACTGAAGAAGTTTAACACCACTTTAACCCATCTTACAACAGCCACAAGTCTAACAAACAAAACACTGCCTGGATCACTCATTAGTGTCTGGAAACATTATAAAATAACTTTATAAGCAGCCTTACACTTACCTTTGTTGATTTCCCACTGCACAGGTGAAAGCCCAAAAGACTCGATCGACGATGTCGTTTCTAATCCCATTTATTTATGAGTGAATAATATTTTTTGAAAAATGCTAGAAAATACATTCCCGAACCATTTTCTTTCAACAACTTTTAGTTTCTCTTCTTCTTCACCGTCAGTAGTTGATCCTCACTTGTTGCTTCTGGAGGCTCGAGCCTCTCGCCACCGCTGGAGTCATCAATCGACTCTTTTGGGCTTTCACATGCGCAGTGGGAAATCATCCAAGGTAAGTGTAAAGCTGCTTATAAAGTTGTTTTCTTTCATTTTTTTTAAATGTTTTACAGGAGTAAAAATCAGCTACAGGACCATTAAATTGCTATTTCAAGTTCCCTCTGAAGGAAACGAACAAACCAGGTAGAGCATCTGGGATGATAGACTTTCCGGCTTCTTCCGTACATGGAGTTCTTGTTGGAGCCTGTGTGAAATATTATTGGTGTAAATGTAATTGCCTTTGTGGAGAATGACAAATGCGTTTGTGACAGCGTACACAAACCCGCTGTGTTTACAAAAATGACTGAGTCCCCCGTGATTTCTTTGTATTATTTTATCATTCTGTCGACAAACAACTTATTTATGAACCATAGCAGACAGCGGGCTCGGACGGAATCGATAAACATTTGCTTGGCTCAGTGCAGTTTGGCCCTTGGGCAAGACACTTCGCCCACCTTGTTGATGTATGTACTGTATGTATTCTGTGAGTGATGGGTGGTGGTTGATTGCATTTACTATATATATATATATATATATATATATATATATATATATATATAACTTATATATATATATATATATATATATATATATATATATATATAGTGTAACTTTTCCGGTGGATGGTTTGTCAACTGTTTGTTTCTATGGAGATGTCATTGCTCTGGTTAGAATATTCCAAAGTATGACATTAAACAGGGGGGTAGTGGGGTCGCCTCTCCACAGATCTGACCTGTAACTTGGTCTATTTTGGTCTCCATGAAGTTATTAAGGTTTAAAACCATGCTGTGGAACATTCCAGGCAAAGCAGTAACATCTCCATGGAGAAAAGTATTTCACGGACCCTCCACCAGAAAAGTTACACAATGCACTCCTAAAACAAAATAAAAACAGCAAAAACATTTAAATCTGATGTATGTGTTTCAGATAGTCTGTATTACCTTTACAGAATATTCAGTGGCCACTATTATTGGAAAACGATAATTGAAGACAACTAAAGTCACATAAATTTTTGTTTTCTTTGCAGAACAGTTTTATTAATGGCCTCTGTTAGTATATTGTCCAAGCACACTTACTTATACAATCAGCACATAGTAATAGAAGCATCATTTTGGGTGGATGGTAGATGAATACTACTATGTAAGGTCCTACAAGTCAATCTCACAGCACCCCTAATTCATGTGAAATTATACACTTATTATATAAGTGTATAAATTATACACTTGTGTGCCCTTTGATGAGGCTTTATTGAAAATAAATGAAGAATAAATATCATGATGGCATTTGGGCTAAAAAACAATTTTGCCCAAAAATTACTGCAGTCATCTAGGAGTCATTGTCCATCTTTTCTGAAAATTTTATTTAAATCTGTTTTTTTCCGTATTGTTTCAGACAAACAAACTAACCAAAAATACCCCTTCCGCTCTCTGGACAAGTGGAGCCATACAGAGAACCGCTCTGGGTTGTTATTGGTAAAGTAGGCAGGGTCAAGTGTTGAGATCCGCCCACATTGAGCAACTCCCGATCTGCGGGCTGCAGCCAGGTATTACTCCTTTCAGTGGCCTCTGCAAGTTCTACATGACTACATGACATCACACAGGACTGCCCTTTTGTTGCAGGGGCTGAAGTGTGGATACCTGGTCAACCAATCACACTGTTCCTCATACCTCCAGACCCCGCCCCTCTTCCCCCCTCACTCTTTTACAAGAGTTTGGGTGTTTAGTCCCATTTTAAATTGTACTTCTCCAATGAGGATAATTTGGTCCTGCGATAATTTATGTTATTAGATTCTTTTTTCCAGACAAGAGTTTGTTTTCATACCTGACAGTTTCAGCTGCTCACTAGTGGTCTTTCTCAGAGTGGTCACGTGATGTTGCTGTGTCTGGTCAGCTGATTTATCCAGGTTTTAGCGCTGTCTTTTTACCAATGGAGGCAGGACGACAGCAACATCTGCAGTCCGACTTCCTCAGGACAGTATCCCAGGTGAGAGTAAAAAGCCCCCTTGTCTCGGTTTATAGTCCAGGGGGCACGTTTCCATATTTGGATTGCCTCTTTAATCCGGTGGCGATATTTGTTGCCCTCTGTCCCAATGATGTTTGCTCCTTCTCTATTAAATTAAATGGTACTTCTTGAAAAAATTTCGGAACAGTAACAGTACCCTTACTTGAATAAAAGTTTTGGTTATACTCCCCTAAGTGCCAAAAACTTAATGTGGACAATATGAAATGATTGGAACATTTGTATGTTTCTTGCAGATATCATTAACTTCTTTCTGTTCTTTGAAAATACCAGCTTTACATAATTCATATTTTGTCCTTCAATTCCATTTCTCTGCTTCAAATGAATCAGATAGACAGTTACTATTAATAATGCAATGGATTTATATATCACCTTTCAAAATATTGCACTTTTTCACTCTCTCTACACTGAAATTGGCGTTCACAATGGGTGAGCTGGTGAAATGGAGTGGTACATTTACAGAGGGGATTTTACACTTCTATGGGGAATGAAGTGCTAAAACATAACACATTTAGATCATCATGTTCCCTTTTATTTATTGCTATAATATATGGGTCAATGACATATAAGGAACAGGCAAATTGTGAAATATATATATAAAAAAATTGTTTCCATTAAACCTTTTTCAAATATTTACCATGTCAAGTGCATAAATCTATGCTTAACATTTATATTAAGCATTTATATTATTATATTACACATTTATATTATTTATTTTAGTGTTTTTTTATGTACATGAATTGGCTACAACTTTAAAAAATGTCATGTGGTGCAACCGAGAATAACCTTAAAACTTTTATTTTCTAAAACATGGTTAGGATATTAATCTAAGTTCTGAGTAATATAAAGTGTATTTAAACAAATGTTTCATTTGATTTTTTAATACATATTGATATTTTCTTTTGCTGTCCAATATGACAGTCACCTGCTTGTGTTTAATGAACAAACTACTACCATGTAAAATGCATCAAATGAAGAAAAATGCCTAAAGAATCCCATTCACCCACGTAAACTTTGTCTGTTATTAAAATTCCAGCCAAAGAATTCCTGCTATTATTAGTCTCACCATATGATGCACAGTTGCACCACATGACATTTTAACACTTTAGCCCTTTTAGCCCTATTATTTCCATGCATCAAAATCCCGCCTGGATTTTTTGTGCTCCTTTAACTTAAAAAATGTTCCAGGAGTAAGTGATTTTGCCCCGTTTTACCAGGATGAGTTCAGCTTTCAATATCTGGCAGTTGTTCAACATTACTGTATGTGTATTAATGTGGAATAACAGCTGAAAGAGAAGAAAAACACAAAATCACAAACACACATACAAAAAAATTAAAAAGCACTGAAAAACCACTCATAAACTACCGCCACTCTCTCCAAATCTCCGTCACTCTGCACTCGATACTACAGGCTCTGTGGCGGGTGCTGTAGAAATTTACTGTAATAACCCAATATGAGCAACTCTGCTTTCAGGAACTGTTGGAATTGTTTCGATAGCGCATCTAGTTTTGGAGATAATGTAATGAGAAGTCGCGCATGGAAACTGGGAGCGCGGGCACTCCCGTTGGTCTATGAGGGAAGTACAAAAAACATGCAGAATAAATAATGATTGCTGAAACAATGATTTGGTTCCATGGAGGTCAGACAGCAATGTGGTAAATTATTATGAAATTTGAACCCTTTTAACTGAGGAAATTGCAATTGGACAGCATCATGCCATTGACCCATATGCTATATCTGTGAAGTTGTTGCATACGGTTTCGTCATGGGTTTTGTATCCTGCGTTTGTCGTAGATGTGTGGGCGGAACATTGGACAGAATATTACCGCTAAGTTCCAAAAGTGCCCTGGAGAGATCTCTAGATTACTGAAACATGGATGGACAACCACTAAAACCTCTTCAGGCATGTTTTTGATGACATGGGAGAAAGCTCCAAAAAGTAGACTCATTGTGTCTTTAAGATGGTGTTACTAATATTTTGAATAGACGACGAGTGAGCTGCCAACAGAAACATTAATGCAAAAAGCTGTTGGCTTGTCCCAAATCTTTTGTGATGTATAGGCCTGTAATAGTAACTGACACTTTCCATTATAACGTGATGGGAATCTTCTCTGTATTCTGACGCACTGGCAACATTATTGATTTGTCATTCAGCAACCCACAAAAACTTAAAAACATGAACTACTTTAAAGGAGACATTTTGCGCTTGTGTCTGTTTTAGAGCTATAATCTATGACACCTTATTATGTTAGAATTTTTATATTTATTCGAACATATACAACACATGAGGGGGTGTAGCAACATAAAATCAAATCCATGCTGGATACAAAATAAATACGAAAATAAATTTAAATTATGACATGGCATTTCATCCAAACAACAGACATTTGGAAATCAGGTGGGAGCAGTTTTGAAATTTTCCATTGTGGTCGGGGAGCTATAGATCGATTTAAATTCATGAATACCTGCAACAGATAAAAATAAAACTGGAGAACTAAGTACACCACAGTGGCATGTACCGATGGCGGTGAAAACATGGGTTGATCGGCAAAATGGAAAATAAGCCTTCAAAGACTGCTGAAACATGCACAAATCAATCCAAATGCAACTGGTTAGAAGGTCAGCATTATTGGTCTGCTTTAAATCTGCATTCTGTAACTTTTCTGGTCAAATGCTTTTCTCCATGGAGATGTTATTGCTTTGTCTGGAATGATTTGCAGTATCGCATTAAACTTTCCTATGAACATGAAGACCAAACCAGACCAGGTTTCAGGTCAGATCTGTGGAGAGGCGACCTCGCTCACAGTCAGAAGGCCTGTTTTTCTAGGTATTTCTGAGCTATAAAACCACCTGTAATTAGTGATGTGTCCTCCGTGTCAAGGCTTTGAAATGTGTGCCGAGTAATCCAGGAAGCGCATATCGAGGTTTGTATTGGTGGTGATGTTCGAAGCCTCGCGAATCGGCCATACCACATGACTGCTTCAGGAAATGGTTCGCAGATTTGGCACGCTATTCGAGGTCATAAGGCCCAGTGAAATGCAATGCAACATGTTGTGGTTTTGGGTTATTACATTCCATCCCTACCTCCAATTTGTTCTTACTTTTTCTTTTAACCCGACCATTGTATCACGAAAACAGACTCCATGGTAATAAATTCACAATTTATGTTGGTATCACAAACATTCAAATATTTAATCATCCATTTGTTCAATATAAATCTTTCCATCAGAACCACGATGATCATGTTGATTGTACTACTATCACTCTACCTGTTATACCTTTTTTGGCCTCTTGATGGGGCAGTGGAGCAAATGAAGCACCTTGAAGCATCAGCCTGAGAGTCGAGCAATTAGATGGAACGCTTCAGTGCTCCATGGGGCGTCATCTCGCCATCATTACCTGTAATCGAATAAATGTAAGGTAGGGCTGTTTAATGTCATACTGTGGAACATTTCAAGCAGAGCAATTAAATCTCCATAGAAACAAGACAGTGATGCACCCCCAACCAAAAAACTTACAACGTGCACATGTAAGAAAAACTCCCAACGAAGCTTTTGTCCCATGAAGAGCCACACGAAGATGACGTTCCTTGCTGGATGTGGACTGAACCAGCAACTTTCTGGTTAATGAGCGAATGCCTGAGCAACTGAGCAACTGCTGCTCCCAACACACACGAAATGATCAATAAATATAGCTGATTTTTGCCACTGACTTCCATGCAACACCTGTCTGAATGGGGAAACGCAATAAATACAGTTGGAAAATCACAACTTGACGACGCATGCGAGCTCCACTCACTCTGAAGTGCTAATTACCATGGCGACTTTTTCTGGCTGCTCACACATGACAGATGGAAGTATCCTAGAGCAGTTCAACACCAGTATTATTAGATGATACTATAGAATTAGCATGATGAGGCACGTGCTTGAATTTCTCTATACTAGTTTTTTGACAAAGTACTTTCACTCCTGCTGCAGTAGGCCTACTCGTACTTGGGTAAAAGTGTTGGTTCGTCTTCTCACTCGGAGTATGAGTACAAAAGTGAAAAAGTGATGAAAGCTTTACGTTGACAAGATGAAATGGTTTGTGTCTCTTGCAGCGCTCCTTCAGGTATGTTTATTTTTTCTCCTTTGAAACCACCACATTTTGTGCAGTATTTAAATCTCTCATTGTGCTATTTTCCAGTTACATTTATTATTATTATTATTATTATTATTATTATTATTATTATTAATAATAATAATGATAATAATAATAATAATAATAATAATAATAATAATAATAATAATAATAATAATGAATAATAACAATGAATAATAATATTGATTAGGCACCTTAAATCCATCCATCCATCCATCCATCTTCTCCCGCTTAATCCAGCTGGGTCACGGGGGCAATTTACTGCCCAATCCTCATAGCACCTGACCCCCCCATGAACCCCTCTGCAGGTGGTGAGCCCACAGGAGGGGGCACCTTAAATACTATATTATATATTAAATACTAGGGATGCAACAATATGTTTTCCCACAATTTGATAAGTATCTCGATACACAGATCACAATATTGATTTGGTTTCTATACGCTTTAAGAAGCAAAAAAAAAAAAAAAACTCATGTAATTTTTTCTGCTAATGAGTATAATATGATATAATAACACTATGATGTTAAAGAAACATTACAGACATTACCTACAACACATTACAGTACAACTACTGTACAGCTGTAGTTCATATGTGAAGTGTTTTAGTTCATTTAGCTCAGTGGAGATAAGTACAGAGCTTTCTCAGGCTATTTTATATTTATAATACAGCCAGTTGACTCTTAATATAGAGTGGAAGGGGAGCTACACTATCAGACTTTTCCTTCTTTGATGATGACTTGATGATTTCTTTTCCTCCTGAGTCTCACTGGGTTCACAGGCCTGTTTCCCTCCAGAGCGACAGACAGTAGCTCCTCCTCCTACCCTCCTGCCCCTCCACACTAAAACTCTGTTATATTAGTGTGTTTTCTAGTAAAACTTATGAGACAGAGTCTGAAAAACTTTATGAGTGCATTTGATTAAAGCCGATGTGAAGCCAAAAGCGATTCTAGAGTATTTAAAAGTTCATATCTTTGTCATTTCTGTGTCCATCAACATAAAATAAAGAGTGAGCGAAAGATAAAACCCTCCACTGTTAGAATATTTCACCTGTAAGTCCTTATGGAGCTGTTTTCCTGCTGCGATAACTGTTTCCCTTTGGACCAAAATAAATGGCAACACAGAGCACATGGAAGGACACATGCATATCGACATGTGTATCGAACGACCACATGTATCGAATCGTGAGACCAGTATCGAACCACTCATTATATCAAATACTGTTGCATCCCTATTAAATACAATTAAAACATACAGTTAAAAGCCTACAGTTAAAGTGGGACAGTATTTAATTGATTGATTGTAATTAATATTGTATAATTGTATTGTATTATATTTAGTTACGATTAGCCTACTTTTACTTGAGTAGCAGTTTCCCCAAATACTTTTTTACTCTTTTTTGAGAAATTTCTTGGACCTGTACTTGTACTCCTACTTGAGTATTACACTTACTTCAATACAATTTTATGCTCCTTCACCCACCTTTGACTAAAACAGGCTGACTAAAGGACCTTCAACAAGTAAAATCTCCCATTAATCTTGTGCTGTTTGTAAAATACTGAATAGAAATCGCAGGAAGTAAGAAGCCTGACCTTGAGAATGCGTTTGCCCTCACTCCACTGTATGCATAATTCATCCATTCAAAGTCATGTGGCTTTTTCGTACACACATTCTCCCTGCTTACTAGTTTTCTCAATGAATTCACTGCTTTTGGAGAATGCTGCCAACCGTGAATATAGCATGTTCTAGGCTTTAAATAAACCACATCACACTCACTGGCTTTAAGCAACTGTATGTATCCTGCGCTCGTACAGCTTTAAAACGGTACTGCAATCACAACTCAACCTGCTGCATTGGGTAACTTTTCCATTTGAGGGTCCATTAAATGCTTTTCTCTTCTCTGGAGATGTTATTACTTTGTCTGGAATATATATAATATCATATTAAACCTTTCTATCTTCAGGGAGACCAAACCAGACCATATTAAAGGTCAGATCTGTGGAGAAGCGACCCCGCTCACAGTCAGAATGTTGTTTTTCTAGGTATTTTTGAGCTATAAAACCACCTGTAATTGAATAATTGTAAAGTAGAGCTGCTTAATGTCACACTGTGGAACGTTCCAGTACTAAACTTTATATATGTTCCTATCCTGTCATTTTTTTTGGCAACTTTAGTGCAAACTTTGTAAATGTGCAGCTTTCTAGCATTGACCATATATATGAGTGGACTAAGCTATCCCATTAGCTGCGGCCTGCCAAACAGGATGTGCTCCAGGAGGCTCTTTGGGCTCCTTCTCTCCCTTTTTCCCATTGACTTACATTAGGATCTTATCGTCCCTCTCTCCGTAACTGCTGCACTGAACCTCGTCATTTTGGTCTTAAATTGTCCATATGAACCCGCTCTACATGATCCTGAATTTTTCATTTCTCTATCTTGTTCCTAAATCAAGATATGAATATAAATAACGGACCAATCAGACGCCTTAATTCCCCAAGGTCGCTGCCGCCTAGTGTTAGCAACAGGTTTGATTGACAGGTAGCACGTTTCGCTGCTAAGTAAGTTCCCTTCTCACTTTCCTGCCCCAATTGACTATTTTTGAAATAAAATTACAGAATATCTCAAACAGTTACAATAGCTAATGTTACTAGAATCTTAACTAGCATAATTTAACTAGCATAAAGTAAAGTGAATTTCATTAAATTGCAACTCTATTGTTGTTTGCACGTAACAGAACATACAACATAAATCAATGACTTAAACTTACTATTTAAAGTTTGATGATAAAAGCTAAAAGTTTCCTTATTATTCTCAAGAATCACCGAAATACAGCGGTCCATGCAGAATGGTGCAGAGTATCGCATCCATAGACCGTATATATGATGCATCGCAGCTCTGCCAAGAGGAGGATGGGCACATTTAACGACCTAAATCATGGCTCTTGTGGTTGCTATGATACTTGTGGTCAGATTTCCAAATATGGAACGTGGCTCCAGATTCGCTCCTGTAACCGTGGCATCGGGAGCCTCATTTGAGCAGCGCTGAACGCTGTGGCGACGTCACATTCACTTAGTCCACTTCTATATACGGTCTATGCTTTCTAGTCAAAAACGCCTAAATCTGAGTTTGTGCTGCCTTCACTGACCTCTCTGATTTCAAGTAGTTGGTGACATTACACAGGACTAGCCAGGAAGATAGGAATGAGTCTCCCCAAAGAGCACTTGGACTTTTCCATTAATTATTGTTTATTTATATGCTTGGGAGTGAAGAACACAATTTCGATTCAGTATGTTTTGTAGGAAGAATTGACAATAAACTTTTTACAAACAGCTGGCTCTCCACTTTAGTCTTGTGGCTTGTGTGGCCATACCGGCTTGTCAAAACCTGATCCCGTCAGATCTCAGAAGCTAAGCAGGGCCGGGTCTGGTTAGTACTTGGATGGGAGACCACTGGGAATTCCAGGTGCCACAGTGGGGCGCCAGTGGCAAAAACTGTCGTAGTGTCCTTAGACAAGGCACATCACCCACATTGCCTAGTATGAAAGTGGTGTGTGTGTGAGTGATGGTGGTGGTCGGAGGGGCCGATGGCGCAGATTGGCAGCCTCGCTTCCGTCAGTCTGCCCCAGGGCAGCTGTGGCTACAATAGTAGTTTACCACCACCGGGTCTGGAGTGAATGAATAATGCTCTGTAAAGCGTCTTTGAGTGTCCTGAAAAGCACTATATAAAACTGATGCATTATTATTATTATTAGTCCTCCAAATACTGCCCAACTTAGCAGCTCTGTTTGAAATGTGGTTGTGGGTGGAGTTTAGGTGTTTAGTCCCACTGTAACCTGCTAGAGACACACAAATGAGTTTGCGTCATTCTCAATTTATGGTCAGACCTCGTGTGAAAGCTCAGAACCTCTAGAATTCCCTCCCTGAGCTCCACTATGCTGCACTAGCACTTATCCATGTTTGGCTGCAGGTGCTGTTAGACACTAGAGCCCTGCCCGACACAAAACAGTGCGGCACAGGACACATTTTGAAAGTTCATTGGAGGAGGGGGACTGCACAATGCCGGAGCGGGCAGGTGGGATGATAAACCAGTCCCACAAACTAAATATGAGTGTAAAGTAATATACACAAATGATTAATGCATGCCGATCATACATAATTTGGCATTAATAAAAACATTTTAAGCAGCCTAAACTTGCGGCTGTGGTCTAATCTCACACACATTTTAGAACATTCCTTTGCGCTTCTCTAAATTTGATGGAGCTTCAAAGTGAATGTCCACATCTTGCGGGATTTGCGGGCAGGACCGGGTGTTCTTCTCGGGTGTGGGCGGGAGTGTGACTGAAGATTCTGTCCCACGCAGAAATCTAGTAGAGATTGTAGAGACATTTTAGGTTGAAACACACTAGATTTCAGCTTTGAAACTGGCAAGCTTATTCTGCTTTCTGACTGGATAATTGTCTTGATGTAACAAGAAACTTTAAGAATAAATCCAAATTAAGAATAAATCAGCATCATTTAAAGCTATATTTACTTTGTATCTAGGGGCGATACAAGGTGTTGATGACGTTAAACACATTTACCTTTACATTTATTCAATTACAGGTGGTTTTATAGCTCAAAATACCTAGAAAAACAGGCATTGTGAGTGAGCATGGTCGCCTCTCCACAAATCTGACCTGTAACTTGGTCTGATTTGGTTTCCATGAAGATAGAAAGGTTTAATACCACAGAGTGAAACATTCCAGACAAAGCAATGGAGAAAAGGATTTGACCGACCCAATGCACCTTCAAGCAAACAAGTAAAAATCAGGTACAGCGATGAAATAATGTGTAATATGTGTCCTTTCATATTCTGGCACAAATTTCCCATGAGCCCTGTTAGCTCATAGTCCAGAAAGGGCAAACCCAGAGGATGCTAAGCTCTCCTGACCTCCTCACATCTCTGAAGGGCCAGTGCGGAGCCTGTGGTGCTGACCGGCTGCTGTCTAAAGGTTACTTTGCCTTTCCCACTTCTGTTCCCAAATGAACCGCACATGAACTATTCACCACTGATAATTAACCACGCTATTCTCATTATCACGGAGAGGAAACGTGTTACCCCGTACTCGCATCTTTCTGCGATATGTGATGAGTTCTGTGCTTTTGGGACACGCGAGGAAAGAGAAGTCATTTTATTCTCATTTTGAATCAAGTTGTTCCATTATCAACACCTGCCTTTCGATATTTTATAGTGACGTCAAGCTGTGGGTGTCCTATATTAATCTTTTTGGGAGTATGTTCAGTTGTTACAATGGTGATGCAATGCACACATGAGCCAACGCTGTCAAAAAGTTTTAAAATAGTCTGAAAACTCAAGAAAAGATGCAATTATTTAAACAGCCAATAGATCTTTTTCACAATCGCAGGAAGTGCATTCATGTAGGGTTAACAGTTAATGCTTTTCTGTTGCATAATATCTGTGGAAATGTCTTGTGTGTTTTCCACCAGCTTCTTTTTTATGCATTCTTATCTGTATTTTATCTAAACAAATGACAATTTATGCCTCTTTGTTGTTGGCAGGTAACAAATTGGTCAAAAATAGGGACACCAGGGACATTTCTTGTATAAAACTGGGACATATCAGTGGTTTTAGATAAATCTGCTGGGACAGTGGACACAGGGCTCAAAACTGGGACTGTTCTGGGTAAATAGGGATGTCTGGTCACCCTAAACTAGTCTCTCTCCAAAAACATTATAGTCACAGTTACCTAAACATGACCATGAACACTGGTATTGACGCTCCAGAAACTAAACCTTTTTCACAATGTCTGGGAGTGCTGCGATGTCAGGTAAATATCACTTTCGGTTAATGGTTTTCTACGGCAAAATATTTGTGGAAATGTCTCATGTATTCTCCACCAGCTTCATAAATCTACCCCATCACCAAATCTACAAGCAACAAGGTCAACAAAGAACATATTCTGTCCATGAAGAATTTATCCACAACTATCAAGGTAAAAAAGATGAAAAGTTAAAGGCGAACAATGATTCGGTTCAGCATTAATGAATTACTGAGCAAAACTAAATTTATGGTCATGAATAAAACAGAAGTAAGAAGTAAGTTCATTAATAAGTAACTTGTTCACTCAGACAGATACTAGAATTAAAATTAAAAATCAATTTAACTTTAAGTTTTCGTCTTTCTTACCTTGACAGTTGTAGATAAATTCTTCATGGTCAGAATATGTTCTTTGTCGACCTTGTTGGATGAAGATTTGGTGATGGGGCAGATTTATGAAGCTGGAGGAGAATACACAAGATATTTCCACAGATATTTTGCCATAGAAAAGCATTAACTAGAAGCATTAACGAGAAGTGATGTTTCCAGACGTTGTGAAAAAGGTCTATTTTCTGGAGTGTCAATACGAGTGTTCATGGTCATGTTTCGGTAACTGAAAAACTGTTGGCTAATCTTAACTCATGACTGTACTGTTATTTGAGAGGGACTTGTTTAGGGTGACCAGATGTCCCTTTTTTACCCGGGACAGTCCCAGTTTTAAGCCCTGTGGCACCTGTCCCAGCAGATTTATCCAAAACCAGTGATTTGTCCTGTTTCATACAAGAAATGTCCCTGGTGTCCCTATTTTTGTCCAATTTGTTACCTGCCAACATCAAAAAGAGGCATAAATTGTCATTTGTTTAGATAAAATACAAAAATGCATAAAAATGACCAAAACACAAACAATTTTACTATACTGACTGACACGTTTGTCATGAATGGGCCGAGTGCAACAGTCCTCCTTAATTATGCACTTGATTCACAATTTTATTATTACCAATCACTACAAATCAGGGGTGTCCCAGTTTTTTTTATTTTTGAAAATCTGGTCACCGAAGACTTGTTTAACAGCGCAAATCAGCTCATCTGTTGTAATTCCAGATACAGTGTAGGCAGTGCCACAGTTATATTGGAAGTGGTGGATTATGGGTAATAAATGGCACTGAATCTGCTTTCGTAGCTTAAAACTAATCAGATGAAACATGAGTGACTCTTAACTGGCACCGGTGTGATTTTAAAGAGAATAGATTGCGTAGATTTCTTCTTAATTCTGCTATATTGGGACATCTGATTTACTTTTCACCTTCTAATATCATCCAAAAAGGTCCTTGGAGATGTTTGTGAAAAACAGACTTATATAAATGCTCTAGACATATTACGTTTACTGATTCTGACAGCGTAAACGATGTGAAAATGATAAAATAGTGAAAATACAATGTGCTGTGACTAATGTGCAGATGTAGTTTCATCGCAGCGAAATCCCTCATGTCATTGTAATAAACACACAAAAACTAATTGATATTGAGTTTTATCTAATTTTGAAATACCTTCTGCTGTCTCTGTTTGAGCTGAAAACACAATACTGTTATTTTTTCATTTCGGACTTCATTCGATCGTGCTCAGTATTCAGGACACTGTTTTTACTGGTGGACTGGTTTGAGTGAAAACAGGTAGAAGCACTGATTTCAATACTATAGAACGTCCTGTGAATGTGACTAGTTTCGATATTACTTTTAGTATGGATTAGTGTCTGATTTTCAATACTTTTGACAGCCCTAACATATTTTTAAACTGAAAATTGGTCGAAAAATGTGCCATTGAAAAATAAATAAATAAAAAGCATGAATAAAACAGGCAGTCCTTCTGTATTATTTGTCAAAATTTATGTATTTATTTTTTTGTGATCAGAGGTTTAATAAAGTATACACGCACACATTTTTGACATTTTTTGAAATGTAACCTTTATTTAACCAAGTCCCATTGAGATGACTAATCTCTTTTTCAAGGGAGTCCTGGCTTGCACACATCTTTTTTTTTTTTTTTTTTTTACACCACATAACTACATACATACATACATGCATACATACATCATACATACATTCATATATACATATATTCATACATACATTCATGCATACATATACATTCATACATATATTTATACATGCATACATACATACATACATACATTCATACATACATACATACATACATACATACATACATACGTACATTCATACAAAATAATACCAAAAAACACAGTTTAAATACAAGATTGCCAAGTTCGATATAGATGCTACTTTACATGTGAATTTATGTCCCTTTTGTATAAAAATATATTATGAGAAAACAGAACAGCATTTATTTATGTATTTATTTCTTTAAAACAAGGACAGTGCACAGAAAACATTAATCTCAGAGAGAAAAAATGCACTGTTCCAGATTTA
The DNA here is from genome assembly GCA_034769755.1 of Odontamblyopus lacepedii. Classification (NCBI taxonomy): domain Eukaryota; kingdom Metazoa; phylum Chordata; class Actinopteri; order Gobiiformes; family Gobiidae; genus Odontamblyopus; species Odontamblyopus lacepedii. Next base: position 14,378,354 of record CM068349.1, on the reverse strand, counting down.
GCTGCAAGCTACTTTGTATCTGCAGTCGTTGGGCACTGAGTAGATGAACTTCGGATCGATCCCAACAACTCCTTAATGAACATAACTATCACCACTTCTTCCCACTTGTAGCTGTATAGACGGGTGTATGTGCTGTTATTAGTGCCATAGTTGTTGTTATTCTCAACATTAAGTCGAACCCTCTAATATACTGTTAAAATCTACGCATAACTATACTTTATACTGTATTTACTGACGCTGCAACCTCACACTTTTACTCATACATGCACACACAATTCACACTTCGTCTGTTGCATGGTTGTTTGCTTTTGTATTGTATTGCTCTGTTTTGTAGTTATTGTTTTGTCCTGTCTGTCGTCTTGCTTTTTGTATGTTGCAAATTAAAAAAAGAAAATAAATTCCAAAAAAGCTTGGCCAAAGTTTAAGATATAAACTCTTAAATCTATCAGAAAATGACTTAAAAGTAGTGAAATGATCTGTCCCTGCAGCAAGATCATTTTACTTGATGAGTTATGTTAAAATAAACAACCTCTAGATGAGAATGAATCAGTCTCATAACTAATATCCAATCCAATTCACTTTATTTCTATAGCACATTTCATAAACAGTTTCCAAAGTGCTGCACAAATACAGAGTAAGAACAATAACAAAATAAATAAATAAATGCTCAGATTTGTTCATACCAGTCCCGAAACAATAAAACCATTAAAAGAAAATAAGAGCAAAAACCATACGCTCAGATTAAATCATACTAATCCTAAAACAATAAAACCATTAAAATAAGATAAGCAAATCCATAGAATAGCAATAAATGAAAGCAGTAAAATAAGTAAAACATAAATAAAAGACACAGAGGATAACATAACTCACGCGGTGCTAAAAGCAAAAGAATGAAAGTTGGTATTAAAGGGGAACTCCGGTACAGAGGTTGTCGAACACTGTCAGAAGCCAAAAGAATGGCACAGATCAGTGTTGCCTAGACAGAGATCTCGCTGTGGTACTGAGTCTATCAAGGCAACAAACTAGTGTAGTGATGGGGCATGTTCTTAATTTCTACGTAAAATGCCAATTTGCTTCACAATGAAGAAGCTTAACACCACTTAAATCCATCTTACAACAGTCACGAGTCTAACAAACAAAACGCTCTGTCTGGATCACTCAGTGTCTGGAAACATTATAAAACAACTTTATAAGGAGCTTTAGCCTTACCTTGTTGATTTTCCACTGCACATGTGAAAGCCCAGAAGAGCAGTTAGTAGCTGCCAGAAGCAACAATTGAGGATCGACTACTGACAGTAAAGAAGAAGAGAAAACTGAAATTTCTTGAAAGAAAATGTTCGGGAATGTATTTTTTTGCATTTTTCAAAAAATATAATTCACTCGTAAATAAATGGGATTAGAAACTACATCAGCAATCGAGTCTTTTGGGCATTCACATGCGCAGTGGGAAATCAACAAAGGTAAGGCTAAGTCTGCTTATAAAGTTGTTTTCTAACATTTCCAGACACTAATGAGTGAACCAGGCAGAGCATTTTGTTTGTTAGACTCGTGGCTGTTGTAAAATGTGTTAAAGTGGTGTTAAGCCTCTTCAGTGTGAAGCAAATTGGTGTTTTACGTGGAAGTTAAGAACTTGCCCCCATCACTACACTAGTTTGTTGCCTTGGCCGAGATCTCCGCCAAAGCAACACTGATCTGTGCCGTTTTTTGGCTTCTGATAGTATTCCATCACCTCTAGCAACGGACTTTAGCTTCAAACGTGCCAGAGTTACTCTTTAAAACACTCTACTGTGGGGCTGTTCAGACATGTGGGGGTTAGTAACTAGATAATAAACCTGAAAACAAGATGAATAACCTGATATAAGTTTTAAAATCTTGACCAGATCAGAGAAATTTACAGTGTCAATGAACTTTGCAAAAGAGAGGGGAGAATGCGATGGCCTGAATGTACAAAATATATGATTGTAACCGTTTTTCAAGAGGTAAACATATAAAATATTCATAAACTCAAGTCATTGCAAACATATAAACCCTCATCCGTCCTCTTGTCTCCGTCATATTAAATCCACGTTCACATAACCGCAGACCGCTCTCCGCTGTTGTCTTTTACCCCGACAACTCCCAACTCACGCTGACCGATTCCTTCAACGAATCCTTCTAATCTCATTCAGAACGCAGCGCCTCCTACGGACCGCTCGGGCTCATTACCGGCACTTCAATAAACAATGAGCCCCTCTTGATAAGTGAATGAATTATGCAGTGCTCCCTAAGCTGCATTTTAGCCCTAACAGTATTTTTTAGCTAAACGATAGTAGGATTATTTTCAGCCGTATACCATCAAGAGGCAGATCCCATTGTTTTATTAATAGTGTTATGTTCTCATAGCAGCTGAAATGGGCCAAAGTGAATCATTAATGGTCCTGTTAATGGCTGCGATTCTCTGGGCTTCAGGCCCATATGTGTAATGTGTGCATATGTAATGTTATGGAATATGGATTTCACTTTGAGCACTTCTCAAAGGTCCTCATCTTTATGAATTATTGAATGTTTGAAACACCTTAACCTTGGTATTTCTGTCACAATTATAAGCCCATAAGAGTGCTATATAAAACTAGATTAATCACTGCTCAAGAAAATATGCAAAGGTGCTGAAAGTGCTATTCAAATTAAGTATACGTAGATAACGGTATATAACAATTCCAATGCTGATTTATCCTGATTTTTATTTTTTTCAAGGAGTTTTTTGCTATAAAATGTCTTCTTTTCTGACACTTTACCGCGTACTGAGGATTCAAAATTCTGCTGTTTTTAACTTTTAACTGGAAGCAAAAAACAAGAGTGCATTACCTCGATTTTAGTGCCATTGCACCGGCTTCCAGTTCATTTTAGAATGGATTTTAAGATGTTATTGTTTGTTTTTAAAGCTTTTAAAGAATGGACTGGCCCCTTGTTACATCTCAGATGTCAGAGGGGGACAGGGGCCTTCTCTGTGACCGGGCCCCAAACTCTGGAATGCTCTTAAACCTAAAATGGCTCTCTCTGATCTGAATGGTCACTACCTAAACCTCCGGACATGAAGCCAAACATGAACCAGAGTAAATTGTGGAAGTTCTGAGCTTTCACATGAGGTTCATTTGTGACTGTAGTTACTTTTTTAAGTGTCCAGGCTACTTATAGTCCCTTTAGAGGTGCACTGTGTAGCTGTTTAGTTGGTGGTCCGACACCTGCTTGTTTGAAATGTTCCGCTGTGTGACATTATAAAGTTGTACTTTACATTTATCAATTACAGGTGGTTTTATAGCTCGAAAACCCCTTCAAAAACAGTTCTGACCTGTAACTTTTCCTGGTTTAGTCTCTAAGAAGATAAAAATGTTTAATACCATACTGTGAAACATTCCAGACACAGCATCTCCATGGACAAAAGCATTTGGACAACAGCAACGGACCCTCTACCAGAAAAGTTACGCAATGCACCTTTAAGTACAGCAAAAAGCTACTTCTTGCGGCAAATTTCACATCATGATATACATTTTTAGGCATATTGGTCAGTTGTTTGCTCTTCTGTACCCTCTCAAAGTTGTATTTGGAGTGATTCGTGTATGTTCGAGCAATCTTTAACCGCATTTTGTTGATCAACTCCTGTTTCACCTCCACCAGTATAAGTCCTCTTCTCAGAACTAACTTCATTTTCAAAGGTAATTTTCCTAATCATTGATACACATAAGATTCAGCGTCATATAGGTGTAAATATAAAAAAAAATCAACAGTTAGTAAGTGTAAAGGTATCCATCGAAGGAGCCAACAGCAGCACGGGTCTTTGTCGGGATTAAGTTCGCGGTGACATCAGCCATCGGGCACTGCAATTTTCTGATTTGTTTCTTTTATTAACTCGTTTTACCTAAATATTGTAATTTAAAATGTGCAGTTTCTAACATAATGATCCACTGGTGTCAGATTATAACTATACAGCAGGGACAAACACTGCAAGTCTTTTTTAACTGCCTGAAGTGATTGGTACAATCTGTATACGATTAGGTTACAAAAATACACAGTACACATAGGTCTTACTGAAATAGCAGGTTGGAGATCACCATGGAAACAAGAATAACATATTTTTCTGACTAACATGGAGATTGGAGGCTGACACATTAGCCATATGTATTTTATTTTCAGTTTCCTGGTGAAATAGGTGTATGAAACATTTTTAGAACTATTAATTGAAAGATATATGTTTTTATATTGTTAATCGTTATGGCAACAGTGATAATTTGATCATTCTGAAACCCATGGATAGCAACAGAAACAAGAAAATTTTGGAAAGAAATTGTGCAGTTTTGAGCATGCATATTCTTTGCCTGGAATGTTCCCCAGTATGACATTTAACTTACCTATCACCATGGCGACAACCGCAAGTTACAGATCAGATCTGTGGAGAAGCAGCACCCCCACAGCTGAATGAATGGAAGATAGTTTAGTACCATACTGTGGAACATTCCAAAGCAAAGCAACCTTTCCACGGAGACAAGCAGGTGACAGACCCTCCACCAGAAAAGTTACGTAGTACCGCTCTAAGATCACCTTCTGTTGTGTCGAATTGTGTGGGATGGTATTTGGTGGTTTCAGAACATAAAATGGCATAGTATATTCCTCTTGCCTGGTCCACACGCTTTGGCTAAACTCTACAAAGCCCAACGTCTGGCTCCATCTCCTGTTTACCCAGTTTCAGATAGACGTGATTCAAAAGGCTTGTACCCTTTTATACATTAGCTTCAGTGCATTATCATAACCATGAAAAACCACAGCAACTGACAACCACTCATTAGTAACACCAAAGCCTCAGTATTATTCAGGATAAATATGCACCAACAGTGTGTCAGGACACAACCATTTGATATTTCCATTTGAGTTTTCTTTCATCAAGCACCACAAATCCTGCAAACATGAGTCAACTGTAGAAACTAGAGCTGGAAGTTAGATAGTTATATCCGTTAGCAAATGTAACAGATATAAAGAACAATCATCTACTGCCTGAAGCTCTGATACTCCAATTTTAGCCTTTGAGATGACTTAGACTACGTTCACACTGCAGGTCAAATCAAACTTTTTTACCCATATGTGACCTGGATCTGCGAGAACAACTCAATTCAGATTTTTCAAATCTGACCCAGACCTCATTCGTACGAGCTCATAAATCCAATACTGACTGCAGTCTGAACGTATTCTGCAGTCAGATACATGACCCGGCACATAAGCACCTGTTGCGATCCAGTACAGCCCAGCGAATGTGTGGGAGTACAGCCTCCTACGCCCTCAGCCCCCACAGGAGAGCACAGGCCTCCTCTCGTCCACTCCCTGTATCCGCTCAGTGCTGCTCTACATTAGAGTTTGATCTGTATCTGTACAAAAGAATATTCCCACGAGGTTGTTTACAGCGCTCTCCTAAAGTGTGTTTTCTTAGCCTCTCTGCAGACCGAATGCTCCATCGTCAAATTTCCACACATCCTCAAGCTCTTTCGCCCATCGACTCCATTTCATTTCATGACAAAAATGATAATAGTGCCATTTTTGTTAGTTTATAAAGTTAGTCCCCAGCACTCTCAGAACTGTCGCTGCATGGAACTTGGGAGTAGAAGATGTGGGGAGCGGGAGATATGGGGAGCGGGAGACCAGTAGAGGTAGAATCAGGCCTGTGCTTTGATTATCTGCTAGGGGCTGACTTACAAAAAGCCACAAATGCTCCAGAGACATCTCAGGGTCGGGGAATTGCAAACACAGCAGTGCGCTGCATTCCGTCCACAGTAGTAGTACATAGTAGTTACATTTTTGTTGTAATGTGAAGGACTACCTAAAAAAATACAATCATAAAATCTGATTTGGGGCACATACCCTGCAATATGAACATTGCATCTATTAGAATTACAAGAGATGAGTTGATTTCTGCTGTTAAACAAGTCCCTCTCACATAAAATCAGTCATAAGCTAGTTAATATTACCCAACAGTTTTTGCAGAACACACTCACCTTTTTGTTGAAAATCAAACTCAAACAGGACCCTGAATGCTCAAACTGACCACAGGCTTCTGAAAATGTGCTGTTTTAATTCATTTTGTATTTTTTTCTTGAGTTTTCATACCATCTTAAAACTTTTTTTCCAATGTTTGCATTGTGTTACTGTGGAAACTACTTATAATTCCACCATAGACATAAATGTCCTTCCTCCCAAAGCATATTCCTCCTGCTGTAGGGAGACCAGTGTGCCTATATGAGCACAATACAGTCAGCCTACAAAATGTGAAGCGATGCACAGTCAGTAAAAGCCACTGTTTTACTTGCAGCCTGAGCAGAGAAAGGTGTGCGCTCGGGGACAGCCTGATTATCCTGTAAATGTAGCAGAGATGGTTCCACCGTCAACATCAGCAGTCAGAAAATATGCCGAGATGTGCTGGAGAATCATTTTTCTGCTACTGCATTGCCCCCTTGGCTACAAAACACCAGAAATACAAGTCTCATTTACTCAGGCCTTTTAATTAATCCAGTCAGCAGGAACATGTCCTCCAGCACTCTAGGGGGCGTGAGGAGCAGAGGGGACTGGGGATGTGCGCCTGTCGCTGGAACATAATGTGTGTTAGGACCTGGGGGAGAGAAGGGAGAGGTGAGGACGAGGGGTTGCGTGATAAGGGCGGGGTCTCAGCGGGGAGTTTGGGGTAAAATCGTTGAGATGAGTTGTGCTGTGGTTGTGAATGAGGCCTTCAGCGCAGACATAAGTCCTGAGGGGAAACAACTTGTTTGTGTTGAACATTGACCTATTTATTCTGAAATACACTGACAACATAAGGTCATTATTTACATTTGCACAGTGTTGCTATTACTACTACTGTTACTGCTACGACTGGAGAACGTGGATTGCCCTCTCCGGGTGGGTGGGGAGTCTCTGCCTCAAGTGGAAGAGTTCAAGCATTTTGGGGTCTTGTTCACAGTGAGGGGAGGATGGAGCGTGAGATTGACAGGTGGATCGGTGCAGTGTCGGCAGTGATGTGGTCACTGTAATGGACTGTTGTGGTGAAGAGGAAGCTGAGCCAAAAGGCAAAGCTCTCGATTTACCTCAATCTATGTTCCTACCCTCACCTATGATCATGAGCTCTGGGTAAGGACCGAAAGGATAAGATTGCGGATACAAGCGGCTGAAATGAGTTTCCTCTGCAGAGTGGCCAGGTGCTCCCTTAGAGATAGGGTGAGAAGCTCGGTCACACTGGAGGAGCTCAGAGTAGAGCCGCTGCTCCTCCACGTGGAGAGGAGCAGCTGAGGCTCGGGCATCTGTTCCGGATGCCTCCTGGACGCCTCCCTCAGGAGATGTTCCGGGCATGTCCCACCAGTAGGAAGCCCCGAGGATGACCCAGGACAAGCTGGAGGGACTATGTCTCTGGACCTGGGAACACCTCAGGGTCCCTCTGGAGGTGCTGGAGGAAGTGTCTGGGGTGAGGGACATCTGGGAGTCCCTGCTTAGACTGCTGCCCCCGCGACCCAGCCACAGATAAGCAGAAGAAAATAAATGGATGGATGGGTTACTCCTACTACTCACTTTTACTACTAGTACTGTTACTACTACCACTTTTACTACTACTACTACTACTACTACTACTACTACTACTACTACTACTACTACTACTACTACCACTACTATTACTACTACTACTACTACTGTTACTACCACTACTACTACTTTTACTATTACTACTACTACTGTGGCGATCCCTCCTTGTGAAAGCCTGATCTCGTCAGATCTCAGAAGCTCAGCAGAGCCGAGCCTGGGTAGTATTTGGATGGGAGACCACTGGGAACATTAGGTGCCACAGTGGGGTGCCAGTCACAAAAAACTGTTGTTGTGTCCTTAGGCAAGGCACTTCACCAACATTGCCTAGTATGTAAGTGGTGTATGCGTGTGTGATGGTGGTGGTCGGAGGGGCCAATGGTGCAGATTGGTAGCTGTGACTACAATAGTAGTTCACCACCACTGAGTGTGGAGTGAACGAACAATGCTCTGTAAAGTGTTTTGTGATATGTCTGTGAAAAGTGCCATATAAATAAAAACACTTTTACTTTCTATTACTACTATTACTACTACTACTGTTACTACGACCACTGTTACTACTACTACTACTACTACTACTACTGTTATTACTACCACTTTTACTACTACTACTGTCACTACTAATGATGCAGTGATATTCAATATAATATCAAATTCTTGAATACTGGTGTGATTCAATACACGTGTTCGGTCTGTGTTGTCATTTATTTTGGTCCAAAAGAGAAACAGTTATCGCAGCGTCCTTCTCAGATGCAAGAAAACAGCTCCATAGGGACTTATCACTGAAATATTCTAACAGAGGTGGATTTTAACTTTCAGTCACTTTTTATTTTACATTGACAGACCCAGGATATTAACTTTTAAATACTTTAGAATTGCTATCGGCTTCACATCGGCTTTAATGAAATTGTATACGTACATGTACATGTATACGCAATCTATTTATCAAACTCTGTCTCATAGGTTTTACTCAGAAACGGTCTGTTGAAACATGTCTATGTAATATAACATAGTTTAAATGTTCAGAAAGTAGATGGGAGAGTGCAGTGTGTGTTAAAAGACCAGGACAGTGTGGGAATTTTTTTTTTTTTTTTCAATTCAATTTATTTTGTAGCGCCCAAAATCGCAACAACAGCAGCCTCTAAGGGCGTTCCAAGATATGGATGAGTAAAACATACACACAGACATATCAAAACAGGAATAAACAACATTCATGTAAAGCAGCAAATGAAACATTGTCCAGTCATCCCCTGTCCTTAGACCCTCCTTCTCAGCAAGGAAAAACTCCAAAAAACCCAGGGTCCTGGGAAAAAGAAGAAACCTCAGGGAGAACTACAGTGAAGGAGGGATCCACTCCCATGGACGGACAGGCTATAGATGTCCAGGCCCGTGGGCCAGTTCAGTATGACCACAGCTACCCAGGTGGGGAAGGAGCCGGGCGAGGAGGAGGAGAAGAGGGCGAGGAGGAGGAGCCGGGCGAGGAGGAGGAGCCAGGCGAGGAGGAGGAGCCAGGCGAAGAGGAGGAGCGAGGTCCAGCTGCCATCAGGCGTCTGAAAGAGTTCCACTCCACAGGGGAGTGGGACAGGGGACAACATGTGAATAGCAATGAACAAACTACAGATGAGAACATAGTGAGTGATGCTGATGAGAAAAAGGAGGAAACAGAGGACAGTGCTCAGGTTGCCACACTTCCCCAGCTTGTTATCTCCTGCGGCAGCTTATCTTAGTGACATCAACTAAGTAACCTGGTCATAAGCTATTCCGAAGAGGAAGGTTTTAAGCCTGGTCTTAAATAAAGAGACTGTGGGTGCCTGTTTAACATCAACAGGGAGTTGATTCCATAACACAGGAGCTTGGTAACTGAAGGCTCTCCCCCCCACTGTACTTTTAGACACTCTAGGAACCACTAATAATCCTGCATTCTGAGAGCGAAGTGCTCTATTTGGCTGATAGGGGACAATGGCATCCTGAAGATATGATGGGGCCATATTGTTTAAGGCTTTGTATGTCAGGAGGAGAACTTTGAATCTAATTCTAAACTCGACAGGAAGCCAGTGAAGTGATTTTAACACAGGACTGATGTGATCACGCCTTTTAGTTCCTGTTAGGACTCTGGCCGCTGCATTTTGGACCAACTGGAAGCTTCTTAAAGTACCTTTAGTGCAGACGGTGAGCAGAGAATTACAGTAATCTAGTCTGGATGTAACAAATGCATGGATAAGTTTTTCAGCATCATTTTTAGGCAAAATTTTTCTGATTTTAGTTATGTTTCGCAGGTGAAAATATGCAGTTTTACAGGCTTGGTTTATATGAGCTGTGAATGAGAGATTTTGGTCAAATACGACTCCAAGGTTTTTTACAGTAGAGCTAGAGGCTATACTCACTGGGAAGATCTACTGTGTCTACTACCACTACTGCCACTACTAGTACTGCAACCTTAACTAACACAAGCTGACTGACTGATGGACAGGAGTGTACACCTTTATTGTTTTTTTGTTTTTTTTACTGATGCATTATTCATGAGGATTTTTTTTTTCTTGTATCTGGCAACTCTCAAAAAATAGAAACCAGCTGGGACCAGATGAAAATCCTCTATTCATAATGTAGAGGATTCTTGGCTAGAGAGAAGTCCTGCAACAAAGTCCAGTGTGTACATGCTGCTACTGCTACTGCTACTATCACTACTACAACTACTACTGCTACTACTACTACTGCTACTATCACCACTACAACTACTACTGCTACTACTACTGCTACTATGACCACTACAACTACTACTACTACTGTTGCTGCTACTATTGCCATAGCTACTGCTACTGTTACTACAATACACAGTAGTTGAATAATGAAAATAGAATATCTTAATTCTACTTTTAAAACTACTGACTTATTTCTGAATATTACAGTTTTTTTTGTATCTGACAGCCCCGTTGGGACCAGGTCAAAATCTCCTATCTGAATGGTTAACAAGGGTGTAATTTTATGCATATTGTGTGTGTGTTGTTTGTAATCTGGCGTCAAAGGTTGTGTGGAGGATTTCTTTTTGTTTCAAATTGTCAATGAAAGTTCAAAATAGTAATATAGAGATGCAGCAGCCTTGTCATCAAATAATAAAATCCATCAACTGTGGACATGTCCAGATAAACATTAGCAGTAGATAACAAGCCTACCTCATTATCTGTTAGATCTGTTAGGTTGTCAATCAAACTCCCTATGTTTTTGACATAACCGAGTTGCTTGCGCACTGGGATTACGTGATTTATGTGCCCCTCTCACAAATTCCACATATGCAAGATGTTTACTCGACCAACGCAGCGGTTCTTAGTGGCTTTTTTCAAACTGTAGCTTCGTTGCAGTTTGCACAAAGTTTGTTGAGAGTTCGCCGCAAAAGAAAGCCTATTTTTGAAGTTGCTGAAAGAAGAAGAGAAGGGGAAAAGGGAAGCCAAACTAACGTGATTCTTGGAGATTCCTTCCAGTGATGGCGCGACTGAAGCAAATGAAGGGTTTGAAGACTTGACGTGTCATTAAATTACTTCTAGACAGGAAACTTCAACAGTAATTCATTCAGCAATTCTGAATGTGCACTGGCTGTAATCAAGCATGATTTCTAGTGTAAGGAGGAGGTGCTAGGAGGCATTTCTATTTAGGGACCTGTGGAGGAGGGAGGTGGTGTCACACATGCACAACATTCCTTCCTTCATTCATTCATAAATCCTCTACACAACCTTTAAGTCGTAAATTTGGTTATTCAGTTTTCACTATTTTTGTCACTACGTAATAATTCCAACGTTAGAGCCTCAGCAACAGCCCAGCAACCATTTCACCCAATCAGTTATCACTCCTCACTATTCAGCCAATCAGGACTCGCCCTCTGCTAGCACAACTTTTAGTCATTTCAAGTGTTTGTGTTTTCTTCATCTGGGACAGTCTCTTCCTCCATTCTCTCTGAATTTGGACTCTTTCCATTTGTTTCATCTTTAAATGCTCATGCGTCCCTGAGAACAAAAATCATGATTCACATGAACCACATGAACCATCAGTCCAGAACATGACCCTCCATATTCAGCATTAAAGTGGCATGAGTGTGTGAGCTGGGGTCTTGTCCCTTTGTTCTGGCCAGACAACCTGGAGAGATTGTGGATACCGAGCTAGTTCTAATACAGTCTGTTCCTCTAGGTCAGGGGTCTTCAATGTTTTTCAGGCCATGGATCCCCAAACTGAAGGAGAGCTGGAGCAGGGACCCCCTACTACTGCTCCAAAAATAACACATTAGAGCTCAATGTATTTTTTTTTTAGATCTGATGTGTTTTCAAAGTGTTCCTTTGAATTTTTTTGAGATGTTTATATACAATTGTGTTTTATACTAAATTGGGCCAACAATAGTATCATGTATAAACATATCTTCTTTGTCATTGCACATTCAATAATAGAGGGGTATCCCATCGAAGTCGCTTAACAAGTCCAGGCTTTTCCTGAAATCCTGAGCTGAAACTAGCTCCATCTCCACTTCACTTTAAGCTTCAACTCATTCCATGACAGAAATAAGCCTCTGACCCAAGTGAACTCAGGGCTGAAGTTTAAGCTGGTCTTTGTGCATGTTCCCGGTAACTCTGAGAAAGCCAGAGTAATGGAACAACAACACAGAAAATGGGCTCAAAATGTGACATTTTTAATAATCTGACTAAACGAAAGAGGAGCCACAGTGCACGGACAAGAGTTTGATATGGAACACTGAACTTTTCTGGTCATTCTGATCTGAGGAGCGAAAGGAAAGCCACAATTTCCCCTCCTCTCCCAGTCACTCCGTGGACAGACAGAAGGCTGCGTAGTGCGGAGTCTAAAAGTGAAGCTGTAAGAAACGATAAAATCCGGGCTGATGTGTTTGCAATTTGACAAGGAGCGAGAGAAGAGGAAATGAAGAGAGAGAGACAGACGTGATGAAGGAGTGAACAGCCAGAACCTACTGAAAAAATGAAGAAATAAAAAAAAAAAATCAGCCAGAGATTTCACGACCCCGTCTGCACTACCTGCCCCTGTTGAAGACCTCTGCTCTAGATCACAAGTTTGGGTCTCCTTCCCAACACCTCCTTTTCACAAAGATTCCCGAGGATAATGTAAAATCCTGCTTCAAAACTCAATCTAAAAACCCACAGATGCTTTTGATCCGCGCCTCATTAGCAACGCTCAGACTAATTACCTTTACCGCCGCATCTGGTCTGCTGATTATTTCATGAGTGCGATGAATTCATTGCAGTCTGAAGCCGGTATTGGTGTGCTCCGTTTGTGATCCGCTCTAATGGTTCTCTCTGGGGTAGGTTAGCCTGGCTCGCCGGGCTGTCCTGGCTCCCCCAAAAAACCAGGTGGAGTGGTGCATCTGTGCGTTGCCAGATACTCGCGCTGCAGAGCTGTGATTGTGCGCTCTGAAACGCACCGCTGCAGCCCTGACCTACTTAAGCGCAGAGACGCTGCCAAATGTGAAGAGAGAGCTGCACATGAGGAGAGCTGCATTTTGGGAGAAGGAATGAAGCAACATGCAGTAAAGACAGGTGTTTTACTTCTATGGGGACGTTGAAATCTTTAGATAATGATAACTTTCATTGTTCTGTAAATGCTGTATTTGTCGTAAAGTGTATTAAAGTTTTCAATAAGTTTCGCAATTGACCCCGATCCCCTTTGCTCTCTGCGCTTGGTCACTCCCCCTTCAGAGCACTTTAACGATATAATCAGCATGGAGCCCGCTAATGTGGCAGGGGAGGTACTACTACTACTACTGCAGCTGTCACTACTACTACTACTAATACTACTACTACTGTTACTACTATTATTTTTACTACTACTACTACTACTACTACTACTACTACTACTACTACTACTACTATTACTACTACTACTACTACTGTTACCACTATCACTTTTACTACTACTACTACTACTACTGCTGCTGTTACTACTACTATTACTACTACTACTACTGTTGCTGTCACTATTACTTCTACTACTAATTTTACTACTGCTACTTTTACTACTATTACTACTACCAATTTACTATTACTATTACTAGTGTTATTACTACAATTACTGCTAGTACTACTGTTACTATTACCATAAACAAAAAGGGATTAAAAATGCACTGGAAATACTTAAAAAGTAAAAGGCTTAAGTGTTTTCCACATTTCTCAAACCTCTAGCAGGACTAAGCCCAGTGTCATGATCTGTTATTGTGTATGGGTTTATCCAACTGCACAGACTCTGTCTCCACTTATTTCTTTTATTTACTTTGACTCGGGGATTATTTTCATTCTGTGGTCGCGCTCTGCTACCTACGCACCTGCCTCTCCTCAAACATCTATTTTACTCCTAATATGAATTATCCAGAATTTGATCAGAGAAATGTCAAAGCTATAAATGCCCAAACTGCGCAGTAGGCAGAACAGCTGTTAGCGCTTTCAAAACAGAACAAGGAGGTGGTGGGTTAGATTCCCGGGCCAGTTTCGTGTGGAGTCTGCATGTCCTCCGACTTTGTCAAGCTCTTTCTTATTTGCATTTGAGCTTTCTTCCATGTTATGACGATGATTGACAAAAACATGCCTGGAGAGCTTTTAGAAATTTGAGTTTTACAAATTTTAGGGTGTATTCACACCTGCCTTGTTTGGGTCGGACATTTTGGGCTGGTGTGAATAAAAACCACTGAACTCTGTTCTGGTCCAAACAAGCGGTCCAAGACCCGGCTGAAGAGGTGGTCTCGGCGCAGTACCATACGGACCCTGATGCGGTTCGTTTGTGGTGTGAATGCAGCCCGGACCTGATCGGAAACAGTTGTTTTTTTGTACCTAACAAGCTTCCGTCGTAAGTCGGCCATTGTGGGAAAGAAACAGAGGTTTACCTGAGACCAGAGAATCGCTCAGAGTGTCTTTGATATACTAATATAATGCCAGCTTTATACCTGTTACATCTTGCGTGAAGAAGAGAACTGTCACAACACGATGTGCACATGAGCACTCTCCTCCAGAGCCGTTTTGCCCTTCGTTTTCATCTCTGAGAAATTACTTCTACCATATTTTAAACTTGATGTTGCATCAAACGTTCTTGCTGCTCAAACATTTTTGCAAACATGTGCATCTGTAAAATCCATATCGCTGTGACTAAAACAACACACAAAATTGCCATGATTCTCTCCTTTCCTTTAATCAACACTGCTCATTTCTGTCCAGTTTGGTCCATTTAGTAAAATGTACTATATATATATATATATATATATATATATATATATATATATATATATATATATATATAATGTGGTCCAGCCCAAAGCCAGTGAACTAGTGAACTTATAGTTTTAGAAACTGTACACTACAACTTCACAAACCTGATGTGCAGTGGTTTCTTTAGCTCTGAACAGGGAATGAAGCAACTGTGTTTTGTGGGTGCGTGACACTTGTTTCCATGGTATCGCTTTGTTTGTAATGTTCAACAGTAAGGCATTAAATACTCCATATACTATACAGCATTTTTATCTATTGCAGGTATTTCTATTGGAGAATTCTGAACCAATAATATCTATTTTTATGGAGACAGACCCAAAACTTGTACATCTTTACAGCTCTAAAGAGAAACTTTAAAGGTGTAAATATGTTGTTTTTGGTGAATAGAACACTTTCAGAACAATAAAAGGTAACATGATGATCTAAATATGTTATGTGTTTGTGGTAAAAAACCCATATAAGTAAAATACTTGTAACTTGTGGAGTTGTCCATGGTAGTCATAGCAACGTCATCCATTTATAAGATCCACTAATGAAAAGAAAGACTAAAAATCAACAGTTCGATCTCAGCTTCCACCATTGTGTCCTTGGGCAAGACATTTCAGTCACCTTGCCTTTGAATGTCAATGTGTGAAGCTGAATTAGGAATGAATAATACATATACAGGATTCGAGTTTTTTGGAGTTAATTATTGAGGCACTGATCAGTTTCTTTCAGTTTAAACAGTCATTCAGCAAAATTTGGACAATGAGAACTATTATTAGAAAATTGGCCCTTGTTAACATTATGGTTGCTAGGTAACAGTACTCTATGTCATGTGCTGCCAATGTCCAACTATTAAACCCATAAAATTAAAACCTTCAAAATTGTCTTTGTTTTTGCTTTCATTTTATTGATTTGGCCTCTCTGCTCTATGGTTTTCTCCACTTCCCCAATTACAAGTACAAACACTGCTGTAAAGAAAGAAAAAGAATTAGTAAACGTAAAAATTATGCGTGAAAAATACTAGTCAAAAATAACAAAAATTTTAAAACACTACAATACTAGTTACAAGTTAGTTTTTGTAGTGATTTTGAAGAATTTGAGATCACACTTTTGTTTTTGTTTTTTTTTTTTGTACAAAACCTTCACAATCAAGAATTGTATAACTGAATATAATATATACTAATATAATAATATACTATAACATTTTAAACCACAGTCAGAGCAGGTGATGTGCTGCTATGAGAGGAGCAGAGACATACATAATAATTACAATTACATGGTGTGACAGTGGGGTCCCTGTCACGGTAATTTTAAATTACTTCCAATAAAGTGCAAGTAGTATGGACTTTTTTTTATATTTATAAAAAGCTAAAAACATTGTTTGTCCAGGTTGTGGGCCGGGATTTGGTGTCAGGTTGTGTGAGACGAGAGCATCACGCTGTATTTGATCAGCTGTGCCATAAAACGCAGGTAATTAGCAAGTCTTGAGTACCAGGAATGGATAAATGTGGAGTTAGAAGTGTACTTACCGATGGTAGCGGGCGGCTCCGAGCAATGCAGCAGCATCTTCTTTGAAAAGTGGAAAGTGTGCAGGGGTGCCTGGTTTACAGAAATGTATAGTTTTATATTCTGAGTAAAATGGCAGGGATTTGTTGATTTGCTGAATTAAATGCTCATGTTTTTAGTGATAAGTATGCATTGCCGTTACCACCAGTGCTAGGGTCAAAGGACGTAACACAAATAAGATAGGATGTGATTAAAGTGGCTTTATAAAGCAACAGAAAGGCAGTACAAAAATTAAAACAAAGGTCACATAATATGACAACTCAAAAATTCCCAATACAACTAAATAATTGCTGGGTTTCAGATGACATCACAGCATTCTATAGACCAATGTTATTTAAATCAGATGGGGGGGAAATTAAAATTAATATTGTTAAAATGCAGATTTTTGTTGCCTTACAGTGAGTTCTTTTGTCTACACTGGGAAAAAAAACATCTAGGTAAGTTAAAATGCCTTTCTTAATCCAAGTCATTTTAGTTTGACTAGATTTTGTTTTTTGTAGTGTAGACGCTGATAGAAATGTTCAGGTTCAACATTTGTGAATTTTGGATTTGGATTTTGGATATTTCATGGTAAAGTACAGTGTAATTAATCGGGAAAACAGGCCCTTGCCCCCATCTGAGAGTATGACATCAACATGTTCTAGAATCTGAAAACCGCCAACAGATCAAATGGAATAAACTATATCAGAGAAAAAACAAATTTCCGAAGGCCGAGCCGAGTTGGTAGTATACAGTTAATTCCTTATTGACCTCTATCTTAATTCTAATTTCACATACACAGTTTTTAGCAACAGAAACAAACATGTCTAACGTAGAGCGGGGTGAGCTGATACTAAAACCCAGCCACCCACAGGAGCAGATGAACAGGATCTTTATTGGGCATCGAGATGGATCTTCTGGAAGGGGATTGTAGGAGCGTTTCTGTGACGCATAATACTCTTACTGCTGCACTATATTAATGTATCATGGATGTCACTACCACTGTCACTGTTATCTGTGCAATAACCTGCTCCACAACACCACGTGCAATACCATTATGTGCAACATTTTTATTATATCTGTATTTTTTTATATTTTATTATATTTTTTACTATATTGTTTACTATTTGCCTTGTATTTGCAAACACTTCTTTACCAGTACTATTTATTGCAGGTATTAGTACTTCTTGAATATCTTAGTGAGTCAGCGGTTCTTCTCATCCTGAGCATTTCACTGCACTGTAGATCTTGTGTTTAACCTGCATATGACAAATGAACAATCTTGAATCTTGAATCTTGAGTGAGGTGTCAGTCCTCCGACCACGGCGCAGCAGCTCAGCAGTAACGGGAACGTAGTCCACCAGTCAGATGCCAGGGACCACACAGCACATGTAAATCTGAAAAGCACAAGGGGTAAAACAAATGGGGAGTGCATGGCGACGCAGGGCTGTAACAATTATGTCATAATGTAAAAAGGAGGAGGACTAACTGGTTACCTGGGTAGTTGGTAGTGGGAGGCTGTGGGCTCTTTTAAAAGTGGGACCAGTTTTGTAGTCTGATGATGCTGTTTGCTCAAAGTGTTACTAAAGAAACCATACTGGCATGTGGTTCTTACACTGATGCCTCCAAGAGCGCTCAGCCACCCACACATGTCTAGAACATAGACCGTACATATGATTGGACATAGCTAAAGCGTTAGCCGCCATGTGCCAAATAGGAAGTGCCCCAGGAGGCTCTTCCGGCTCCTCTACCTTTTTCCCATTGACTCCCTTTCACCCCTCGCTCTGTACCTGCTGCTGTGGCCTTGTCGTTTTGGTCTTAAAATGTTCGCATGAACCCATGACACAGGATCCTGAATTTCACTATCTTCTTCCTAAATCAAGATATGAACGTAAATAATGGACCAATCAATCGCCTTCATTTCCCGAAGTCGCTGCCGCCTAGCATTAGCAACAGGTTTGATTGACAGCTAGTTTCATTGCTAAGTAAGTTCCCTTCCCACCTTCCTGCCCCGACTAACTATTTTTGAAATAAAATTACAAAATATCTCAAACAATTACAATAGCTAAGGTTACTAGAATCTTAACTAGCATAATTTAACTAGCATAAAGTAAAGTGAAGTTCATTAAATTGCAACTATTGTTGTTCACACGTAACAGAACATACAACATAAATCAATGACTTAAACTTACTATTTAAAGTTTGATGATAAAAGTTTCCTTCTTATTCTCAAGACTCACCAAAATACAGCGGTCCGTGCAGAATGGTGCAGAGTATCGCAGCCCTGCCATGAGTCGGGCGGCATATTTAACAACCTCAATCATGATACTCGCAGTCGGATTTTCAAATATGGAGCCTGGCTCCAGATTCGCTCCTGTAACTGTGGCATCAGGAGCCTCACTTGAGTGGCACTGACGCTGTGGTGACACACTCACTTAGTCCACTCATATGTACAGACTATGGTCTAGAATGGACCGATCTAAAATGTTGGGGGTGTATCTCTGTGGTGGAATGTTCAGCAGTTACCATGGAGAGATAATGCACACTTTAGCTATGAAGAAAAGATTTTTTAAGATGAACACTAAAAAAAATACAAATTGGATTTAATAATAATAACAATGCATCAGTTTTATATAGCGCTTTTCTGGACACTCAAAGACGCTTTACAGAGCATTATTCATTCACTCCATACGTGGTGGTAAACTACTATTGTAGCCACAGCTGCCCATGGGGCAGAATGACAGAAGGGAGGCTGCCAATCTGCGCCATCGGCCCCTCCGACCACCACCAACACTCAAGCACACACCACTTTCATACTAGGAAATGTGGGTGATGTGCCTTGGACACTACGACAATTTTTACCACTGGTGCCCCACTGTGGCACCTGGAATTCCCAGTGGTCTCCCATCCAAGTACTAACCAGGCCCGGCCCTGCTTAGCTTCTGAGATCTGACGGAATCAGGCTTTGACAAGCCGGTATGGCCACCATTTAACAGTAACACAGCTTCAGACAGATCAGTGCCTACAGTTAGCATCACACCTCTTGAAAATGCTGACGACACCACCTGCAAAGCATCAATTAAATAAACATAAAAAAATATGAAAAGCGGAGTTTGCTTGCGCGACTAGAAAGTGACAGGTTCAGAAAATGTAAAGAGGTAAAGTTGCACCCGGGGCCCCCTGTCAGTGACGCTGAGTGAGGTGAGATGAGAGCTGTCAGGCGCTGCACCCTTTATACGATTTTCCGTCATCCATCATCGCCATGACGACTGACGGGGGAAGGCTGGAGGTCACCTGGCACCTGCACGCGATCAATACACGCTTACTTACATTATATTAACAACAAAGTACTTCCTGGAGTGGGAGGGGACAGGGGGAAGTGGGCGGAGTTGGTTTTTAGTAGTTTTCTGGCAATGGTGGAAAGAGTACGGAGATTTTGGTAAATGGTCACATTTTTATAGCGCTTTTCTACCTTTCAAGGCACTCAAAGCGCTTTACAACAAGTAACCACTCACTCATTCACACAAACATTCATACACCAGTGTACGCAGACACTGGGGGCGAGGTGGGTTAAGTGTCTTGCCTAAGGGCACAACGACAGCATTCATCTGTGGAAGCTGGAATCACACCAGCGACCTGTGGGTCAGTGGGTCTGACCGCTCACCTATGATGTCTATGTCGAGAGTGGGAAAAAATTAAAATTAAATTACATGGATAAAAATGTGTGTGATGTAAAACTCAAAAGCAAGCAAACAGGACAAATAAAATAAAATAAAACACCAAGGACACTACAAGACACTACACTAAAGAAATAAAATACACCAAAATATACAAAAACAATGACTACAGAACATGATCCATGACACAGCGATCACAATGACCTCCACGCCATCCGATTTCTCATGAAACAGTTGCAGTCTCTCTTTTTTAATCTCTTTTAAGACAAACTTTACAAACTTTCCATGAAAAGTACCCAAACTGCTGGTCCTCGGTTGCCATGATAACAGCAGTTTATGTTTTTTTTTTACTTTTTAATTGTCGTAAAATAAAATAACTGGATGAGAGGAAAGTCTATGGAGAATAAATATTGTTGATTTAGTTTGTATTTGAACCGAAAATGGGCCATAGAGATATTGATATTAGCTTCAATGCACAGACGGAAAACAGGGCATTTTATAGACGTTCACATGGGATTAGAATCACCCGAGGAGCTCTGAGTTTGCTGAATTACAGGAAATAAAATCCAGGGGAATTTTTAGAGATTTTTACACATGGACGATTCAAGCAGGAGTAGAAGTAGAAACACAACGTTTGTAATTATTACAATTTCCCAGGCGACCTCAGGTAAAACTAATCCTGTGCGAATAGGCCGTAAGGTAAGTTTTAAAAAGTTCTTCTCCTTACTTTTCACTTTTACTCCACAAAACTTTCAGCGGCACTCCATGCTCATATTTTCATTAAATAAAGAAATGGTGGAATCATATGCAGCACAGTTGACTTTTGCCCAGTAGAAACGATTTGCAAGTCAGAGCTCCCAGTGGACTGCACGAGCTGCTTCTCAATACAGCCAAACTCAGAAATACTTTGCTTCCTTGTAGTTCTCAACCAACAAAACGCCGTTATATTTCGACAATCTCAACAGAGTAAAGGTATTTCCCAGGGGTGTAACGATATCCAAGTCTCACGATACGATATGGTCACAGTATGAACCTTATGGTACGATATTTATTGTGATGGTGGGAAAGTTCACAATATTACGATATTCTACATAATAACAAGACTAACATTATTAGTTATTATTAGTTCCCTTGAATTGTTCTTTTTTAATCACGTTCTTTTTTAAAGTGTTTTGTGTCGCATTTTTTGTATGAAAATAATTTATTTTATTTTTTTATTTTTTATTTATTTATTTTTTTTGTGCGGCGGAGTGGCAACACTCAGGCCTCACAGCAAGAAGGTTGCGGGTTCGATCCCCGGGTCGCCCGGGCCTTTCTGTGTGGAGTTTGCATGTTCCTCCCCGTGTCTGGATGGGTTTCCTCCCCCATCAACCCAAAACATGCCCACACCCCTATGAACTAACATCAAGGACCATGCTGTCCACCCTCCTGTGGGCTCACCACCTGCAGAGGGGGGGTCAGGTGCTATGAGTATTGGGCAGCACGCTGCCCCCGCGACCCAGCCGGATTAAGCGGGAGAAGATGGATGGATGGATGGATGGATAATTTTTTTGTATGCTATAAATAAAGTTTGATCGATTACTGTGTTTTTTGTTGTTTTTCCTCTGTTTTCTTTTTTCTCTGTACTAGTTGTAGTTAGTTATAGTTATTACAGTTAGTATAGAGAAAGAGTTATAGTTATTATAGACCCTTTTAGTGTTAAACAGTGATGACATAGGCTCGGTTGTGCATTTTGGCAACAGAAGTACGGCAGAACTCAGCAGTTTGTCGAGCTCTGTGAAAGGATATCGTTAAAAGATAACAAATATTTCCTCAACAAGCTGAACTTTGACAGACGGTGTCCGACTGCCAGATCCTTGTGCGATCAGTGAGTAAAACTTTGAAAGTTTAGTCCACCGGTAGAATATCGATACTGACAAGCACACACAGAACAACCAGACATTTTGGTGCTGGAAATGTTTTTATCTTCGTCTTTCGACACTTCCGTTGCCAGAATGCGCACACAGCTTTTTGATCACTTCCGGGGGTCTATAGAGAAAGCGTTTTGAAAGATAGTATGTAATCTCTAGTAGTAGTTTCATAGATTATCACAGATAGCAATTTCAGTCAGTAGTAAAAAAGATAGTCACAGATAATAATCTCAAGATGTGAAGCACTTTTTGTTGCTTTTTTGTATGAAAAGTGCTCTATAAATAAAGTTTGATTGATTGATTGATTCTAAAATGCTTTGACCAGTCATTTGGTACAACATTTATTGTCATTAGGGATGTAACAATATCCAAATCTCTCTGTATGATATTTTCACCATATACATCTCACCGTACCGGATTTATTGCAATATTTTGTGGAGTCTCACAAAACTGTGAATCTGTGACTTTTTCCTCTAAAAATGCCTTCACAAGACTTAATCCAAAGAATGAAGATTTCAAAGTGCTTAGAACAGTTATTTCTTCATGTAGTCTGCACTGAAACGGAGCAAAGGATCATGGTCTATGTAGTTCCCTCTTTTTTGACCTATTTTGCATCAGAACTATTCATTTAAGCAAAGGGACTTGTGATTCAATATATTGTGATGGTCCACGATATTATTGTGAGACCTCTGATGATACAATATCGCCATATTATGTTGCCATACTGGTTTGTCAAAGCCTGACCCCGTCAGATCTCAGAAACTCAGCAGGGCCGGACCTGATTAGTACTTGGATGGGAGACCACTGGGAATTCCAGGTGCCACACCCAGGTCGTCGTTGAAAATGAGAATTGATTCTCAACCGAACTACCTGGTAAAATAAAGGTTAAATAAAAATAAATAAAATATTTCAGTTATTGTTACACCCCTAGTATTTCCTGAACTATCAGAAATACTGACCTACAATTGTACAAACATCTCATCTGTAACTACGAATGAACAGGGAATATTTGTTTGTGATTTTAGATTTAGAAGGATTATTATACAAAATTATTTACATACATTATATTACATTACATTATACATGTTTGAGTAATCCTTTATAGAGGTAAGATCTTAAGCCCGAGCCCGACCCGACCCGAATTCTCTCTCGCTGACTTTTTTTAAATAAATAAACAGTTAAATTCGTGCGCAGAGCATGAGCCAGAGCCAGAGCAGAGCATGCTCTGCGCACGTGAACGAAATTTCGTTCCGCATGAAATTTCGGGTTTGCTTCGGGCTCGGGCCTGCAAATCAAGTTAATTGGTCGGGCTCGGGTCGGGTCGGGCTTTAATACCCGCGGGTCGGGTCGGGCTGGATTTTTTAGGCCCGATTTTACCTCTAATCCTTTATTATTAGTCTTTATCTCCCAAGGTCAAAATACTCCACTCCACCTTGTGATGTCATGAAGGGGTAGTGCAAGTTCACAGCTCCTTTTACTTTTAGTTCAGTAGAGATTGGCAATTCCTCTTCTCATCCAAATAATCTAAATGACTCTAATGAAGGTGTATGAACTTTAAAAACACAGTAGAGCACTTCTAGTATTACCATCACAAGGTGGGACAGAGTGTTTTCAGTTTGAGAGAAGAGCTCGAATGTATAAATCTGCAGGTTTGTGTGTGACCGGGGCCCTTTGCCAGCTGATCATGGCTGGCTGCAGGTTTACAGCTCAGGGACTTGTCTCGGGCCACTCTTCGCTCGTGTCCAGAGCAGTCACAAAAGACATATGTAAATCAGACAGAACAGCGCACAATTTTCCCTGTGCGCGGACTGTCAGGCTCAGAAACATGGCACAGGAGGCAAGGGAGCGGGCAAACGGAATTATTCATCGGCCATAGAAGAGAAGTGCGTGTTCATTTGTGCCACTTTCCCAATACCAGGAGATGTTTTATGCTAAATGACATTTTTGAGCTTTTAACCATGGTGTGTTGTTGAGTGCACTTCAAATAAGGGTAGTTGAAGTACTTGTAGTTGTTTTGTTTTAAAATGGACCTATAATACAAAATGAACTTCAAGGTTTTACCCATATAGTTGTTTCCCTTCTTATGTACCCTCTTGTGTGTTGTATTTGGAGTGATTTGTGCATGTTTGAACCTTTTTGTTCCAGTTCAAAACTCCAATTTTCACTGCCACCGCCACACTCCCACCGCTCTGTATTCTTCAGTTTTATTTTCTTAATCAGTGATACATGTAGGGTCCGGTGCTGCTGATTGTATGTATTGTATTAGACTTAAGGGAAAAAAGCAACCCACTCTGTAGTGTTGTTACGATACTAAAGTTTCAACCTTGATTTTTAGACCAAGGAGACTCAATACTCAGTACCGATACCACAATGATAATAAAAAACACTGTTTAGTCAAGGCATTCATAAAGAACATTTTAAAAACAGGCAGTTACTCAAAGTGCTGTACAAAGGCAATACAAAGTGCAATATAATACAGACCATTCATTTTCATTTTTCATTTTGTTTTTATTTGTAAAAGGCAGAGTCCTGCATGGGTCTGATTTTGACAAACTGCACCTGCCCCATTTTCCAACAAAACTTAAATAAAATTCCACACCTGATCTGACCTGCTATAAATACACACCGACACCCGAACTGCAGCCAAATGAAAATCAGTCCGAGAGCCAAAAAAAAAGCCACAACTTTTTACTCTCGACTCGCTAATTTTCTTTTCAGGTGCTCGGGAGTTATTTTGAACTTCAGGACATCACAAGTGAGGTTTGAAAATGAAAGTGTCAGAGTTTGTGGGAATGCGCATGCAGCAAAAATATGGATTTTACATTTAATAATCTTGTAAAAACTGGCATTTTTGCATTTCACTAATATACAGTCCTGTTTTTTGTTCACACATGATGTTTTGTAAACCGCAGATTAGACCCGCGCTCTCCTGCCCGATACAGCGCAACATTTTTCACCTGTTTCATTAAAATCTGCAGTTCAGGACCCGAACCCATGCAGGACTCTGGTATAAGGTACATTACAAACACAGATATACACATGGTTGGTACCATTTCTGGTCCTCAAAAAGAGCAGGTTGTAGATAAAAAAAGTATGTCCTACCCCAAAAACGCATACAAAAACTCAATAATACAGTACAGTACAAATGGCCCGCTCAGCCAGTGCATACAAATGAGTTTTCAACAAAGACTTTAAAATAGAGAGGAAGTGAGAGCTTCAGGGTATCTTAATAGAAGTCCACAAAGGATGCTCCTCAAGGACGAGGATCAAACAAGTACAACAAGTATAAAGCGGTCGAACAGTCTGAGGCACTCTATCGGAATTAGAATAAAAGTCCTTTCATAGTTACATGGGACAGGCCAGCGCGTTTCGACACACATGGGGGTTTTGTCAGGGCATTTAACAGGGCATATAAAGATTTAAATATAGTTAAAGATGGGGCTGTTCTAATACCTAGAGGAAGACTGTTTCAGAATGTGGCACCAGCTGCAGAAAAAACCCAGTCCCCTTCTGATTTTTAGCTTTGACCCTGGAACATCCAAAACCATCTCGTCTGCTGATCTCAAGGTTCAACTGGGAACATGGACAGAAGCTCAGAGAGACAGGGAGAGGCCAATCTATCTAGATATTCCAAAAAAAACCCCAAAAAAAAACAATTACAGAATCTTAAAATCAATCCTGAAGCTGACAGGGAGCCAGTACACTAACTTTAGACAATAGAATGTGATTTTAACTTGTAAATCAGTTTGTTTTCTACTCCCATGTGGCCTTAAATCTTTGTAATCCCTCAGTTGACTTTTCTGTGAAGCACTTTGGGCAGCTGAAGTTGTTTTAAATGTTCTATATAAAGAAACCTGAATTGAACTGAATATGCGCTCTTATACTTGTTCTGATACAGCTCCAAATCATTCAAGAAAGCTTCATTTCTGTCCCGTAAATGTGGCTTTTTCATCACCCATACCTGCTCCAATGAGTATCTAGTTTCAGTACTGGTTTTAGCATCAATTAGTATCTGGTTTTCAGTACTTTTGACAACCCTACAGACTCTACGTAACTAGACTAACAGCTATAATATTTTGAAAAACTCCCCTGTGCTTTCTCCAAACCGCAGCCCATCAGCAGCTGCAGTTCAAACATTAGTTGTGCGTGTGGTGAAGTACAGAACAGAACGTACACTTTGCTCCATATTACCTCCTGTTTGTGCGCCGTCTCCCCTGAGGTGGAGAATACACGTTTGTTTGGACTTTGTTTACTCTTGTTCCGGGGCTGTTACCTCTTCTCTTTCCCGACATGCTTCACTCTAGCACTTTTTTTTCTCAGTTATTATGGGATGTAGAGTGCCATAACGAAGCACAAGCAATATCTATAGAAAGCGTTCTTCTGCTTGTAAACAGGTTATTATAGTGATTGTGCCGCTGAGTTGTGGAGCTGTCTGTGGTGCTGATCTGCTATGTTGTTGAATAGAATGTATTTGTTAGGTTTTCAAGGTATTTTCTTAGCATTAACAGGCCCATATTACACTCTTCTCTGATCTGAGAGAATCAGGGAGTGTGCGGTTAGCATTAAAATGTACCTGTGTACTTCTGAATTAACTGTCTGTGTACTTCTGTATTTACTGCCTGTGTACTTCACGGTGCACTGGTGTGTACTTCTGTATTTACTGCTTGTGCACTTATGTGTTTACTGCGTGTGTACTTCTGTATTTCCTGTTTGTGTACTTCTGTATTTCCTGTCTGTGTACTTCTATATTTCCTGTCTGTGTACTTCCAGCGTGTGTACTTGTGTATTTCCTGCGTGTGTACTTATGTATTTCCTGCATATGTACTTGTGTAGTTCCTGCGTGTGTACTTGTGTATTTCCTGCGTGTGTACTTGTGTATTTCCTGTGTATTTCCTGTGTGTGTACTTGTGTATTTCCTGTGTATTTTCTGTGTGTGTACTTGTGTATTTCCTGTGTATTTCCTGTGTGTGTACTTGTGTATTTTCTGTGTATTTCATGTGTGTGTACTTGTGTATTTCCTGTGTACTTGTGCGTATGGTTGTGGACAGTGGCATTGTCCCTGGGTACACGCTCCAAACTTGGCCTTGTGTTTGGAACATAAAAGTGAACAGGAAAACCAATTCTCCACCGAACAAGAACAGAGAGAGTGTGTGTGTGTGTGTATGTATGTGTGTGTGTACTTCAAAGGACTCACATGAGTCCTGGAAGAGAGAGGGAGGAGGGAATGAAAGAAAGATAGAAAAGAGGGCGAGAAGGATAGAGAGAAGAAGAAAGAATGAGGAAAGGAAGAGGAGGAGTGTTAAATCTGCATGCTTTTAAATGATATATGTGTCCATTCTATCCCTCTATTTCCATAGAGGGATAGAGAAGTGAAAAAGGGGAGGCCCTTTTTCACTTCTCTATCCCTTTTCCTCTCCCTTTCTTCCCCTCTTCGTACTGTCCTCTTCCTCCACTCCTCCTCCTGCCCCTTGTATTTCCCTTTCTCTTCTTCTCCCCTTCCTCCTTTCTCTCCTCTTCCTCCCCTCCTCCTGTCATTTTCCCCCTTTTCCTCCCTTGCTCTTCCTCTCCTCTTCCTCCCTTACTCTTCCTCTCCCTTCTGTTTCTCCTTTTTCCTTTCCCCATATCCGCTCCCCTTGTCATACTCAGCTCCTCCTCCCCTCCCTTTTCTCCTCCTCTTCTTCTTCTCGTCTTCCTCCTCCCCCGCTTGTTCCCTGCCCCCTCTTCCTCAACTCCTCCTCCATTCCTCTTCCTCCCCCTTTCTGTTTTCCATCTTCTTCTTCTCCTCCCCTTCCCTTCCTCTCTTCTGTCTCCTCTTCCTGTTATCATCCCCCTCTTTCTCCCTTGCTCTTCCCCTCCTCTTCCTCCTTTCCTATCTTCTTCCTCCCCTCCTCTTTCTTCTCTCCTCTTTCTCTCCTCTTCACCCTTTGCTCTTCTTCATCTCCTCTTCCTCCCCGCTTCCTCCTCTCCTCTCCCTCGCTCTTCCTCCCCTCCTCGCTCCTTTCTCCTCTCAGCCCCTCCTCTTCCCCCTCTTTTCTTCTCCTCTTCCTTATCTCCTCTTCCCCTCCTCTTTCTCCTCTCTTCCTGCTCTCCTCTTCCCCTCCTCTTCCTCCCTTGCTCTTCCTCCTCTCTTCCTTCCCTTTCCTCTCCTCTTCCCCTCCTCTTCCTCCTCTTCCTCCCCTTCTCTCTTCCTCCTCTCCCCTCCTCTTCCTCCGTGCTCTGTCACTGCTTATGGACGTTTCTCATGGATAGTCCGTTGTCATGAAATCTTCGGTTCAGGCTGCCCGGGAGTCTCTGGAGAAGCGGACCAAAGAGCCGCTGTCACTCATCAGACAGACTCAAAGGTCCTTGTCCAAAAGCAGAGCCGAGGAGGGACACGAGGCCCGAGCCGAGGAGGGACACGGGGCCCGAGCCGACACGTACCGCAGCACTGCACAGTCACGGGGTCGAGGGTTTGACAGAAGAGCTGACGTAACTACTTTTGGACTTTTTATTTTTCATGTTTTAGAACTTTGGAATTCATTTGACCGCTTTGTTTTTTTTTTGTTTTTTTTGGATCTCATAATGATTTGTACTGACATCATGCTGGGGGTGTTCTGCGTGTATGTCTGTGGCGGGAAGTTCAGCAGTTACAAAGGTGACGCAATGCAGACATTCGGAATAACTGTCAGAAATGTTGTAAGATAGTGTGAAATCTAAAGAAAAAAATACAAAATGTGATCCGTCCAAGCGTTCATGGTCCTGTTTAGGAGTTTGATTTTCGACAAAAAGGTGACGTCTTTCTATGTGTGAGACTTTTTAACAGCTCACATCGGCTCGACTGTTTTATAATAAACTTTTAAGGTCTAATGGAGATGACCCACAACCGCACGAGTCCAAAGTTTTGGAGGTTAAACCAAATTAGATTTTCTTTTGGTAGCACACTTTGATGACAAGTTTACATTACTCTGGGACTCAGGGGCTCCAATTAAATTTCTCTGAGGACTAAAACATTTCCACATTATAAAACCAGGGTCCAAAAAAATAAATAAATAAAAAAAAGTAGGCAGTAGGCAATGTTTTATCTGCCAAAATACAATGGTAAAAATGGAACTGATCAAAACCTAAAATGTGCATGTTTATTACGGGTAACAACCCTGACAGAGGAGTGTACGCCAAGAAGGGGATCTACATATAATCATCTGGACCTGTGGTATATATTGGATATATACTTTTTTCACAACAGCCAGAAGTGCCCGCTGTAGGCTGTAGGTTTGTGGAACTTCTGGTTGATGCTTTTCTATGGTGAAATGTCTGCAGAAATGTCTGATGTTTTCTCCACCAGCTTCATAAATCTGCCCCATCACCAAACCTTCAACCAACAAGGTCGACAAAGGAGAAACATTCTGTACATGAAGAATTTATCCACAACTATCATGGTAAGAAAGACGAAAGTTTAAAGGTGAACAGCGACTAGCATTCGTGAACTACTGAGCAAATCTAACGTTATGGTCATGAATAAAACAAAAGTAACTTGTTAGAGTCTACAATTAAAATGAAAAATCTATTTCATAATATCGGTATTAGCCTAAATAGACGGATTTATGCAATTCGAATACGAGACATCTCTACCATGCAATAACTTTAGTTTTGCTCAGTAGAAGTTCAGTAATGTTCGGCGTTGTTCTCTTTCGTCTTTCTTACCTTGATAGTTGTGGATAAGTTCTTCATGGAAAAATGTTTATGAAGCTGGTGGAGAGTTGGTGAGACATTTTCAAAGACATTTTGAGATAGAAAACTACCTGAAATTCTGCAAATCTACAGCGGGGTGTTGTGAAAAAGGCCTATTCCACCTAAAGTTGATCTGACCGTGAATAATGTCGGTAACAACCAAAACTGAACTGACTTAGGTTCAAACTGGGGTTGGTGTCTCTGGACCTTGAGCAGATCTAGACCGGCCCATGGGCAGCTATTGGAGACCCAGGGTTTAGAGCGTCTGTCACTGTGTTCTTCACCTGCATTCTCTGGTATGGGTGTATGAGTGTGGTCTGTGAGGGAGCTTGGCTTCTGTCAGTTTGTCCCAGAGCAGCTGTGGCTACAGACGGAGAGTAAGTGTGGGACATTAGTATTATTATGTGTAACAGCTTGTGATTAGATGTAACGTAGGTCCTGGCTTTAAAATGTTTATTTTTTTGTTTCCAGTGTCAATATATTGAAATACTGAGCTAAGTTGTACACGGTGGCATAAACCTCACAGCCCAGGAGCAGCCTCGTCTCTCCTCCTTGATGCTGCAGGATCGCACCATTCCCTAAGCAGAAATAGGTCTTGTATACCGTCCTTTTCATGTGTGATTATACTGAGCACACATGTGGGCTGTGTGCACATATACATGAGTGCCGTGTGCAGAGGATAGATGAAGAGCTGTCATGGAGATCCGAGCCACAGCACAATATTCTAGAGAATTCTTCTTCTGATCTGGTGGTTCTCCACCGCTAATGAGACCAATGCTACAAAGAGTTTGCATAGGGTTCAAAGACTGAGATGTTTCTGTAGGTTAGTCACTGTGGAAAAGTATCCACAGGTAATTATGGCTTTACATTCTTCACTCTTCTTCTAGGCAAACTTAGATTATGTTAAACACATTCTCTTGTTTGTTGTATCCCAGACCATGGCTGTAGTAGTTGTATTCACTGATTTTCTCATTCCCACGTGTTTTACATTAAGTTATTCCCAGGCATTATGCTACACTGTTTCAAATGGTTGTTCAGGGCTTAAAGCCACAGTATGTAACATTTTAGCCATAAATATATAGTAAAATAAAACCATGTTTGTTTATTTTAGTTGTATTTACTGCACTGAGAAAATCCTTTCTCTGTGTGGGCTTACATCAGACCTGACTCTTCTTTGGCCTGGAGGAGAGTCTCCTTCATCTCGTTTCCATGGAAATGTTGTTCCTGTGGTTATAATATTGCACAGTGTGGGATATAACATTCTTTA
The DNA here is from genome assembly GCA_034769755.1 of Odontamblyopus lacepedii. Taxonomy (NCBI): domain Eukaryota; kingdom Metazoa; phylum Chordata; class Actinopteri; order Gobiiformes; family Gobiidae; genus Odontamblyopus; species Odontamblyopus lacepedii. The sequence goes on along the minus strand of CM068349.1, from coordinate 14,347,417 downwards.
TCTCCATGCTGGAGATAGAGAATGTACTGAAGTATGGCTTTAACTTTCTGTTTCCATGGAATCATGACAGTAGCTCAGTGTCTGTGTGCACTGGTGTGTGAATGTGTGTGAATGTGTGTGTGAATGTATGAGTGGTATCAGTGGTGGTACTGAAAGTGGAAAAGCGCAATATAAAAATGTGACCATGTGACCAAGGTGATGTGCCTCCTCCAAAAAGTACATACTGTAGCTTTAAAGGTGCATTATTATTATTATTATTATTATTATTATTATTATTATTATTATTATTATTATTATTATAGTTGCATTGCCTGGAATGTTCCATCATTGGTATTAAATGTATCTATCTTAAATTTATTAAATTACAGTGTTTTTATTTCTCAAAAATACTTTAAAAAAAAAATCTTACTTTGAATGGGTCACCATTGTGCAGATCTGACCTGTAACTTGGCCTCAAATTATTGTTTAAGTCAGGGGTCTCAACCTGTAGCTCGGGAGTTACCAGTAGCTCTCCACCCTCTTCCAAGTAGCTCGCCATAGAATTTCTGAATTACACGTATTGTCCTGAATAACTCAAATTTGATTAATTAAATGGCTGTTATTATTATGAACCTATCATTTTGATGCCTGAGTTTGTGCACTCATAAATAAATAATAGTTTAGGTTTTATGTTTTATCTAACTGTACCCTAAGTCTTGCCATGGCTCATATGTATACTTTATTTCTTGCAGCCGCTAAAATTAGTAGCTCTGTGTAATTTTTTGTTTTGTAAATGCAGCTCTGCAGAGGAAAAATGTGTTGTTTTAAGTCCACTGAACTACCCTAAGGTGTCAACAGTCACCTTTTTTTGCACACTTTTAGCTGTCCTGAGTGCCTTGAGTGACTGGTGTCTCTGAACAAAAGCCAGGTTCCATCTACTGAAAAAACCTACTTGCATATGGTAACTTTAAGTGAACATACCTGGAGTGATGGATGTAAAAGTACATTTGCAAATACACAGAATTCCACACACTATCTCTTATCATGCTGATACATTACAGTGACACACTCAGAAATGTCATTTACAGAAAAGTGTCTTCCTCCGCCTTCCTCTGGAGCCCAGTCACAGATTCCTGATGGAGGCTGAACCGCTGATAAGATGATGGGAAAACTCAGAAATATGCAAAACCCTGAACGCTGAAATGCAAGCGCTGCGGTAGGCTCACTCTGAATATCTCTGCTTTCGTTCAATTGTCAAGATAAACCCATTTTTGGCCAGCGGAAATGTCACGCGGCGTAAGGATATCAGATGACATTCCCATTATAGTGTTTAATCATTTTTAATATCCTGTCACTGATAATTTGAACATTCCTACATTCAATTATAGTTTTTACAGTCACATTGAAAAGTAATGGGATTTAAGCTACCTCTGGACAGTCTGGACATTTGTATCATTTCCAAATTTAACACGTAGGATACTAAGGCTGCAGTCGCACATTGGTGGGATGGGAAAGGGGCCTGTTAATGTGCGCTAATGAGCCAAGCACCGGCATCGCGCTAATTGACAGTTTACACCCGCTCACCTCGCACTGACATCACACTGGGAGCACCACAGTTACCATGGCGACGCAATGCACACAAACATTGGCCATGTCTGAACATCCATACTATTTTCCACTTAGGGTCAGGCCATTTCCCTTGCTGTCCAGTGAGTGAATACTATATATAGGGCACACAAAATTTCACATAATGCGTTTGATAATGATACTTTATAGTGACGTCGCGCTGGGGGTGTTCTGTGTGTTTGTCTACAGCAGAAAGTTCAGCAGATACAGTGGCTACACAAGGCACACATTAGCAAACACTATCAAAAATGTTCTAAGACTGTTTGAAATACAAAGTGGAGCCTGTGTTCAGTACGAAAGTTCATGGTCCTGTTTAGGTGTCTGATTGTCAACAAAAAGGTAAAAGTGTCTAACTGAAAATCTGTGAACTTGTGACTCTAATTGTGTGATGCCCGGTGTACACTGACTGCAGGTGTGGTGCGATTTGGGTCCTGCAAGACTTAGTTATTAAAATCAGTAGCACCCTGCCATGCTGACCTCTGCACCTGCGGGTACAGCGTGGGCCTGCAGAAAGAACAGACTTAGACAAACTTTATTGATCCACAAGGGAAATTATTTGGTCATCCGCAAGAAGTCTATTTTTGCTAAACACCACAGCGGTCTTTTATTTATTTTATTTAACCTATATTTAACTAGGTAAAGACCCATTGAGGTCCAGATCTCATTTACAAAGGTTACCTGGCCAAGTGATCAGCAGCACACGTCAAGAGCATAAAACAATTATCAATTAAGATAAACATAAATTATGAAAGTAAAGTGCAATGAATGTAGAAAATATTTCGAAAGTGCAGTAGCTGTCACAGTCTAAAAAGATAAAATGCAGTAGTTGTAAACAATCAATGATAAAATGCAATAAAGCACTTTTGGTAGTGACATCTTAAAAACACAGGCACTGATGAATGGACGCTTGCCTATTACATAACAAAGAACAAAACGCTTTAAATGAGACAAAATCAGATATTTTCAGTTTAGTTTGGAGGGTATTCCAAGCTGAAGGAGCAGAGAAGCTAAAGGCCTGTTTTCCGAACACAAGGAACCTGCAGGTGGTAAATGCCACTAGATCGTGAGGCACAGTGGCTGATGGTTCTCTGAAGAAGAGTCCATGGGTAAGGTGGAACCAAACCAAGGAGTGTCTTATAGAGCAGTGTCATCCAATGAGTGTACCTTCTTATACTCAGGGAAGGCCACTCGACTTTGGCATACAACTCACGATGATGGTGACGAGACAACAAACCTCAAGGCACAATGGTACACAGTGTTCAAAGACTGAAGGCATTTGGTCAACGAAATCATGTATATAACATCACCATAATCAAGCAGTGGTAAAAAGGTTGCCAATATGAGCAGTCTCTGAGGTCAAGCTGACAAAATCACATGGGCAAAACAGGAAATCAGACATGCAGAACTAACAGATCTGGTGTATTTTCAGAATAAAATATCCCTGCAAACTCCTGATGCAGCCACGGTATTCAAAAGTACGAGAAAGTGAGAGATGCCACTCTTCTTAACCAACAAGGCAAACTATCAAAGTCCTGACCAAAGCAGCAGAGACCACAGTCAGTGGGGCAGACAAATGGCAGTAAAAACACACCAAGCCCAAATCCATCGGAAGAATATCTGTGTGGAAGCGCCGCTAATGGAGGTCAAATAAATACAATACAAATACACTGCACCTACAGTCACTGTACACTTGTTTAACAGCACAGATCATCTCATCTGTTTTATAAGAGCTCTAAGGCCACATTAGGGAGCACTTGTATTTTTTTTACATCATGAACAGCTGTGTCCTGCGATGGTCAGTACAGTGGTCAATAAAGACCACAATGCAATAGGGGAGTCATAAATACAACAGAAGACCACTGGACACAACATGTATAAATGAGAGAAGTGCTGATTTAACTAAGCACTTCTGACCTGTGATCATGAATAAAACAATGAACAAACAAATAAAAAAATACTATTTAATGAAATGAAACCACTGCTGTGTAAATTGCTTGCATTAGCCACTACTTACCACTTAAGCGTGAGCTGTTAAAAGACCTATTTTAATAACAAATTAATCCAGTTCATTAAGGTAAGCTCCATTTGGACACAGCAGTAATTCAGAAGGTCTGCTCTGTTTGGTGAATATCTCCAGCCTCTCTCCCCATTTCATGCTTTCCTGTCCAAAAAAGTCTTCTTCAGGCCACAAAAGAACAAAAGAGTTTAGATGTATTGAAAACTTCTACAAAAGTTTTCTGTAAACCTATTCAGAGGCACTTGTTTAACAGTCTAAAAACTCAGTTATTTATGGTCAGTGGTAAAACAAAGCTCAGGCAGTGCCTCCAAGTCCAAAAAGTCGAAAGTGTGTTGAAATTGTTAACCCATCTTGCACAACCTGTGAGGAGCAGAGATCTTGAGCTGGTCTCGGTCACGACTACCTTAGCTGGAGGATCTGACCTGTGGTGTTTTGGGTTTCCTCCATCAATCCACTCAGACAAAGCGAAAAAACATGGAAACTTCGTACAGAAAGGCCCACTCAGGCATCTCCTCTTGTTTCGTTAGTATGTTTGAACAGAGGCCAAGTACAGTATCAAAGAAAATACTGAACATTTCTTTCTAGCAGTCTAATAATGCATTCTATTTAAAGGTGCCTTTCTGGGCACTCAAGGACAACGTACACACAGCAATAAAGACACGTAATTAGCAATAATAGCATTTCTTACCTCGTCCTGTCGGTCCAAAACTAGTTCAGTCCAGGAATAGCTGTACTCAATTAGTCCATAACAATCCACAGAAAAAGAATATCCAGTTGTTTTTTCCATAAAATAATTACATGTAGGGAAATAATCTTAGGGAGTCCACGGAAAAGGGTGTTGGAGTAGTCAAGTCTAGAGGTGACCACGCTATTGACGAGGATGGCAGTAGTGTGAGGCGTGAGGGAGGTTGGTTGAGGGAGGCGGTTGATGTTCCTGAGGTGGAAATATGCACACTTGGAGATATTGTTGATATGGAATTGAAAGAAAAGTGAACTGTCCAGAATGACGCCAAGGTTCTTTACTTGAGGGGAGGGACAGATGAAGGAATTGTCAATGGAAATGGAGAGATTTGGAGTTTTGTTGGTGGACTTGGTGCCTATCAAGAGGACTTCAGTCAAAAACACCAAAACACTGTCATGCTCTGCAGCTCATTCCAATGCGCAGTCCCGAGCATACCAGGTCTAACTTCATCTTCAGAACTCCTGTAGGTCATAACGGAGGACCTTGAATGAAACACCACAAATGAAGATGCTTAAATGAAACTACAAACTATTCATTCATGTCATTCAAACAGCTTCTTCCCAACTGAAAAGACTTTATTCATCTGAAATGCTCAAAGGCACCGTACCTGCTTTTTACTATCTTAAAAAGTCAAAAGTGATCCAAAGTTATTCTTCACTAAAGCCACTGTCTTAAATATATATATTTTTTATATGTGAGACAAAAAGTAAAGGTGTAACTTTTCTGGTGGAGGGACCGTCAAATGCTTTTCTCCATGGAGATGTTATTACTTTGTCTGGAATATCTCACAGTATGGTATTTAACCTTTCTATCTTCACAGAGACCAAACTGGACCAAGTTACAGGTCAAATCTGCGGAGGTGACCCCGCTCACAGTCAGAATGTTGTTTTTCGAGATATTTTTGAGCTATAAAACCACTTGTAAATGAATGCATGTAAAACAGCTGTTTAAAAAGAGAAAATCTCGCACTACATGCGAAAAGTTGTGAGGTTACAAGCCAGCACAGTCACATTATCTTGCTTCGAGACCCTCAACTGTTCAAAATGATTAGAGCATTGCATATTTAGTTTTGCTGCATGTCAAAAATGTGTTATTGTTATATGCCTATGTGAAATATGGTGCAATGACGACTTCCTTTGGGCTCTATTCGCGGTAGTAAGTCTGACAACATCTAGGAAAAATGAGAAAATGGCCCAGTTTTCTTCTCCATGTCACTGTAGCATTCCGTTATGTTCGGCGAATCAACAATTCCAACCATACCTCAGTTTTCATATTTTCCCCACTGATGCATAACTCCGAGTGCACTGGGTACATGTGATTAGAAAAGACGAGGGTGCTAAATTCAAGATGAATCCAAACAGCACATACGTATGCAGTCTTCATTTTACCAATGATCACATTTACTTCCATAGAACTAGGCGGCACGGTGGCTGAGTGGCAACACTCAGGCCTCACAGCAAGAAGGTTGCGGGTTTGATCCCCGGGTCGCCCGGGCCTTTCTGTGTGGAGTTTGCATGTTCCTCCCCGTGTCTGGATGGGTTTCCTCCGGGTACTCCGGTTTCCCCCATCAACCCAAAACATGCCCGCACCCCTATGAACTAACATTAAGGACCATAATGTCCACCCTCCTGTGGGCTCACCACCTGCAGAGGGGTTCATAGGGGGGGTCAGGTGCTATGAGTATTGGGCAGCAAGCTGCCCCCGCGACCCAGCCGGATTAAGCGGGAGAAGATGGATGGATGGATGGATGGTTTGATCCATAGAACTATAATATATAAATCTGGAAGATGAATCCAAGATGGCGCCGTATTGTTTTCAATGGCCTGTGCTCATTAGCGCATGGCCACAAAAAAAGAGTTTTACTTCCACATTTACTTCCTTGTTTGCAGCCCAGTACAGCCTAACATGTGATGACGAGCTGCCCAAGGCTGTTGGGCTGTGATGTCAGAAGCGGGGCTAGGCTAGGCGCTTTGACGATTACATTTTAAAAAAAGGTTTATATTGTAAAAATACAGAAGAATCACTATAAAAATCTGACCTTTAAGAAAGCTGTGGATGCCCTGTCAGCCGAACACGGACAGTTTGATTTTTCTTTGATTTCCTGGGCGGGCTGCAATACCTCGTTCAGCCACAAATCCACTTATCCAGCTCTTATTATGATTTGATCACAGTTGGTCGGTGAGCCCAGTATTGGGAACTACCCCTCTGCGGGTGGTGAGCCCATAGGAGGGTGGAGGACATGGTCCTTGATGTTAGTTCATAGGGGTGCAGGCATGTTTTGGGTTGATGGGGGAAACCCAGAGTACCCGGAGGAAACCCATCCAGACACGGGGAGAACATGCAAACTCCACACAGAAAGGCCCGGGCAACCTGGGGATTGAACCCGCAACCTTCTTGCTGTGAGGCCTGAGTGTTGCCACTCAGCCACCGTGCCTACACCGAAAGTTGTCATCGCGTAACGTGAATAAAGCCAATTTTGTAACTTCTTAATGGAAACCAAATCAGACCAAGTCAGGTCAGATCTGTGGAGATCCTGTTCACAGACAGAATGTATGTTTTTCTAGGCATTTTTGAGCTATAAAATCACCTGTAATTGAATACATACAAAGTAGAGCTGTGTTAATGTCATACTGTGGAACATTCCAAGTAGCACAATGACATATCCATAAAAACAAGAACAAGCAACAAAAACAACCAAAACGTTACACAGTGCACTTTTACTGCACAGAAGGCTTGCGATAAACTACACAGGAAGTAGAGGCTAGTTTACGCTAATCTCTAATCTGCAGCAGCCCCATCCTCGCCGTGTGGATTTATGAAAACACGCACACATTCCCCTTTTCACTTTTAAACAACGCTTCAAACTGGATTCACTGCGCTGTTTCGTGGACTGGGGGTCATTATTTGCGGAGGACACTACCTCATGAAATATGGATGAGGCTTTACGAGAGGCAAGTAATAAAGTCTTCTCCTTATTTTCGCTTTTTCCCCGAGTTTGTATCTTGCGCCTCTGTGTCCATCCCACCCTCTGCCCCTGACGCTCCGGTTTATTGGATGGTGCAGTGCTGCTTTTTTATGGTTACGGTTTGCTTCAAAATAGCGTATGGGGATCCAAAGCCAAGGAGAAGCCAATCAGGTCTTAGAGGCACGTTGTGTAACTTTCCTATGGGCCCGTCACCTGCTTGTTTCTATGCATTGCTCTACTTGAAATGTTCCACAGTATGACATTAAACAGCTCTACCTTTAAACAGCTCTATTTAGTCAATTATAGGTGGTTTCAAAGCTCAAAAATACCTAGAAAAACAAACATTCTAACTGTGTAATTTGGTCTGATTATGGTCTCCATGAAGATCAAAAGGTTTAATGCCGTACTGTGGAACATTCCAGACAAAGAAATAAAGTAAAAAGTAAATAAAAAGTTGCCAACACATTCAGTGAGTAACACACCAAAAAATTTGACATTTTGAAGCAGATCTTCAGTCTCCACAACGGACCTGAATAAACAGGGGAATGGGCTATCATGACCAAAATCACAAAATAACAGAGGTTTCTAAACATCACGAGTTTCAGACACGCACACCTATTCTGAAGCTTCTGTCACAAGTTTTACATGTCTCTCCGCAGCCTGGGAGTGGCAGGAATAATGGGGGAATTCCAGTATTCGTGGACTGGTGGATCAAAAATGGTGAAACTAGACACAAAATCTCAACATAGTCTATGGATTACATAGACTTGACTTTTTCAGTGTTTTTATTACTTGTACTGTTAGTACTTAGTTTTATGAATGGTAAAATAAGTATAGACATTTTATGTAATTGAGTGTTTTTTCAACATTTGCAATTTTTCATTCAAAAATGAAGAAATTAGACACCAAAGCCAAACATGATTTTTACATACAAAGAGTTTACATGTGTTTTTCTTAAAAAGAGATGGTTCCTAATAGTTACCAGGTTAGTATGGATGAGTTAATTTTGTAAAAATAAAATTATTTGTTTAGTAACTGTGTTTAGTAGCCTCTGTTTTTTGTGATTATAGCCCATATTCCCCCGTTTATGCAGGTCCGTTGTGGAGACTGAAGATATGCTTCTAATTTTTTTGGTATGTTACTCACTGAATGTGTTGGCAACTTTTTATCACTATCCAAAAATTATCTGGAAAAAAGTTTTTTTTCACTTCGCTCTAATGATGGACACTCCACCAAAAAAGTTACACAATAAACCTTTAAAGTCAAGACTACCCGATTGCTTTTATGTGCAAAATACTGCAGTTTGGTGTGTTATTTTAAAATACTGCTCAAACAAATTAAAGGAATACTTTGAAAAAGCATCAGATCCCAATATAAAATTTATACAAACAATGTCTTGGGCAATGTCTTAGGAACAAAAGGATGTCACCTCTCTTAAATTTTCAGGTCTTATAAAGGTTAAAGGTCTTAATTTTTTTTCACATTGAGCTCTGATGTGTTTTCCACGCACAGAAGTCTCCTCCACTGAAGTATTTGTTTTATTCCTGCACTTTTTATCATGTTGTTAGTCACTTGCACCCATAGCTCCCTGTTCAGCCCCTTATCTTTAAATATGTATTCATTTTTGCATGATCAGCAAAAACCCCACAGATACACAATCGGCTCTGTGCAAAGCTTAGACTGTATGTAGAAGTGGACTAAGCGAGTGTGGCGTCACCCACAGCGTTCGGCTCCACTCAAATGAAGCTCACGGGGATAGTGGTTACAGCAGCGAATTTGGAGCCAGGTTCTATATTATGAATAAGACTTTTTTTACCCCAGGATCATGTAGAGCGGGTTAATACGAACATTTGGAGATGAAAATAATGAGGCTCACAGCAGCAGGTACAGGGAGCTATGATTTTACAATGTAAATCAATGTATCTCAAACCTAACACTTTTACACAAATTGTTATAACAAACACAAACAACCTATTAAAATTCTAATTAATTAAAAGAAAGGCTGTCCAATTGTTTTTATGTGTAATACTTCAGTCAATATTTATTATGCCTCAAAATGATCATTAGCTTTGAAACCCACATCTGCCTCTCTAAACACAAGTGTCCTCTGCTGAAGTATTCATTATATTTGTGTACTTTTTAACATTGGTGGTTGTCAGTCACATCCACCCACAGCTCCCCGTTCACCTCCTTATCTTTAAATATTTATTCATTTTAGCACGACTTGGAAAACTCCATAGTTGCACCATTGGACAGAAAGTAGATAACCCTACATCCAGTCAATCAGCATATCTTCAAGGACCTTTTTCAAAATGTCCGGAAGTGCCGCGCTGTAGGGTTATGGAAATGAAACTTTCAGTTAATGGTTTTCTATGGTGAAATATCTGTGGAAATGTCTGGCATATTCTTCACCAGCTTCATAAATCTGCCCCATCACCAAATCTTCAACCAACAAGGTCGACAAAGGATAAACATCATGAAAATTGATTTGGTGATTAGCATAGATTCCAAGTTTCAATTACAGTTCCAATGCTATAGATGTTTACAGATGTCCATGTCTGACTTTGTTGATCTTGTTGGTTGAAGATTTGGTGATGGGGCAGATTTATGAAGCTGGTGGAGAATACACGAGACATCTCCACAGACTTTTCGCCACAGAAAACCATTAACCGGAAGTTCTGTAACTACAGGACGCCACTTCCAGCCGTTGTGAAAAAGTTGCACAGTTTTTCCTTATGACCTCCTGTATATAGCTGAGATATATTTTTACTACTTCATTTCTATCCATTCATCCATCCATCTTCTTCCGCTTATCCGGGGCTGGGTCGCGGGGGCAGCAGTCTAAGCAGGGGCTCCCAAGCGTCCCTCTCCCCAACCACTTCCTCCAGCTCCTCCAGACGGCCCCCGAGGTGTTCCCAGGCCAGCCGAGAGACATAGTCCCTCCCGCGTGTCCTGGGTCTTCCCCGGGGTCTCCTACTGGTGGGACATGCCCAGAACACCTCCCGAGGGAGGTGTCCAGGAGGCATCCGGACCAGATGCCCGAGCCACCTCAGCTGGCTCCTCTCGACGTGGAGGAGCAGCAACTCTACTCCGAGCTCCTCCCATGTGATTGAGCTCCTCACCCTATCTCTAAGGGAGCGCCCGGCCACTCTGCGAAGGAAACTCATTTCAGCCGCTTGTATCCGCGATCTCGTCCTTTCGGTCATTACCCAGAGCTCAAGACCATAGGTGAGGGTAGGAACGTAGATTGACCGGTAAATTGAGGGCTTTGCCTTTCGGCTCAACTCCCTCTTCACCACAACAGTCTGATGCAGCGACTGCATCACTGCCGACGCTGCACCGATCCACCTGTCAATCTCACACTCCATCCTCCCCTCACTCGTGAACAAGACCCGGAGATACTTGAACTCCTCCACTTGAGGCAGAGACCTCAAGTGGAGGAGTACTTCATTTCTATTTTATTTTATTTGTACTTAGTATATACATTTACAGGCTTAATTATGTCTTATTTGACACCAGTTCCTTAGCATTTTTGCTCCTTATTTAGAATTTATTATTACCATTTATATTTATTTATTATTTGATTGGGACAGTGCACGTTAATGGACAGACATGATAAGACACATGAATGTAAACATGCTGGATTGTACGCCAAAAATATTCATTATGTCTTCTTAGTACTTTTACTTCTTAGGTTCTTTGTTAAGACAATGTAGTCAAGTGTATTTACCTTGTTGACATGTTTGGGCTGCTGCTGTGTACCATCTTCAGAACTGTCCCCGGAGTTGGTGGTGACGTGTTGTATATCAGCTGTTGTTACTTCCTGTAGGAAGCTCAGACTGACCACGCGAGGAGGAACGCGTCTTTGTCATGGTTGATGCTGTCTGTGCTTCGTTTCCTGATTTCAATGACCTCCCTATTCCAAATCAGAAAATGAGGCATGGACAGCATCAACCGTGACGACAGAGCGTTCCTCCTTTCACACACCTGGGACACCCTCCTCCAGAGAGCACCGGGCGACATGGTCAGTCTGAGCGACCTGCAAGTCCATCAAGTTGACCACGCCTACAGGAAGTGACAACAGCTGATACAGTTCTGAAGATGCAGCAGCAGCCAAAACATGTCAACAAGATAAATGCACCTGACTACATTGTCTTAAAAAAGAACCTAAGAAGTTAATGCCGGATTGTAGCCTAAAAGATTTTTAATTTCCATCCGTAGTCCCACAGGGGTCCCAGTTGATTACAAAATAACAATAAAAATTTACATTTAACATTAGGTCATCAGTCTCTGTACAATATCTACAACTACATGCTCAGGCCTCGTGCTCAAAAAAGGTCAAACTTTACACAACATACACATACAGTATATGCATCACTGCACCATTCACTCAGTTTCCATGTTCACAATCCATGATCACAATCCATGTTTTCTATACAACATTCAATCACTAGGCAACAACATACTGTATTAAAAAAGAAACATGAATGTGGGCAACTTTAATTTGACCAGAGTCAGATTTTCAGCTGTGTTTTGAACGAATAATGTGGGACTTTCTCTTAGAGCTGGACAGTCTGACCAAAGGTGGTGATCAAGTCCCCTATAGTGGTGGCTCGGGTCAGTCTTTGTGTGTTCTCTTTGCATTTAATAATTCTTTCAGCGCTGGAGGGACGGGAGAGTGTTGAACCTTGTAAATTAGACAAACTGTTTTGAGATTGATTATGTTTCATTTTGTCTTTTCGTTATTATAATATATTGTGACGTGTGAATCCAAATCATTTCCCTTGTGGATCAGTAAAGCTTGTTTAAGTCCACCCTCACCTTTCCGAACCGTCCAGACTTTGGGAGCCATTTTCCCACCTTCCCTCATTAGATCAAGTGATTTTGTGACATTGGAGAGGCAATTTCTTCCATCTTGTCGGGAGTGGGTTTTTCGGCGTGGCTGCCTCATAAGGTTTGTGGAATGTGAAGTAAAAGTAGGAGTTGTACGGAGCGTGAATAGGAGGTGTGATGGAGAGCGGAGAGCCGGGTAAGGTTCAATCAAACACAGAATTGCGTCTTGTCAGTTTTGATCTTGTCTGGCGAGAGTGCACTAAGTCTGGCTGGTACACTTGGGGGGCGCTGGTTAAGGCTATATGTGGATGTTCATGTACGGATCTGTTAAAATAATGAGAAACAATTTGGGGATTTGTGTTATATCAGTACTGTAATTGTAAAAAAATATATATTGTAAGAAACATAAAAAGAAAACATAAATAAACCATAATCATGTCCCTAAAGCTTCAACGGTAGCCACTGCTATTCTACTTAAAGCTTCTTTCTGTGGTCATATAAAGTTAAATCCATATTTCAGGACATTCTCCATGCTGTGGTTATGAAATACTGTGGAATATTACATAGCCAAATGAAAATATAGGCTGCACAAGCAAACAAACATACCTCCTCCTGTCCCTTTTTCTGTGCAATAAAAACACCGAAAGATGTGAAATTTATAAAACAGACGAGTATAAAGACTGCAATATGATGACAGACCGACAGCAGACAGATACTTTATTAAACCAGAGGGAAATTCAAGTTTTCCTGTGCATCTCAGTGGCCTTTGTATCTCAGTCACAGGTTTCAGTGTAGTTTAACAGGAGGACTGGTCAGGGAGGGTCAGGGCTTTTTAAGGTGAGGAAAAGCCAAAAGTATCCCTTGTCTATGTTCTGCAGCATCACGGGGAGGGAGGAGGAGCTAGGTTAACACAACAGGAAAGGCCTCGCTCTCACTCTGCTCTGGTGTTTCAATTGGTGATGAAATGGCCGTCAAAGTTTTTTTCTGTGAACAACTTCTGCCATGTTTGCTGCCATATGGTGTAAAAATCCTGTAGTGACTCAAATGTCCTAGGTAGCCTTTTGCACGGTCTCCATGGATATGGGAAAAACAAACAATTCATTTCACAGAATCCAACAGTCCCTTTCTTTCAGTCCTTTGAACCGCACACGCTGCACTTCTTAGCTGGTTAAAATCTCATGACAGGATGTTAAAAACTGTGCTCAAAAAACAAAACGTTTCAAAATCAGCCAGGTAGCCAGAAAAGCAGCCAACTTCTCTTCTTCTTGCCGTGGAAACAAACAAAAACATGTCCTCATATGACAGCTGATGGCATCTAGTTCAGTTGTGCAAGTTCTAGGTTTTTAAGCGAATATGAGCATGTTACAGCAGCTTTAACCTGGTTTTTATTATCATCGTGGTGTCAGAATTGATTTTGTACAGTCGACTGGGGCCAAACGCACTACAATGTTCCAGGACGTTTCAGTCAGAGAAAACAGAAAACTTCACAAACTCAAACACAAGTTTAAACGACGTACAATCAAAAAAAAAAGTGCAAATGAAAAAAAAAAAAAAATGCTACATGAAACAAAGACAAATGTGTCATCATCAAGTGCGCCGCAAATAGAGAAACAACGCAAAGCACAAAACAATGAAAACCAAGAAAACACCTGCAAACGAAAAACGCTGCATAAAGAGTCACCACAGCTTGCAGGGGGCGCTCTCAGTGGAATAGCTAAATAAAGAGACACACCAAATGGAGAGAGAAAAAGGCTCTAATCGACGTGAAAATGTGTCGTCTTGTAAAGTCTGGTGTGAAATACAATCAAATAAACCTTTAGAACAGGGGTGTCCAAACTTTTTTCATCAAGGGCAACATATTAAAACACAGAGCAGCGTGAGGGCCGAGGGTCATAGACTGATGGTCAAAACAGTAATTCAAAAGGACACACTACATTTGCTTGATCAAGGTAGATTTCAAAAACATCTTATTGGTACTTCTTGTGGTAGTAGGGACCAATTCACCTGGAAGCCTAAGGGCCAAAACAATTGGTCTGAGGGCCACATTTGGCCCCCAGGCCATAGATTGGACATGACTGCTTTAGAATCTCTTCGTAAGCAGGCACTTAAGATTCTAGATCAAAAACCACGAAAATACCATTACTGTCAGATATGAACTAAACATAGAATGCTCAACTTTGTACAATACAATTAGCCAATCTAAGGGTATTATAAGATTATCAATAATGTGGCACCAGCACCACTGAAAAAGTTTATTAATGTAACATCTGATCAGATGGTCAGAACAACCCATGTGTAAAACCGAAACAGAAAACATCATTAGGACAATCTGCATTTTCATCTGAAACAAACTCAGAATGGAACAAACTTCCAACTGAACTAAAATTATGCAAAGTCTTAAAAAAAAAAAGCCTAGAAATTAACCAACAATTTCTCAGAGTGCAGACGTGTCAGCTTTAAAGTTAAACTAGACATGAGAAGATACAGGGGAGGTATCGGGAAAAAAGTTTTAATCATTTTTAACTAATTAACTCTGTAAATAACCTTTGTCTTTGTGACCCTTACTTGTTTTAAACATTGTCTGTAATGTTGTTTGTCTCAGGGACTGCAGATGGAAATTAGCTCATAGAGTTAAAGTCTGGTACAGAGCATCTTTTAATTTTTTGTGATTAATGCTCGTGTACATTGTACCTGTCAAATAAATAAAATAAAATAAAATAAACGGCACAGTATATGAATAGAATTAAATAAAAGCCACATTACCGTAACAAACTTTGAGCTGTTACACTGAAAGCGCCCCCTGCAGGTTTGGAGCACTTCCATTGTGGTGACTCTTTATGCGGCATTTTTCGTTTTCCGGTGTTTTCTTGGTTTTCATCGCTTTGTGCTTTACGTCGTTTCTCTATTTGCTGAGCGTTGATGATAAATTTGTCGCATTTTTAAAATTTGCACTTGTTTTTTTTTTTCTTTTTGCACGTCGTTTAACTCGTGAATTTGTAAATTTGCATTGTTTCTGTATTCAAAGCTCTTTTCTCGAAACGAGATGTTTTGGGCCGTTACATTGCGTTTGGACCCCGTCAGCGACCATACAATACCAATTCCGATACCACGATGATAATAAAAAACACAATAGAATGCCATTTTCAACACTTTTGTATTGTGATTTCCAACCTCTACTGTTACTATTTTGAAAACAGCTTAATTTAGGTTATGAGTTTGGAAAACCTCAAGACAATATGAGCATGTTTCTGTGGCTTTAACCTTTTTCACAATTGATGGCTTTGTCAACAGTCTGCCTGAAGAGATGTCAGAATAAGAAAAATAATTCAAGACTTCTTCCGTAATTTACCACTATAAATGTCAGAAAAAATCATTTGCTTCATTTTGTTGACAGATATAAAGACATTTTTCTCTTTCTTTGTTTTTTCCTGTAATTTCTGGGTTATTTTGGTTGAATCTGACCATGAAATATAGAGTTTTCTCCAATTCTTTAGCCAAAAAATAGACTGAAGTTGGTCGTTTCCAATGGAGATACAAAGTCATGTACAGAAGGGAGTATTTTAGTATTGAATAGAGATAATGTACACTTTGGTGTATGCAGATTTACTTTAAGGTGTGATCATTATGTTCCTATGGGAGAAATAAAAAGAAAATGACAAAATAAAGTTAGTTTTGCTGTAATGTCACCTCTTAAGTGTGATCTCCACTTAAATGAACACAGCTCATTAGCTAAATATAGCCTGCAGCCATTAGCCTCTCTTCAGCTGGTAAGGAGCGTGCAACTATTATAGAGATTATAATGATGATGGTACTCACTGGTGGAAGAAGTGCTCCGTTCTGTTACTGTTCAGCAAAGAAATACTTCAGTTATAGTAAAAGTATCACATAAGAATATCTACTTCTACTGTATAATGGAGTTTACACTGATGATGTTACTCACTGGTGGAAGAAATACTCCAGTCTGTGACTGTTCGGCAAAGAAATACTTCAGTAAAAGTAAAGGTATCGCAGAAGAACATCTACTTAATTACAAATTAATTATTCTGAATTAAATAGTCTGGAATTAAAATATTCTCCTTCAAGTTTACATGGAAATAATAATTCCGAATTGAGGTTTCCATGGAAAACACATTAAATCGTCTTTATTTAATTCCGCTCAGCATCTCGGGGTGGGGAAGGGTTCTGATTGGACAGCGACACGAACATATTTACATCTTTGGGAAGAAAACACACACTTCAGCTGCTACCGGCTTTTTTGTCATCTCGGTTTGTCACCACCGACACAACTTTTTCCACAGACGGATAAATGGACGGATACAGAGTGAAATGCAATGAATGATACAGTGGTTCTATAATTGTCTGATGGTGTTTGACTGTGATTGTATAACTGAGGTTTGAATGTTGGGGAAGTTTTAGAGAAATTTAGAGACTTATAGGGGAATGTACACTATTTATGTAAAAAGGGACTACAGATGGAAACTAGCTATTCAGCTATAATCTGGTGCTCTGTCTTTCGATTTAATGTTTCTGTGCATTGTCCCTCAAATAAAGATTAAAGTAAAGTACAGTTGTTCCGATGATAATGAAGCAGCAGCTGGAGAATTCTCTCCTCACGCTTTACGTCTGTGAGCTGAGGAGGAGAAGGGAAGAGTGTCGGAGAAGGACGAAGAAGACAAACTGAGTCAACGGCTGTGACACCTCAGCCCACTCCCGCATCCCGTTCACAAATCCAAAGAGCCAGATCATCCTGATCACGTCAGAAGAGCGACCCAACAAGCATGAACCACCGGGATTATTTTTAAGAAGAATGAACGTTTGCTTTTGAATGAGGAATGAATGAATTTGGCTTTAAAATCGGAATAACCATCTACTTACTTTAGAGTTAAGTTTAATTCTGAATAATCATTTTTATTAGGAATTAAGTGTTTACATGGTCTTTTAAAAGTGGAATTTATTTTTATTCAGAATTAAAGCTCTCGTGTAAACATGGCAAGTGTGAAACATTCCAGGCTGTGCAGTAACATCTTGGACCTTCCACAGTGCACCTTAAATGTTAAAAATGACATTCTATTGTGTTTTTTAATATCTAGTTTGAAATTTGTGCATTGTGACTAGAACAGATACCTAAAAAAACTAAAATTTGCTTTGTGACTTGCAGCTAGTACTGTTACTATTTCAAACACAGTCTAATTTGGGTTGTGAGTTAGCAGAGTGGAAGAACAGGTGGTCCCAAACTAACACAAACATCCGTGTTATTGAGCAAAAAAACAAAAATGAAAAGACATCCCACCAAACCCATTCCAGTCTTGGTTGCTGCGGTGATTAATGTTTATAATTGCCTAAACACAAACTCTCTTAGGTGTTTATCCCGCCATTGTTAGAGTGTTTTATGGTTCTGGAGCCCAGGGTCAGATCTGTGTCTTCTTCTGCTCCCTCCGCTCACCACCTGCTGTTTCCCCACCTGTTCACCGCAACCTCCACGTGTCCCCTGTTCCCCGGCTCATCCCTCACTCGTCTTGTAGCACCTATTTCCAGCAGCGGTCCTCGTGCAATCAGGACACTGAGCCCCCAAAGGTGAGCTGGTGCAGGGTTTCCCAAGCAGGGGGATGGGGACCACTGAGACATGAGAATTGAGAATGGAAGGAGAAAACGGGATTGTTTCAGATTGGTGTGAAGCCTTTTTTGGTGATGCTTAAATTTTATTTTCTTCTTTTTTCTTTTTTCTCGGAATTTGTTGGTGTCATTTTGGTGTAATCTGCTCTGAATAGGCCTGTTTGTGAATGCTGTGGGTCGCTGATGCTGTTGGCGATGACTGTCTCCACACTCCTGTCCTCATGCTCAGCTGTAGAACAAAAAGCATAAAAGGAAGAAATAATAATGAGGCTCATTAATGAATCTTTTCTTTAAAAAAAATGTTCGTAACTAAAGAAGATGCTGAGAGAGTCACAAAGAGTTCTTAAGCAGCTAAATTCTTCATTAAGTGACAGTTGCTCCTAATTTACCAACACCTCCGCTACGAACACCTCCACGCTCATTTGCATTTCATTTACATAAAAAAAAGAATAACTATTTGGTTAGAAATGCCCTCTAAACATCCAAATATGGCCAATATGAGTTTGGTATTATGGCAGGTGAAAGTGTAAGTGAGAGAGTGAACGAGGAAGACACAAGGAGGGAACATTTAAGTCATGAACTTTTTGCTTTCGTCATATTCATCAAGCTTTCCACGATCACAGACCTGGGGTAAACAGTGAAGGAGGGGGGCTGGAGTCGGGGTGCATGAGAGTACGCTCTGGTCATAGGGGTCAGGGGGTGATGGGGGTGTTGAGTCCAGTGCGGTGTCCAGACTCAGGGTCCATATGGAGAGCACTGAGCCACTGCAGCCTAAAGTCTGTTTGACCCAGTAAACCACAGGCTCTAAAAAACACCTCATAAATGTTACTGGATCACAGAGTCATATGTTTTTAGGAAATAATTATTGAAAATATATAGCTTGCAATCATGGAGGAATTCAAATTTTTTGTTGGATTATCAGAGTACCGTATTTTTTGGACTATAAGTCACACATTTTTTCAGAGTTTGTGTGGACGACTTATACTCAGGTGCAACTTATGTATTGCATTTTTCACATGTATGAATCATATATATGAATCAAAAATGAAAAAAAAAATCATAAATTTTTTCATTTTGGTTTTATAGACAATAAAGAAGAGTTTTTTTTTCATGTTTTGGTTCTATATTGAAAAACGAACAAAGGAATGATACATGGATTGTTCTCTATTGGGTTGTTTTTATTACTATAACTTCTATAACTTGCCTTTCAAGATGAAATGTTGGTTCTTGGTCTCTGATTTTATCAAATAAATTTCCCCCAAAAAGTACAACTTATAGTAGGGTTATACATGTTGTTTTTTCTTTTTAATTATGCATTTTTTCCCGAAAAATACAGTAATAATATTCTAAAACAGACTGTTCATAGGATTTGTTCTTCCAGAAGAACATTTTCAGTTAAGAAAAAGTTTTGTGAATGCCAAGTGTTCGTAAGAAGGCCTTAAGTACAAATGTGTAAGAATGTTTCATGAATGAGGCCCAATGTTTTACTATAGTCTACTAAAATATGTATTCTAGGCTGGAGGCTGTAATCTGAGCACACTCGACAAACTAACAGAGCAGAGCACCTTTATATGATTATAGGCAGCAGAGCCTATTATACTTATCAAACAAGAGAGTAGATAAAAACACAAAGCTCACATACCCTTATCCATGAAGCAGTGCTCTCAGGTGGAGCTGCTCTTTGGCGTGAATTTAATAGGCTCCCGGTCATTTTGACCATAGCGGCGGTTCTAATGTTAATTAATAGCCTAAATACAAAGCCCTTCATTAAATTGTTACTGACCTTGAATCATTCTTCATCAACTATTTATTGGACTTATGAACTATGTCTTTCTTTATATTTTATTAAAGTGGGGGCTATTACACTTCTCTGGGGTATTAACTGCTAACAGGTATTATATTAATATCACAATGTTCCCTTTTATTGTTCTGAAAATGCTCATTCACCCAAAACAACATATTAACTTAAGTTTCACTTTAATTTTTGAACCATTTTGTCCTCCCTCTTTTGCTCCCTCCACTAAATTACTCCCCCTTCAGAGCACTATCACAACACAATCACAAACGTGCATCTCGATAATGAAACTACTGCACATCGGGTCAGGTCTGTGAAACTATAGTCCATTGTTTTGTATCATGTTTTTGTATATTTATGGGGAATTTTTTTGAATTTTCATTGGATAGAATCATCTAACCATAAGGAGGGTTCGACACATACTGAAACATGCATGAATGACATCTAAAACCTCTTCAAGCATGTTTTTGATGAGGGAACAATGTTATAACACGGTTTGCATGTCACCCCCTCTTTAAGGCTCTAAATAGTGTAGTTATTAAAAAGTGTTATCATATATTTCTATTGCGTATTGTGCAGCACTGCTCTGGCCACATATTTGGATATCACCACACTGCACTTGGTTTTCCCCTTTACTCCTTTCCTCCTTCCTTTCATTACATTATATACACTTAATCCATGGGGGCACTACGGACCCCCCTAACCCCCTAATGGAAACCAAACCAGACCAAGTTACAGGTCATATATATATTGTGTGTGTAAAAAAAAAAAAAAAAGTGTTTTCTCACCTTCCACGGTGGTTGGTCTCTCTCACCCTCATATCAGCTCGGGGCCTGGAAGCTTGAGAGTTCTGCGCAGTATCTTTGCTGTACCCAGTACTGCGCTTTTCTGGACTGAGATGTCTGTTGTCCTTCCTGGGATCTGCTGCAACCACTCATCCAGTTTGGGGGTCGCGGCCTCGAGTGCTCCGATCACCACAGGCACCACCGATGCTTTCACCTTCCAGGCTCTCTCCAGCTCTTCCTTGAGACCCTGGTATTTCTCTAGTTTCTCGTGTTCCTTTTTCCTGACATTGCCATCGCTCGGTATTGCAATGTCCACCACCACAGCATTGTTCTCTTGTTTATCCAGAACCACTATGTCTGGTTGGTTCGCAATTACCATTCTGTCAGTCTGTATTTGGAAGTCCCACAGGATCTTGGCCCGCTCATTCTCCACCACCTTTGGAGGTGTTGCCCACCTTGATCCTGGGGTTTCAAGCCCGTACTCTGCACAGATGTTTCTGTACACTATGCCCGCTACTTGGTTATGTCGCTCCATGTACGCTTTCCCTGCCAGCATCTTACACCCTGCAGTTATGTGCTGGACTGTCTCAGGCATTTCTTTGCACAACCTACACCTTGGGTCTTGTCTGGTGTGGTAGATCTGGGCCTCTATTGCTCGGGTGCTCAAGGCCTGCTCCTGTGCAGCCAGGATGAGTGCCTCCGTGCTGTCCTTCAGACCAGCCCTCTCCAGCCATTGGTAGGATTTCTTGATATCAGCCACTTCAGTTATGTTTCGGTGGTGCGCCCCATGTAGGGGTTTGTCCTGCCATGATGGTCCCTCCAGCACCTCTTCCTCTGCGCCCCACTGTCTGAGACATTCTCTGAGCACGTCATCAGTCTGGGCTTTGTCACTGATGTACTTGTGGAGCTTGGATGTTTCATCCTGGACAGTGGTTCCCACACTCACTAGTCCTTGGCCTGACATGAGCTTCCATGTTGTGGAGAGACAGGTTATTGGCTGATAGTTGGATGGGGCTGTATTGTTTGAGGGATCCCACAGCAGTTCTGATTGTCTGTCTCTTGGTCTCAAGGTTTACATACCACACTTTGTATCGCCTCCTAAGCGATCGCCATTGGCTGCGGAAAAAAAAAAAAAATCTCCATCCGTTTTTACATTTGGATTGAACAAAAAGTCTCAAAAAAGTGCTACAATGACAACAAAAATATGAAATAACATAAACTGTAAATGGTGAGGCCAAAAAAAGTGAACTGAATCACCAAATGTATTTATTAAGACTCACATCCCAATCTCGTCTGGTCTCGTTCTTGTGGACCCAAGCTCGTGTCTTATCTTGTCTTGTAGAAATCGTGTCTCGTCCGTCTCTAATGCCCACTTCTGTCAACTTACTTTTGTTTTATTTCCTTACGATACTCGTAGGATTTGGCGTTTGCGATGGTGTTTACGCGGACGTGCAGTAAAATCGACTCGTAATACCTCACTGGGCAGCGCAATTTTCCAACCGGGCAATCAGCGGACTTGTTTCTTTTATTAAGTCTTGTTAGATCAATATTGGGATGTAAAATGCCCAAATTAAAACATAATGATCCACGGGTGTCATAGATTAGAACTATTTAGCAGACACAAGCACGGTATTAACTCCACCTTTGGGTAATATTAGTGGTACGTGGGCTGTGTCCAAATGTCCGCCATGGTCCCTAACCCCTCCTTCACTACAGTCCTGCACTCTTTAGGGGACGATATAGCGCACTCATTCACACAGAGATTCGGACGCGCAGCTCACTACACTCGGGTCACGTAACTCTGAGTGAAAAAAGTCCACTAAACTTGATTTCCGTCATAATTGATGATCAGATCAGACTGGAACACGAGTTTTTATGGACTAATAATAATCATAAGTTTTTGTCAAGATGGATTATTTGCTTTGTGTTTGAAATGTAGAAATTATCGCTCTTTAAATAGCTGGAGCTAAGGTAAGTGGCACTACAACAGTTTATTTAAGAGTTTTATTCATAATCAGGGATCAACAGAGCTATAAACCAGTGCTTTTATCTGCTTCATTCAGTCGGTTGTGTCCAGTTAAACACCTGTCACTGTACGCCGTTGTTTTCCAGACTCTCGCAATGCATTATGGTTAATATTGACCGCTCAATGCCCTTGGTGCAAAATTGCTTCACCAACTGGACATTCGGACACAGGAAAGCAGAAACAGTGCCCTAAGTAGGGAATAGTGTGGACATTTTGTGGTTCTAGTGTTTAATTCAGTTGTTCTGCTTTGGGTTAGTCCTGGTTAAAAACTATTTTAGTCATGGAGTAGTACCATTTCAGACCTGGTTTAAATGATCCAGATTATGCTGTTTTCTTATCACAAACAGATCTGGAGTTGTGTTGCGGTATTGCGATGTCATGGGAAAGCTCACGATATTATGATATTCTACATAATAACAAGACTGGCATTCTAAAATACTTTGACCAGTCATTTGGTACAACATTTATTGTCATTAGGAATGGAACGATATCCAAATCTCTCGATATTTTCACCATATACATCTCACAGTATGATATTTATTGTGATATTTTGTGGAGGCTACTTTTTCCTCTAAAAAATATTTTCACAAGATTTAATCCAAAGAATGAAGATTTCAAAATGCAGTTATTTCCTCATGTAGTCTGCATTGAAACGGAGCAAAGGATCATGGTCTATGTAAGGGGTCGGCAAGGCGCAGCTTTTTCATCCTTCTGTTGTGGCTCCCTGTGACTATAATGAGTATTTAATTACAATGTATTTTTATTTTAGTGTGTTAGTTTTTAAATGTAATTTTAATTTGTAGATAATGGTAATCTTGTAACATTCAAATAAAACGTTTTTCATATTTTTGTTGCTCAAAATATGAGTCAAAGTCGCCGATGTGCAACACCTGACACTTACCGGCACCTACACCAGCAGCAGGATTTATTGACATTTTTAATCCCTGGTAGGTAAATGGACAAATTCAAGAAAAAAAAATGTTTCTGAAGAAAACGTTTAATGTTACGTGGGCAGATTCATTCACACTTCAGTACACGTGATAAAATGATGACGGACACAGAAGTAGACGCATTTTAGTTGCGGGTGGATAATTTAAGCTTGGATTTTTATTTCCTACGAGCAGGACTCAAATAGACATTGAGTAATAATGTGTGCACATTTGTTTACATTTTACAGAAACAAAACTTTTTTTTTGTGGCTCCGGGTGTTTTCTTTTCTGTGAGACTGTCCAAATGGCTCTTGGAGTATTTAAGGTTGCCGATCACTTGGTCTATGTAGTTCCCTCTGTTTTTTTTTTTAGCTATTTCTGCATCAGAACTATTCATTTAAGCAAAGCGACTTGTGATTCGATATATTGTGATGCTCCACGATATTATTGTGAGACCTTTGACGATACAATATCATATTTCGGTTATTGTTACATCCCTAGTGTTTAGTCTGCTCTCAAACAGAAAATACTATAAGGTACTAAAAGGTTAACTTGAAAACTACCACTTCATGACATCACAAGGTGGAACAGAGCATTCTGAGCTTTGGAGATGTAGCCAGACTAATAAGAACGAGTTACTCAAACACATGTGACTAAAACAAAACACAACTCCAGGTCTGTTAATGATGAGGTAACAACATTATAACTTGATTTAAGAGTCTTTAATACCGAGTTTAGACCTGGAATAGCCATAACCATGTTTTCCGTACATTATTGCATGTTATAAAACATGAAATGCCAAAGATGTAAAAAAAAAAAAAAAAGATTTGTGTCCATAGAGTTAAAACCATAAACCAGAGGAGGCTGCGTTGCGAATGCTGTTATGTAATGCATTTAGCTGCTGCCTTCTTTCGCATGTAAATTTAACACGTTGCTTTCACCAACATGGATAAAACATGATTCCCACCAACATAAGTGGATTAGCATCATGAGCCTGCAGCGAGTTTGGCTAATGTGTGCTATGACTGAGCTTTTGAACGACTAGAAAAAGCTACTTCTAATTTAGAATTTCACTCTTAAACGGGGATAATCTCATTGAAAGACAAAAACGTGTCATATAAGAACACAATTGAATATCAAGTCATTTTATTAAAAGACATATTATGCTAAATGAATTTTTTGGAGGCTTTAA
Source organism: Odontamblyopus lacepedii (assembly GCA_034769755.1). Classification (NCBI taxonomy): domain Eukaryota; kingdom Metazoa; phylum Chordata; class Actinopteri; order Gobiiformes; family Gobiidae; genus Odontamblyopus; species Odontamblyopus lacepedii. Next base: position 14,322,915 of record CM068349.1, on the reverse strand, counting down.
TGGTGTTATATTGTTATACTGTATTTTTATATTCTTCCTTCATTAAAAACATAGCTGGAGTAGTATTTCCTTACAACCTTCAGGCTGGTTTCGATAATCCTTTGCCTCTGAGCCTCACAAAACACTCCTTTTGAAATTCCCCCGGATTGTGACGTCATAGATAGAAACCCTGCACAGTTTTGAAGTCCAGAAATAATGGGTAGACTTGTTTTAACCATTTTTACTGTAAAATTGTGTTCATTACTGCTGCGTGCTAACGTCTACGCTATGGTAATTCTCTCCACTCCCCATAGAGGACCGGGAAATTATGTTTGCCCTTTTTAAAGCGATTCGTCAGTCATTATTTTGAGTTTTAAATCATGAAATCACAAGGGAACATTCAGACAGTGAAATGCTCCTCGGACCTGGTCAGCTGCCTGTAAACAGGATGAATGGAGTGAGATTTGGATTGGTAAAGCGATAAAAAGACAGGCTGTGAAATACTACGCCGAGATACGGTGCAATGTGTGTGTTTAGTCCTGGTTTAGGTGTGGTTTAGACCCATGTTAGTCCTGGTTTAGACCTGGTGTAGGGCTGTAGATTTAGTTTAGACCCGATTTTGACCAGCTTTAGTCCTGGTTTAGTAACAATTATTGTTTGCAGTTATTATATTATCAGAGAAAATTGTCCTTTTCAGACCATAGATAACCAGCCAATAAACTTTTTATGCAACTGCAACTGTAAAGTGGAGTGAATGAAGAGTGCTCTGTTAATAATGCTTTGTAAGGCGTCTTTGGAGACATGTTTCTGTAAAAAAGCACTATATAAATAATGTTACCTTACCTTATCAACTGCAACTTTATTTATAACACACTTTAAAAATAACACAGGTTGACCAAAGTGCTACAGAACATAGCTGAATAAAGACAATAAGAACAATAAAACAACTTATGACTAAACTAATAAACTAAACTAATAAAAACAATAAAACGATATGAATAGAACAGAATCTAATAAAAACAATCAAATAAAATGTGAACAACTCAAACTGCGTCAAAAGCCAAAGTAAACAAGTGCGTTTTAAGGAGAGATTTAAAAGGCACTTATTGAGGATTGTTTAGCGGCATGGTGGCTGAGTGGCAACACTCAGGCCTCACAGCAAGAAGGTTGTGGGTTCGATCCCCGGGTCGCCCGGGCCTTTCTGTGTGGAGTTTGCATGTTCCTCCCCGTGTCTGGATGGGGGTACTCCGGTTTCCCCCATCAACCCAAAACATGCCCGCACCCCTATGAACTAACATCAAGGACATGTTAGTCCTGGTTTAGACCTGGTGTAGGGCTGTAGATTTAGTTTAGACCTGGTGTAGGCCTGTAGATTTCATTTAGAGCCAGTTTTGACCTGCTTTAGTCTTGGTTTAGTCCAAGATTACACCCGTCTTAGTCTTGTTTGTCATATTTTTTGGACTATAAGGCGCAATAATGATGAACGGCCAATAAAGTAATCATTTTGGGCATGTTTAAAAGTAATAAGCCCAGGTCAATAATGTAATAATTGTGATGCGCCAATAAAGTAAAAACATCTCGCCAATAATAATAATAATAATGATGATGATGATGATGATGATAATAATAATTATTATTATTATTGTTATTGTTATTATTATTATTATTATTATTATTATTATTATTATTATTATTATTATTATTGTTGTTTGCAGTTATTATATTATCAGAGAAAATTGTCCTTTTCAGACCATAGATAACCAGCCAATAAACTTTTTATGCAACTGCAACTGTGGAGTGGAGTGAATGAAGAGTGCTCTGTTAATAATGCTTTGTAAGGCATCTTTGGAGACATGTGTCTGTAAAAAAGCACTATATAAATAATGTTACCTTACCTTATCAACTGCAACTTTATTTATAACACACTTTAAAAATAACACAGGTTGACCAAAGTGCTACAGAACATAGCTGAATAAAGACAATAAGAACAATAAAACAACTTATGACTAAACTAATAAACTAAACTAATAAAAACAATAAAACAATATGAATAGAACAGAATCTAATAAAAACAATCAAATAAAATGTGAACAACTCAAACTGCGTCAAAAGCCAAAGTAAACAAGTGCATTTTAAGGAGAGATTTAAAAGGCACTTATTGAGGATTGTTTAGTTGTCAGCAAAGAAAACACTGGCTTCGGACTGACATACCAACCAAACCAAACCAAACGACATACCAACGAAACCAAACCAAAGGGCATGTTGGGAGGACATATTAACATAAGAAGCATATTTCCCAAAATAGATCAAGTACATAATTTGTTAATAGATTCAAACTTGGATTTTTTGTGCATCTCTGAAAGTTGGCTGAATCGACATACTCCAACAGACCTGATAGAAATACCAGGATACAAGTGTTATAGGAGAGACAGGGATCAAGGAAGGGGTGGGGGTGTTCTAATATATATTAGAGATCATTTTAAATGTGAAGTGATCAATATAAATGTGAAACTGGAATGTCTTGGCTTGCAAGTTTCACTGTCTCCCAACATGAAATTTTAAATTATTGTTTTTTACAACCCACCCTCATATGGTGTCAGTTTTTATAATGAATTTAAAAGCTGTCTTTCAAGTATTGATGATGGTACAGAATGTATACGTTTAGGAAATTTTAACATCAACTGGCAGGGGAAAAAAAATGCAAAATGAAACTAAAATCTGCAGTAGACAAACTTAAGTATAAACAATTAATAGAAAAACCTACTCGAATTACAAGACACAGAGAAACTCTGATTGATTTGATCTTTACAAATAGACCGGAAAGGGTAACAAAAACATATAATTTCATTACAGGGCTCTCTGATCATAACATGACTCTAGTTGTAAGAAAACTTACTAAAAAGCATTTTCTCTATCGTAATAACATAGAATCTAAAACTAAAATGACAGAGATTCCAAAAGCAAACATAAATGATTTTGATCAGGAATTAGGCCAAATAAATTGGGACAGTGTCACTGAAGAGTTTGATCTAAACAAAAGTGCTACAAAATTTGTCAATACACTGAATGATCTAATAAGAAAATACACTAAAACTTGGACTAGTAGACCAAATAAACATTCTCTTCCATGGTTCAACGGTGAAATTTGGCAAGTCATGAAAAACCGTGATCTTGCACTTAAAAAGTCCTTAAAGACTAAAAATGTAACTGATCATCTGATCTACACTGGTCTCAGAAATCAAGTAATAAGTGCACTGCGTAAAGCAAAAACAAATTTCTTCACCAAAAAAATAGAAGAGGCCAATGGAAGTAGTGCCAAATTGTGGCAACAATTAAACAGTTTAACTAATCCTGCCAAGAAAAAACACACCAAAATAGACTGTCTCAAAGTGCATGGAAATATTACAAACAACAATGAATTAATAGCAGATGTTTTTAATAACTTTTTTATTGACTCCGTACACGAATTGGCGGATAAATTCAAAAATGTTGTGTCATGTACTGAAGACACAAATCGAGATAATATTGATCTGTTTAGAATAAAAGAAATGTCTTCTGACAAAGTAAAAAAGATCATCTCAAACATGAGTAATTCAATGTCAAATGACATTCATGATCTTAATGCAGCCCTGATTAAAAAACACCAAGACACATTATTAGAACCCATTACACATCTAGTAAATCTTTCTATTCGTTCAAACACATTCCCACAGTGCTGGAAAACCGCTGTTGTAACACCGATCCACAAGTCAGGCAAAAAAGACACACCTAACAACTATAGGCCAATTGCCATCTTGCCTGTTGTGTCCAAAGTTCTTGAAAAGGCCATTGCTGAACAACTCATGGAACATCTGGAATCTAACCAACTGCTGCACCCTCAACAATTTGGGTTCAGGCAAAAGTACAGTACAGAAACAGCAAATTGTTTTCTGCTGGAAAAAATTAAGAGCTGCCTAGATAAAGGCCAAGTTGTTGGTGCAGTCTTTTTGGACCTCAAAAAGGCCTTTGACACTGTGGATCATAGCGTTTTATTAAACAAATTCCAGCCTTTTAAAATGTCCCCTAATGCATTACTGTGGTTTAAAACATATCTTGAGGGCAGACAGCAATGTGTTAAGGTGAATGGGGTTAAATCTGGCCTTCGCCCTAACAATATGGGGGTGCCACAAGGTTCGGTGTTAGGGCCGCTTTTGTTTTCGATGTATATTAATGACGTTTCCCGACTGCTGCAAAGGTGTTAACTGCCAGCTCTATGCAGATGACACTGTTATCCATGTGTCTGCTAAAAACTCCACTCAGGCAGGGCAGCAGCTGACATAGGCTTTGCTCCACATCTCCACCTGTCTTGAGCAATCTCATCCAACCTTAAACGTTAAGAAAACTATTGCCATGTGTTTCTCTATTAGAACACAAGCGTTAAATAGCCCTTTTAAAGTTTACATAAATGATGAAATAATTGAAGAAGTCAAAGAGACAAAATATCTAGGAATCATTATTGACAGCAATTTAAAGTTCCAAAGCCATGTAAAGAATGTGTGTAAAAAGATCAAATCAAATTTGAGCTGCTTTCGTTTCATTAGAAGAGAACTGTCTCATCAAGCTGCTTTGTATTTGTATATATTTACACGCTATGATATTTTCTCATCTCTCTTATTGTGTCACTTCATGGTCACAAACCTCGCCCTCAACACTTCAGCCAGTCATATCATTGTACAAGCAGGCGATTAAGGTTTTTGATTAAAAAAAACCCCATGAGGTGGCATCATTGTGACATCATCCATAAGCATAATCTTTTAACATTTGAAAATTTTGTAAATTTTAGCACCTTGAAAATGTTTTTTAAATGTTTGACAAATCATGTGTCACCACTGTTGTCTGATTTTGCTGTCAGGCGTCGGGGCTCTCTCAGACCTAACACCAGAGCTTCTGTCAGTGGAGACTGTGTCGTTCCAAAGTCCAGAACATCCTTTAGACAGTCCAGTTTCTCCTCTACTGGACCCAGACTGTGGAACTCTCTTCCCACTGACCTAAAACAACAGACTGACCCCAACATTTTTAATAGACAATTGAAATTGTGGCTGAAATCAGGACAGAGCTGTACACATGAAAATGCATAATCTAACGTTTTATTGTATGTACTGCATTATTAACTGTTAATGTTTTATTACTTTGAACCTTTTCTAAAAGCCTCCTGTGGACAGGTGTTGAAAATTAGCACTTGTGCTATAACACTTGAAACAATGCATCTGGTTTGTCCAATGCAATTGTTATGTCCATATCAAATAAATAAATAAATAAAATAATAAACTGTGGAAGACTTACACAATACAATCTATCAAATCTTTTTGAGGGAAAGACTTACTATGACATGGAGACTCCAAAAAGGAAAAAAAATATGACTTTTGAAAGAGGTGCACCCAATATATAAGTGTCTTACGACCTGATTTTGTGTAATTCAACTGTATAGGGAAGTAAGGAGAGGAGACAGGGTTTTTGGGGTGGTTCCACTTGCCTTTTTGTTGGTATTTTGGTTTGTATTTATTTATTTTTTCTGTGTGTATGTGTTTGTTGAATCCTGCGTTGTTGGTTTTAACTTGTACGCCATTTACTCTCGGTGTAAATGACGTACAAGTTCATTAATAAAAAATTAAAATAAAAAAAGGAGAGATTTAAAAACAGGTTCAGAAGACGAAGGTCTAATGTGCAAAGGCAGCTCATTCCACAGTTTTGGTGCAGCTTCACAAAGGCTTTATCCCCTCTGAGCTTCCGGCTGGTCTTTGGCACGTTCAGGAAGAGTTCGTCCGCCAATTTGAGAGACTGACAGGAGTGTGAGGATGGAGGTACAGTGGGGGGTCACCATTCAAACACTTAAAAACAAATAAAAGTAGTTTAAAATTGATCCTAAAGTGTATGGCAGCCAAATAGGAGGATAAAATGGAGGTGATGTGGTTTTATTAACAGTATTACATGGTTTCTGACTGTGGAACATGTACTACTGGTCGAACGCAAGCTCTTTCAGGTGCCGCTTCAGTTTGTGGGTTTGCTGGATTAATATTATCCACTTTTAATGTTATCCTCCTTTAGATTATTGGCCTGCTATTACATTATGGGTGGTTATTATGTTATCAGTCCATTCAAAGCATTAAAAACAAACAAAATCTTAGCTGGAAGCAGGTGCAACGACACTAAAATCGGGGTCATGTGCTCTCTCACAGCCGCTAATTTGCATCTCGTGTCTCCCTATGAAAACTCTTGCATAATTCAAAACAAAACATGTAACTTTTTTATATTTAAAGAGCGCATATTACATTGAAAGGTACTCCAGAGCATTGTTAAAGACCAGTAACGATGCAAAACGGCATATCTGTTGGTTAAACGATCTATTTCACAGATTCTCACACTATTTAACGGAAGGTCATGATTAATGTCAGTGTCATAACAACCTCTCAAAAGCATATGGTTCAATGACATGACGCCGTCCAATTGCAATTTCCTCAGTTAAAAAGGTTCAAATTTCATAATAATTCAGCACATTTCTGTAGTAACTCTGACCTCCATGGAACTGAATATTTTTTTTCAGAAATCATGAGTTATTCTGTTTTAATAATAGCCAAAGTAGACTTGGGTGAATGGGATTCTTTAGGCATTTTTCTTCATTTGATGCATTTCACAGGGGAGTAGTGTGAAGAACATATCAATATGCATGAAAATTCAAAAGAAATGGCAACAGTTTGTTCACTTCATATTACTCAGAACTTAGATTAATATCCCAACCATGTTTTAGAAAATATAACAGTTTTAAGGTTATTCTCGGTCGCACCACATAACATAATTTAAGGTCGTAACCAATTCATGTACATAAATAACACTAAAAATGCTTAATATAAATGTTAAACATAGATTTTTGCACCTGACACTGTAAATATTTATATAAAAATATCAATAGAAGTTGAAAATCTGTATACATTATTGATCCAAATATGTTTCTATAGTCCTTTTTCATAGTCCCATGTGAGTACCGGGGTGGCCACAAATATACTGCAACGATACACATGCAGTACTTCTTATTTCAAATTCTTTATCAACACCAAACCAGGTTCCTGTGTATTTCTTATGTAACTTCACCAGACTCGCGCTGCTCATTTCATCACCTTCCATCTGCTAGTGCCACGTTATGAGCTGTTTTTCGACCCTTTAACCTAATTTTTGTTCACGCCCGTTTCACTTTTATTTCTAGAAAGAGCTGAAGACGCTTTCTCGCAGTTGACTCGGCCAGTTATATGCTTTTTTTTCTGTTTTGGTACAATTTTAGATTGCAAATCCGCATCCTCAGATCCCAAACGCTATAATTTTTGTGTGGACCCACATCTGTAGATATGACATGTTAAATCTGAGTTTGTTTGGACCAAAAACCAGGGACTAGAAACATGTAGTCAAAATGGCGGCGAATATTTCATTCAATATGGTGGACTTCCTGTTCATCATGAGGCAGCCCAATGATTGGCTTTTTTATTTGTCTCCTCCAGTTCTATCACTGCTCCAAATTCGAACTTCGAACTAAAAGTTCGAAGAAAAAATCAGGTTGCAGATAATTTCGTCCTTTTTCGGCTTTTACTGATGAGAAAAAAAATTGTAAAAATGTGACAAATGCGACAAATGCGACAAGGCCAAACCTGTTTCCAAATAAAATGTTTTGATGTGCTTTGTTTGAATCTTTGTGCAAATTTCAGAAAATCCTTCAGGATCACAGTTTCATTAAAAAATACTGTCTTTGTGTCTTTGAGAAGAAACATGTTGCAGTACAGTGACTTTTCCCAGTTGTTTCTTTCATAATAAGGAACTACATTTCACTCATTTCTACTCCAGAAAAAGATTATTAGGATTATTAATCATGCGAATTACTAAGCACCAGCAAGTCCTCTTTTTTTTAAGCTAAAAGTACTTACATTTTTTGCTCTTGTTGACCTGAGTATGTAGTGATGTACAAGGCCTAGAATCATCTGTTTCCTCCTTGTCTGTTAGAAGAACTGGTATCTTTGAAAAAATGAAGATAAGCACGAAGAAGAAAAGTGATTGTATTTCTGTTTGAGGGGATAGTATATGGGAAAAAAGTGTATGATGATTTTAAAGTCTAACCCTGTAGAAGCCTTTAAAAGAGGGTATGAAGCGTTATGTTTTGAAAGAAATCGAGCTCTGGAATTAATGAAATATACGTTCAATTTTGTCTCTTATACATACTGCAAGTCGTAAGTGGAATTGTAAATGTAAACTTGTTCATATGCGGCTTTTCTTTCTTGGAATTCTGTCATTGTTTAAGAGGGTTTGACGTTATGAATACTTTCATACTTCAAACTAAACTCTTTCGGTCATAATCCATGGGATGTAGTCTATGTTTTGATTTGTTTTGTAGTGCTGTAAAACAACCGAATAAACTACTCCTACTACTACTACTACTCCTACTTTGACATGCAAACCACCTTCTTCTACTACCTCTACTACTACTTCTACTCCTCCTCCTACTACTACTAATACTAATACTACTACTACTATGACTATTACTACTACTTGGACATGCAAACCACCTTCCCCTACTACCTCTAGTACTATTACTCCTCCTCCTCCTCCTCCTACTACTACTACTACTACTACTACTATTATTCCTACTACTACTACTAGTACTTTTAGTACTATGCAAACCACCTTCCCCTACTACCTCTAGTACTATTACTCCTCCTCCTCCTCCTACTACTACTACTACTACGATTCCTACTACTACTACTAGTACTTTTAGTACTATGCAAACCACCTTCTTCTACTACTTCTACTACTACTGCTACTTTTTAATTTTTTCATTCCACACTCTTCTCTCTAATTCTCTCTAATTTAATGTATGATAATTATTTATGTTTTGATTTGTTTGTATTATGATTCTGTAAAGCACTTTGAATTACTTTGTGTACGAATGGTGCTATACAAATAAAGTTGCCTTGCCTAGTACTACGACTATTACTACTACTTTGCCATGCAAATCACCTTCCAGAAGTTTCCGTGTGCGCCACCATCATCAATGGAGTTGTGTTTTGTTTCTTTGATTTAACACACAAACCCTGCATATTTAGTTTTTTTTTTTTCTCAAACAGAAAACACTCTGTCCCACCTTATGACATCATGTGGTAGTACAGCAAGTGCTCCACTGTCTTTTTAAGTCCACACACCTTCATCAGAATGATTTATATCACTTCAGCTCTGGAAATGTCAATCTGTACTGAACTGAAGGTAAAAGGAAGCTGTGAAAAGTATCCGTGAAAACTACTGCATCATGACATCACAAGGTGCAACGGAGCATTTGGAGCTTTGGAGATTTCACCGCTCGTGAGAGTTCATTTAAATCAGACGCTCTGGTTTAGCTTTCGTCACCTCTCGCCCTTTCCCCAGACCTGTGTGCTGTTGTTATTCTGAACAGCGCGCGGCCATCCTCTGTCCGCCACCGATAAGAAGATTTTATCGCTTTAATAAAAGAACTCCTTTTGCTTTGGCAGTCCTTTGAGAGCGTACAGGTGCAGGCAGGAGGGGCAGGAGCGGGAAGGAGGGGCAGGAGTGGGAAGGAGGGGCAGGAGCGGTGGTAGTGCCTGTACATCGCTGTTGGAGAATACGTGGGCTGTGTGAATGGTCTCAGAGTCAGGAGCAGGTGCGGGGTGAGGGCAAACCGCAGAGTGAATCAAGTGACCTTTGTATCTTACAAGGGAACATTCAGACAGTGAAATCCTGCTCTTACATTCTGCTCACACCTGGGTTAGTTGCCTGTAAAGAGGTTGTGCACAGGAAGAATGGAGTGAGATTGACCCGGGTGGCGAAATAGATACACAGCAATCGCAACCGGTCCCTTCTACATTCACCTCTTGTTTCCTCATCATAAACATAGCTGGAGTTGGGTTTTGGAGGTGTTTTAACACACAAACCCTGCAGATTTAGTCTGAGTTCCTCCCTCAAACTGAAAACACTGTGTTTTTTAAACATCGCTAGAATTCTTTTCAGCCCTGGAATTGCCCATTTCTACTGAACTAAAGGTAAAAGGAGCTGTGAACTTAAACTACTGCGTCATGACATCTCAAGGTTGAACAGAATTTTTGGAGCTTTGAAGATGTAGACAGACTAATAATAAAGAGTTACTCAAACATGTGAATAAGACAAAACACAACTCCAGGTATGTTTTTGAGGAGGTAACAACATAATAACATGGCTCAATGCTAAAGTGACCAGACATCCTTATTTACCCAGGACAGTCCCAGTTTTGAGCCCTGCATGAGTCTGATTTTGACAAACCGCACCTGCCATACCTCAGTCCGCACCCGACTCGTTTTCCGACAGAATTGAAATTAAATTACGCACCTGATCTGACCCGCTATAAATACACCGACACCCGAACTGCACCCGAATGAAAATCAGTCCGAGAACCAAAAGAGAGCCACAACTTTATACTCGCTACTCGCTAATTTTCTTTTCAGTTCCTCGGGAGTTTGAACTGCAGGACATCACAAGTGTGGTTTGAAAATGAAAGTGGCAGAGATTTGTGGGAATGCGCATGTGCAGCAAAAACATATGGATTTCACATTTCATCATCTTGTAAAAACAACGACATTTTTGCATCTCACTAAAACACAGCCCTGTTTTCTGTTGGCACATGATGTTTTATACACCGTAGATTAGACCCGCACTCCCCTGCATCCGACCCAAACCAGCATCCGACACAGCACAACATTTCTCACCCGTTTCATTAAAATTTGCAGTTCACCTGTCGGGTATCTGTGGGTACCTGAACCTGTGCAGGACTCTGGTCCCCTGTCCCAGCAGATTTATCCAAAACCATTGATTTGTACCCAAGAAATGTCCCTGTTGTCTCTATTTTTGACAAATCTGATACACACCAACACTAAAGAGAGGCATGCATTGGCATTTGTTTCGGTAAAATACAGAAAAGCTGCTTAAAAATGATCAAAACACAAACTATGACTATACTGACTCACTTTAGTGCCGAGTATATAAAAATTTTCCTTAATTACACACTTGTTTCACAATTTTATTATTACCAACCAACCCAAACCAGGGATGTCCCACTTTTTTATTTTGAAAATCTGACCACTGTACTCAAAGCTCACAAGCCACCAGTTCAGTTTTGACACAAACGGACCACGCTGACCCGAACAGAATTCCTTCTCCTCACACACTAATACTGTCTAAGTGAAATTAAATATAAGTCAATTTCTACTGAGCGAGACGCCGAGATGTTCCCACGAGCGTTCACAGCGCAGCATTAAACCGCTGTGATATTATCCATCTGTTTGGATGTGTAAATGCACAGATGCTTGTCAGACTTGTGTTATGGAGAGTACATTTGAAATTAAAATCCATTATGTGCTGCCATATGGCTCAGTGGCCCAATATGATTTGACGATTATATATTTGATTGTATTGCTCTAAAGAAAGAATTGTTATCTTCATTGAGAGGTCCTATATGATGCAAAATTGACTCTTGTGAGCTTTAAGTCATGTTAACAGCTACTTTTTTACCTTTAGTTCAGTAGAAATGAGCAATTCCAGGGCTGAAACCATCCAAATGATTCTAGTGATGAGCTGAAATGATCCAAATGATTCTAGTGAAGGTGTGTGGACTTTAAAAACACAGTGGAGCACTTCCTCTATTACCACACAACATCACAATTTGAAACTCAGCTTAAATAAAAAAAACACAACATGAAACAGCATTATAACAGTAAAATTGCCTCAAGATTGTGCTCAGGTGAGAAAAATGACCTTGTGAGATTTTTTCCTCCTGAAATTACCTTTGGCTTGTAGAGAAAATAATATTCTGGAGGAGGGGATGTAACAATAACCAAAATATTGTGATATCTTTTTGTCTCAGAATAATATTGTGGGCTTTAACAATATATCAAATTATAAGTTTCTTCACTTGAATTCATTGTTCCGGTGCAGCAACAGCTAAAAAACAGATGGAACTACATAGACCATGATCCTTTGCTCTGTTTGACTGCAGACTACATGAAGAAATAACTGTTATGAAGCACTTTGAAATCTTAATTATTTGGATTATGATGAGAGAAAAGCAGCATATTCACTATTGTGAGTGTCCACAAAATATCTGAATAAATATCGTACCATGAGATGCATATCATGAAAGTATCGTTTTGAGATAGTTGGATATTGTTACATCCCTTAAACACAACTCCAGGTATGTTTTTGAGGAGGTAACAACATTATAACATGACCTAAATATCGGAATATCGTATTGTGTAATAACGAACCTTTAATTAATAAAAGTAGATGTATTTTAAAGACAATTACTCTAGTTAAATGTTTAATTTGACATGAAGTAATTACAGTCTTCACACGCATTTTGATAGAAGCTTAATAAAAAACAGAAAAGTCTAATTAGTGTATTTCCAGACAATAATAATCCTACTAAAGCCTTACATTTTTAGTGTATATAACACATTTATCCAGCCTCTCGGATGTACTGTTGATGGTCTGTGAGATCAGATCCTACTTCAACTACCATCAATCATACACCACTTTCAGATAAAAACTGTGTTAAAAAAAACTGTGTCACGTGTCTCACCCATCGGCACAGTGACAGCATTGGACCAGGCACTGGCAGGGACTGAATGCGATAATCACAAACACACTGGTTGCCTCAAAATGGCTAAAAGTACAAGTAAAAAGCATGCATGTGGAGGGATAGGGGTGTAACAACGAAAATATAGTGATATGGTATAGTCAATGGTCTCACAATAATATCGTGGACATCACAATATCTGGAATCCCAAGTCTCTTTGCCTAAATGAAGAGTTCTGATGCAGAAATAGCTAAAAAAAAAAACATAGGGAATTACATAGACCATGATCCTTTGCTCCGTTTCAGTGCAGACTACCTGAAGAAATAACTGTTCTAAGCACTTTGAAATCTTCATTTTTTGGATTAAGTCTTGTGAAGGCATTTTTAGAGGAAAATGTAGCACATTCACAGTTTTGTAAGTTTCCACAAAATATTGCATGAATCTGGTACGGTGAGATGTATATGGTGAAAATATTGTACAGAGAGATTTGGATATCGTTCCATCCCTAATGACAATAATGTTGTACCAAATGACTGGTCAAAGCATTTTAGAATGTCAGTCTTGTTATTATGTAGAATATCGTAATATTGTGAGCCTCCCACCATATCGTGAGCTTTCCCACGATATCGCAATAGACATCGTACTGTGAGGTTCAGACCGTGACGATATCGTATCGTGAGACTTGGATATTGTTACGCCCCTAAAAATGACAAATCAAATCCTACGTGTATCACCAGTTAAGAAAATAAAGTTGGAGAGGGAAGTACGTCACAGTGGTGGTGAAAATAGGGGTTGATCAGCGAAATGGTGTCTCGAAAATAAGTGATTAAAGATTGCTCATCACGCACAGATCACTCCAAATACAACTCCGAGATGAGTAAACGGTGAGGGGAAATATACTATAGCTTGGTTAAAAGCTTTGAAGGGTTGATTTTGCATAACAGATCCGCTTTATGGTCCATAAATCAGATCATGTTCATTACTTCTAAAAGAATGCTCCATGGATGAAGCCCAATGACCTAACCATGTTTTACTATTATGGTCAAATAATATGTTATTATGTAGAATATCGTAATATCGTGTGCCTTCCCACAATACCCTGGAAAAGAGGAGGCGAGGGAAGGAAACTACAGAGGAAACATAAGTGAGGATTCAGGAGGCACACATCAGACACGATAATCAGATTGTATTTGTTTCACAGTGAGGCATTTGTGATGTAACAGCACGAGTCCAGACGCAGAGGAGGAGGTTTGACACGTTACATCATCCTGAATTTGACATTAAAACTAATAACAACAAATAAACAAACACACTGATTTATGTGAAAAGGAGAAATGTTTGATCTGACTCTGCTTTTCTTTTCTGCTCCTCTCTTTACTGCTCCTCTCGTCTTTGCACCTCTCTTCTTTGCTCCTCTTTTCTGCTCCTCTCTTTTCTGCTCCTCTCTTCTTTGCTCCTTTCATCTTTGCACCTCTCTTCTTTGCTCCTCTCTTTTCTGCTCCTCTCATCTTTGCTCCTCTCTTTTCTGCTCCTCTCTTTTGAGCTTCTCTTTCTTCTACGTTTCTCTCTTTCTGCTCCTCTCTTCTCTGCTTCTCACTTTTCTGCTCTTCTCTTTTCTGCTCCTCTTTTCTGTTCCTCTCTTTTCTGCTCCTCTCTTCCTTGCTCCTCTCTTTTCTGCTCCTCTTTTCTGCACCTCTCTATTCTGCTCCTCTCTTCTCTGCTTCTCGCTTTTCTGCTCCTCTCTTTTCTGCTTGTCTTTTCTGCTTCTCTCTTCTTTGCTTATTTCTTTTCTGCTCCTCTGTTCTCTCTGTTCTGCTCCTCTCTTTTGAGCTTCTCTTTCTTCTACGTTTCTCTTTTCTGTTCCTCTCATCTCTCTTTCTGCTCCTCTCTTCTCTGCTTCTCACTTTTCTGCTCCTCTCTTCTTTACTTATCTCTTCTGCTCCTCTCTTCTTTGCTTATCTCTTTTCTGCTCCTCTCTTCTTTGCTGATCTTTTTCTGCTACTCTTTCTTTACTTATCTCTTCTGCTCCTCTCTTCTTTGCTTATCTCTTGTCTGCTCCTCTCTTCTTTGCTGATCTTTTTTCTGCTACTCTCTTCTTTGCTTATCTCTTTTCTGCTCCTCTTCTCTCTTTTCTGCTCCTCTCATCTTTGCTTATCTCTTTTCTGCTCCTCTCTTTTCAGGTCATCTGCTCCTCTTCTCTGTTCCTCTCTCCCCTCTGCTCCTCTCCTTATCTCTCTCTTTTCCTCTCTCCTTTTCTTCTCTCTCCTCTTCTCTCCTCACTCTCTCCTCCTCTCTCCTCTTTCCCATCCTCCTCTGCTCCTCTTTGATCTGATCTCCTCTCCTGCTATGTGACGACAGTTGGAATTGTACTTTTTTGGACGACTATCACACATGTGTTTCCTGTAGACTGAATATATAGTGTTTTGAGTTTGTGTGCATATGATTAGAGGCAAAACTTAGTTGTCTTCTTGTTCTTGGTCCTCTTGTTATAAAGATATATGCATTTTGTGAAAAGTACTTACACAAAATGTTACCCTACCCCCCATCGACCTGTACAGTACAGCACCACAGCTGTATGGAAAAGCCGAGATTATATCAAAGTTAAATCCGCACCTGCCCGGACCCGTTAACATTCCACCATTTACCCGCCGGTGCCCGTGATAAATACACAAATTAGAAGCATTCGAACTGACGCACTTTACTTTTTTCGATGGGCCTCTCAATGAGCAACAACAAACAAATAGCAATAATAAGTCGCCGCTAAGCTATAAACTAGCAATACACGATAAACTTAATTTTTTTCTTTTCTTTCCACTTTTCGTAGTCGCCTAATCACTGGTGGGTTGAACTTGTGGGCTAAACATTTAGCTCTACCTGAGCCCTAAATAGCACAATAACAATGAAACAAATAATGAAAAAAAACAACTGATGTCAGTTTAAAATAAAAAAATAAAAGCTTTAATTTTATCTAACCAAGGTCACTGCAGGAACAGTGTATCATCCTCAGTTCCAGGTTTCAGCTGCGTTCTGCGTTTTTGGATCATACATCCAGCAGAGGAAAAGTCTCTCTCACTGGCAGCGCTGGATGCAGGAGTGAGAGCTCACCACCCGACCCGCCCATGTGGAATCACTACCCACCCGCATACCCACCTGTAAAATTCCAGAACGTTAAAACTTGCCTGTTTCAGCAATTATTTGCCCGAACCGGTGCAGGACTCTGCTCTTTAGCCCAAAAAAGCAGGGGTCGTGTGACAGTGGTAAAAAAAAAAATATTAAAATGAAATGAAACTTCACAGAATTTGTTTTTTCCAGAATTGGAACCAAAAAATCAAAAAGCACTTTTGAAAAGATGAAGTTAGATTTTTTGGACCACCCTAGTAAACAGTGAAGTTAAGCAACTATAGCTTGGTTAAAAGCTCCGAAGGGTTGATTTTGCATAATAGATCTGCTTTAAGGTTCTTGAATCAAATCACATTCATTACTCCTAAAAGAATATTCTATGGATGTAACCCAATAATCTTAACCATGTTTTAGTTTTATGACTATTCCCAAATGTGCACTTTAAATCCCAGCCCTAATGCGTTGTCACCTGCGCTTTGACCCTGCTGTTTGGAGCATGCAGGTGAAGCTCTGACAGGGCCGTAGTGACAGGTGTGGAGCACATGAGCACTCCATTGGCCTGATGATTTAATTAGACTCACGCTGACAGCTCTTCTCCACTGACAGGTTAATCCAGCGCAGTACACGTGGTTAGCCATGGGGGGCAGTCACTGGGGGAGCGCTAAGCCGAGGAGGGGAGCGTGACGGCTTTGACTGGTGAGAGGAGCTCCATCGGTGGGAGAGTGAGGGAATAATGGAACAGGCAACAGCACATGCAGGTAGAGATATTGACTCAGGGGTATTTGAGGTCTGGTAATTGGGTTTTGGACAGTGGGTGGAGGTAGTGCTTACTTAATACTTCAGCGCTTAGGGTTTAGGGGAGTGGATTTAGTACAGCCTCTACATACAAACATACATGGGATACATTTACATGGGTTGTAAAATCAGATAACTAGAGGGTTGAGGTAAGATTATGGTACACTTTATTAAAAAAAGGGAGTTGAGGAGCAGGGAGAAGCGTGCCACAGTGCTCGGGAAGCATCTTGGCGATCCAGTCTTGGTCAGAACACACACAAAAGGAGAATTTGCCTGATTTTGGATGGAATTTGAGGCATGATCTGACTTTTTGTCTTCGTGTGCAATTTTGAAGCCGCTGTGCTCCTTGTGTGTGGTGTCAGTGGGACTCTGAGCTGCTTTGTCTGCAAATAAAACAGAGCATCAGGGGCATAGGAGTGACAGACACAGAGACTCAACATATAAACTTGGGATTTAGCGAAAATAATGAAAATACTTTATTCCTCTTGTAAAGTGGTAAATTTAAAATGCAGCATCTCATCCACATTATCCACTGAATTTGTCTTCTGCAAATAATGACCCCAGTCCACAAAACCGCGCTGTTAGTCCAGTTTGAGGCGTTTTTTAAAAGTAAAAAGGTGATATAGTTCCTTATGTGTTTGTTTACATCCACAGCACATGGATTTGGCTGAAGCTGCAGATTAACGATATTGACTTGACTTCCTGTGGACTGTACTGACAAACTTCTGTGCATTTAAAATCAAAAAGCACTTTTAAAAAGATGAAGTTTTCAAATCATATTCATCTGAAGTATTGCACCATGTTTCACAAATAATAATAACATAGTTTTGACTTGTACCTAGTTTAGTTTAGTTTATTTGTCAGGGAGAATGTACAAAAATATTAATCTCACAAAGAGCAGAGATGCTTTGGACTAGATTTAGATAAACTACTTTCCATCTGCTGTCCCCGGGCGAGTGTGCACAACAGTAACTCCCAACAAATTACCATTAGCTCATTTATGAAAATACTTCTGTTTCTATTTCATATAAAAATACATTTACGAAAAGCGTTACTATATCTAAATTGATCAATGTTAAGAATACTCAGTACAAATACACAGCAGGCAATACACAATAAACATAAAAACAGCATTACAGTTCATGTTGGCACAGTTGATTATTGAAAATTGTTTGATTTTTATGTCTCGAGAAAAAGTTTGCAAATCTACAGACAATTTCAGTGTGTCAGGGAGCTGGTTCCACTGTTTGATGGTTTTGAATGAAAAGGCTAATCTACACTCAAAGTGCAGACCTCTGATCTTTGAACACTTCAGAGTCTCAGAGCGAGTGGTTTTACTGTAGACAGGAAACAGCTGACGCCATCGAGCTCACAGCTTTACATCTTGTGGTTCGCAGACAGATCCCACTGCAGTCTTTGCGATTGGACATTTTAAATGTCATAAGATTCTCCTCGTGTCTGTGGCGTGCGCTTTTTGTCGGACATTTAAAAATCGTTTAAGACTGAAAAATCCTGTAGTGTGTTGCGGTCTTTAGCTCTATGTTCCCTCAGCCCTATGTTCCCTCAGCGCTATGTTCCCTCAGCTCTATGTTCCCTGATCCTTATGTTCCCTCAACTCTATGTTCCCTCAGCCCTATGTTCCCTCAGCCCTATGTTCCCTCAGCTCTATGTTCCCTCAGCCCTATGTTCCCTCAGCTTTAGGTTCCCTCAGCCCTATGTTCACTCAGCCCTATGTTCCCTCAGCTCTATGTTCCCTCAGCCCTATGTTTCCTCAGTCCAGCTCGAGGTCATGGTGCAAAGGACCCTAGGTTGAAATTACTCTGAATCGTGTCTTTAAATGTGGTATAAAATAAAAATGACTAGACGTAGAAATCAGAAAAATCTATTGGAACATAGAGTTTACCCCATATTTTTACCTTTGGTGGAAATTTTAGGTCAATGAGGGAAGGAAACCCACCCAGACACAGGGAAAAACATGTAAACCACTTGGCTCGGGTGCCGCGGGGTTAGGACCTGGACAATTCTTGCTGTGATTTAGTGTTTAGTTGCACTTGAAATAACTGCTCTGCCTTCACAAATGAGCTCTCTCTCACAGACTGTCTGATTGGAGGGTTCAGAGATGTGTTTTTGATTCTGCACATCACAGCTGACACCTGCACTCCTCCGTCCTCCTTAACTCCAGAGTTTGTGTTGGTCTGCGAAGAGCATGCAGTTCTTACCCCAAGTGCACAGACCGGCATACAAATATCCAAAATGTGTTTCAAGTTTGGACTAAAAAGCATCAGAATTTCCACAGAAAAGCAGGTTAAAGGTGCACTTACACTTTTCTGGTAGGGGGTCCAGCACAAACTTGTTTCCATCCAGTACGGCATTGAACTCATCTGTGTTGCATTTATTCAATTACAGATGTTTTACTGCACAAAAATACATTGAAGAACATACATTCCCACAGATCTGGCCGGTAACTTGGCCTGGAGGCATTGCGGTCCATGGAAATAGATAAGTTCAATGCTTTACTCCGGGACATTTCCGTGAAGATAAGCAAGTGTCGGACTTTCCACCAGAAACACGTTACGCAGTGCACATTTAAAGTCAGATCTGTGGAGAGGCAAGCCCAGCTACTGTTAGGAGTCATATTTTAAGTGATAAAAACAAATGAATAAATGTAGATAGATTAATGAGTTTAACGTCGTACTGTTGAACATTCAAGGCAAATAATCAGTCAATAACCCCTCCATGGAGACATGCAGGAGGTGGGCAAAGTTCACCTTCAAGACCATCTTAAGCCAGGTGTCCACAATTTTGACCAAAAAAAAGTGTTTTTTATACGAAGTGGAGAACTGGAAATCTTAGACGTACATGGGGTAACTTTTCTAGTGGAGGGTCCGTCAAATGTTTTTCTCCATGGAGATGTTATTATTTTGTCTGGAATGTTTCAAAGTGTGGTATTAAACCTTTCTATCTTCAAGGAGACCAAACCAGACCATGTTACAGGTCAGATCTGTGGAAAGGAGACCCCATTTACATCCATAATGTTGGTTTTCTAGGTATTGTTGAGCTATAAAACCACCTATAACTGAATAAATGTAAAGTAGAGCTGTTAAATGTTACACTGTGGAACATTCCAGGGAGAGCAATGATGTATCTATAGAAACAAGCAGGTGATGGACTCTTCACCAGAAAAGTGACACAATGCAGCTTTAAGTCTCACGCATCTACGTCTAAGAACCCAGACAAACAGCAGAAACATTTGAACTTTATTCTTTCAACTTTTCAACATGAAGTGCTGAAGAGCTGAATCAAACTGTACTCTATACCATACAAATTCATTAAGTATTTCCAGTATTTCCAGTGTTTGTTTGTTTTTTTTACTTTTGGTAGGTCAAAAGCAATAGTCTGTTTCTTGTACTACCTTCTAATATTCCCTGTTCACCTTTAGTTTTGATTCTTAATGACATGTCTATGCTTGGCGTGCGCAGAGAGCAAGAAGAGGTTTTTGTGGCTGGTTTTACAGCTGCGAAAAAAAAGGTTGCTGTTAGATGGAATCCCCTCATTCTTTATCTCACCGCCAATGGGGGCTGTCATTTATTGATATTGCTTGCTTAGAATTGTCCACGGGGGTATCCATAATGCAAAAGAAAAAACTATTCAGCTCTGGGAGGAAACAGCTCTCAAAGTCACATTGTTATGAGGTGTACTGTATATTAGACCAGTGAGCAGTTAAGCAATATTGTTGTTGTTAAGTTTGTTTGTTTAATATGGTATATACTAGAGGTGTAAGGATATCCAAGTCTCACGGTATGATATTTATTGCGATATCATGGGAAAGCTCACGATATGGTGGGGAGGCTCACAATATTACGATATTCTACATAATAACAAGACTGACATTCTAAAATGCTCTGACCAGTCATTTGGTACAACATTTATTGTCATTAGGAATGGATATCCAAATCTCTCTGTATGATATTTTCACCATATACAGTAATGTGCAAAAGTTATAGGCAGGTGTGAAAAAATTCTGTAAACTTCTAAGAATGCCTTCAAAAATGGAAGTGTTCATCATTTATTTTCATCAATCTACAAAATGCAGTGAATGAACAAAAGAGAAATGTAAATCAAATCAATATTTGGTGTGAGCTTTGCCTTCAGAAGAGCATCAGTTCTTCTAGGTTTACTTGCAGACAGTTTGTGAAAGAACTGGGCTGGTCGGTTCCAAACATGTTGAAGAACTAAGTACAGATCTTGTGTGGATGGAGCTTCCTCACATCCTTCTGTCTCTTCATGGAATCCCAGACACACTCCATGATGTTGAAGTCAGGGCTCTGTGGGGGCCAGACCATCACCAACACAACTTCTTCTTCTTTACGCTCGAGAGAGTTCTGAAGGTGTGGTGAGCCCCTCCTGTGGGCTCACCACCCGCAGAGGGGTTCATAGGGGGGGTCAGGTGCTATGAGTATTGGGCAGCACGCTGCCCCCGCGACCCAGCCGGATTAAGCGGGAGAAGATGGATGGATGGAGTTCTGAAGGACTTTGTTTTTTTTTTCTTTTGTTCGCTCACTTTGCATTTTGTAAATTGATAAAAACAATCATTATTTATATTTTTGAAAGCATTCTTTGTTTACAGCATTTTTTTCACATCTGTCTAAAACTTTTGCACAGAACTATATATCTCACAGTGCAATATTTATTGCAATATTTTGTAGAGGCTCGTGAAACTGTCCTCACAAGACTTAATCCAAAGAATGAAGATTTCAAAGTGCTTAGAACAGTTATTTCTTCATGTAGTCCATACTAGTACACTCCTAGTATGTACAGATGAGCACTAATCTTTCCTTTGTTTAATTTGTCCTGGACCTGTTATGTTTGTTCGTATATTGTTGCCAAAAAACAATTAACACTTGGTGACAAATAGTCTCATGGTTCCAACTTGTGCGATGGTTCACACGATTAATTGTGACTCTGCCTGAAGTTTGTCTGAGGCAGGCTCTGGGCACAGTGTGGTTACGTCACTACAGTCCTGCGGTTGGCTGAGGTGAGCATGATTCGCCACTGGTGTTTTAACAGTTGGAGAAGTTCGCTAATGAAGATGTAAGGTGGACCTGTTTGCGTGCGAGGTGGTTCTTTGACGGTGTGTGTGTTTAAGGTTGGAAAGGATCAAATACAGCTAGTTTACCTTTTAGTTTGTTACATTCATAAATGATACATTTTGTGCCTTCTTTATCATTATTATTAGTTTGTACAACCATAAATTAAAACAAACAAAAACAATTTTATTTTTCATTTTCATTGTGGTTTATTTTGTAAGATCATAATAACTTGTGTGCCTTTGTTAACATTATTATTAGTTGGTACCAGCACCAGAAATGGTCCCAAACATGTACATCTACATCAGGTAAAGAGGTTACAGTGCTTCACTGGGTCACAAAACGGTCAAAAAATAGTAGTGCAGGTGCTCTACGAGGGTTAATGTGAAACCTAAACAAGAAATAGCCCTTGTTAATTCCAGTTGCTGACAGCAGAGGGAGCTCAAAACCTACAGCGATGAAGTTTATGAAGTATATTCTCTAGGGATGTAACAATAACCGAAATATGGTGATATTGTATCGTCAAAGGTGCCACAATAATATCATGGACCATCACAATACATCTAATCTCAAGTCTCTTTGCTTAAATGAATAGTTCTGATGCAGAAATGGCTAAAAAAAACAGAGGGAACTACATAGATCATGATCCTTTGCTCCGTTTCAGAGCAGACTACATGAAGAAATAACTGTTCTAAGCACTTTGCCATTTTCATTCTTTGGATTAAGTCTTGTGAAGGCATTTTTCGAGGTAAAAGTCGCAGATTCCCAGTAATAAATATCGGAGATGTATATGGTGAAAATATCGTACAGAGAGATTTGGATATCATTCCACCCTTAATGACAATAAGTGTACCAAATGACAGGTCAAAGCATTTTATAATGTCAGTCTTGTTATTATGTAGAATACCGTAATATCGTGAACCTCCACACCATATCATGATCTTTCCCACAATATCACAATAAATATCGTACAGTGAGGTTCATACTTGAATATCGTTACACTCCTAATAGTTTCTAAATGTAGGCTATATTCAAAGGTGCACTATGTAACTTTTTGTTGGAGCTTCGTCACCTGATTTTTTCTATGTATATGTCATTGTTCTACTTTACATTTATTCAATTCCAGGTGGTTTTATAGCTCAAAAATACCTAGAAAAACAACATTCTGACTTTGATACCTTTATCTGACCTGTAAGTTGGTCTGGTTTGGTCTTCTTGAAGATAGAAAGGTTTAATACCTGTGAAACATTCCAGAGAAAGCAATAACATCTCCATGGATTTGAAGCATTTGACCACCAGAAATGTTACGCAATGCACCTTAATGTATGAAAATGTGAAATACTCCCCAAGACGACCAAGGTGACCAAAAGCATGTCCAAACTAGAATTACAGCCATGAGAATGCGTCATACGAGCTCTTTAAATTTTAATGGAGGACAAACGTTCTAGCTGTTATGACAAGATTCCTTCTGACAGCGTTGTTAGGTCCAACACCATGTATCCCCCTCCACGTCCTCATCAAATATGCATGGAGAACAGGATCAAGCTGGCTTTGTGTCTGAAAACTGCTCCTATTCACTACATACACTACAAACCGCTCTTCTGTATCATCGTAACACAACACACACCAATGGCAAAGCTGGTTTAGTTGAGCCTGGGTTTGGTTGGCGTTTGCGGTCCCTAGTGCCCCCCTTGGGTATGTGAGCTTCCCCATGGATATGTGGGCCTCCCCCTGGGTATGTAAGCCTCTCCATGGGTATATGAGCCTCTCCTTGGGTATGTGAGCCTTTCCCTGGGTATGTGAGTCCTAATGCTTTACGGGGGTGTTTGGCCAGTTTAATAAGGTGATGCGGACATGACACAAGTTTGTCTTGAGAATAAATAAGAGAAAACAAGATAGTGCTATTGTGTTGTAAGGACCATCTGCGGAACTAAGTGCAAGTAGGAATGGATGACGGGTTGGTGGTAATATGAAGCAATATTTGGAGTTTTCATATATTGTATTGGCTCAATATGGAACACCGTAGAGCAGATATATTCATGCAAAATCAGCGTTCACAAACTTTTACCACTCAAAGTTATTTAATTTTCATTCACCTACTTCCCCCATACACGCCCACTGCTCTGTACTTGAAAACTGTAGTACTTGTATTAGCTTCAGACATATTGCATCACTATACATTGGACAACAAAATGGTTTCTTGGGATATTTGTGAGTTCTGGACCAATCAATCATTTCGATTCAAATATTCGTCATGACTTTCTTTGAAGGTAAAGGTCTGTTCTGTCTTCAGTTTTAAACTTAAGTGAAGTGAATTTTAAGTCATTGTCAGATAGGGGCATTTGTGTCTCATGATGCTGTAGTGATGTGTCTTGTGAGCAGCTTTACTTGGTTTTGTCAGACAGGAGAAACTTGCGCCCCTATTGTCTGTGCCTTGGACTGGAAGCATCATCTGTTCTGAAAGCAACAAATACCACAGCATAAATAATAATAGTAACACTTTACAATAACAACACATTATTTAGCCTTAATAAAGCATGAACTAACACTTAATTAATAATGAACAAACACTTAATTAAGAGTCATTCAGGCATAATTAGTCTTCACTTTTGAAAAGCTCTCAAAAAAAGTCTTAACTAACAGATAATAGCTGCCTGAATTATCATTGCATTGCAGTATGAGTAAATCATTGGCTTTCTAATCATTAATAAATGTTGAAATTTGTACTTAATTATGCATTTACAAATACACACACAAATGGTCAGCTCTTGAGTAACTAAGTATGAAATAATTATTGAGTAACTATTTACAGCACAGGCTGAAGTTTAAGTATTAAAATTAAGGTAGTAATTAAGTAGTTATTAAACCTGAATGGCTCTTAATTTAGCATTTGTTCATTATTAATTAAGTTTTTGTTCCAGCTTTATTAAGGCTAAATAAGGTGTAGTTATCCCGTCAATGCTTATATATATATATATATATATATATATATATATATATATATATATATATATATATATATATATATATATATATATATATATATATATATTAGGGGGGTGTTTTTGCCTTTAAGTAAATGGTAAATTAAATTGAGATTATTAATTTGACTATAGCAAAACAAATTTATAGAAATTTGTGTATCTTGCAAATTTGCGAGAACTAGAAACAAGTGCTTGCCAAAGGTTCCTAGGAAGGTTCTGTATCTGCACTAACTGGTACTAGGGGAATGCAGCTGCTATCTCTGCTTATATCTTGATACAAACGGTTTGTTGCAGATTTGTGACACCCGAAGTTATGGGGTTATTATGAAGTGTTACCTAATAATATAATAAATCATTTTATGTGTGGTTAGCCAGGATATTGCATTCAATGTTCTCCATTGTCTAACTTCACTTTGTTGTGATCACATTTAGAATGACTGAGCATCAAGGGGAAGGTCATTCTCAATCTGTCATCACACATGACTTAGTAAACACATGAGTTACATTGGAACTGGAAGAGACACGAAGCTGAACAGATGGCTCTATGTTTAAACAGTTGTCACAAAATAATACAATAAATGATATTATGCCTCAAGAACATACTTTTAACAGTTAGTTTGTGAACTTTACCTTAACTTAAGTGCAAAGTGTGTGGCTGTACATGTGAACATAACAAAGCACTCCATACACTAATATTTTCCCAGGGCGTGTTCATTGCGGAGCCAGATTCTGCTGCATTTCTCTGCTTGAATGTTAAGTGCCGGGTCAGAATTCAATCAGGATAATGTTATGCAAATGAACCAAGCCGAAGTGAGCAAATCTAAACGCTAGTACTGTATCAAAGCAAGCTATTTGAAAGAAAATGATGTGCCAGTGCAGGAGGGAAATTACACTTGAAATGAGAAACAAAATCTTACTTCTACAGTGAAGAATTTGGGAAAACAAATGATACTCAAACCCAGACACATTTGGAGAAGAAGAGAGTGTTAAATTCAGTCTCTGCTCTGACTTAGGCATATGGTTGTTGTGCCCAAGGGCAAGACACTTCAAACCAAAATAGTCATCGTAAACAACTCAAAGAGAAGCGGGTTCATTCCAGTTTCCAGTTCGAACCTGCAGAACTGCTAGCTCCCTCCTCTTTCACTTTAGTAGGATTTTCATGTATGTGTTTTTAGTGTTAAAAATGACAGTGGGTGGAGATAGGGGGTAAGTGAAAGGAGAAATTTTCTAAGCCTCCTCTAAGTCTCCACTGATCCGAAGGTTGGTGGTGCGATTTCAGCTCCCACAGATAAATGCTGTCATTGTGTCCTTGGGCAAGACACTTAACACACCTCGCCTCCAGTGTCTGCATACACTGGTGTATGAGTGTGTGCGTGAATGAGTGAGAGGTGTTGGAAAGCACTTTGAGAGCCTTGAAGATGGAAAACCATTGCACAAAAATTAGGCCTGTCAACGTTAACGTGTTAACACATGCGATTAATCACAAAAATATATCACACTAATGTTTTTTTTAAAGCAGATTAATTAGATTCACACAATTCATTTTGAACCCTCCTCTATGGAAAGCGCCGATGGACCTGAAAAGCAGCACAGGTTATTAGGTTAGTGATCAGCTCTGTCCATACGCGGATGTGAAGATGACAGATGAGACTGTGACTGGTGCTCAGCGGCAAATTTCTCTGCAAAAAACTGCCTGACGGCACTTTAGATAAAACTAAGATTTTGCAGTGATGAACTCTCTTTCCACAGAAGTTTAAAATACCATCTCTAAACAAAACACGTGTTTGATTCGGCGGCAGCAACGACTCTACTTATACCAACAACAAGCCGAGTGCACCTGCGGCAATGTTGTCAACAAGACTACCAACGATAGAAAAATGTAAATAATATAACTTTTTGATAATAAATAGAATTTTTGTCAAAATATTTTGGTCTTTTTTAGAAGAATAATTAACTGTGATTAATCATGATTAATCAAAATTCTAAAGTGTGATTAATCTGATTTAGAAAATTGTTTGACAGCACTAATAAAAATGCAAACGTCATTTTATTCAAACTGATAGTTGACCAATGAACTCCTTTGTTACACAGGCATCACTGAAGTAAACAAATCTTATTGGATGGCAGCGTTTGGTCTCAAAAACATTTGGATTTGCCCAAAGTTATTCCTCACTTCCTCAGAGCATCCTAAGTACTCACTGTGATGAGTTTATAAGAGCTTTTCACACCTCTTAAACCCCAACTTGCATGCGAAGTCACACTCCTTCCTTATTTTGGGAAAAAAATCTTTGGAATTAGATGCAGACTTATTTTGACCTCAAGAGCTGTTTATACAATATATTGAAATGTTGCTCAAATACGTGGGACAAAATCTACTACAGGCCGTTTAATGTCATCTTATATTTTCACTTTTCTATTTACTTTGTCAGTTTTCCCTCATTATCCACTTGTCATTTAACCCCACTGACAGGCAATCAGCACAAACTCTTTTATCATCTGTTATGTCAGCTCTGTTATGAATGAAAGCACTCTTCAGTCGCGGCGAGGTGCAGTACACAAATATAGGCTTTTTTTCTATAATTAGCCAAACAGTCATGGAGGCAGAGCACACAGCATTACAGCACGCATTACCTGACTACCATCTGTCAGGGTGAGCTCGCTCCCCTGTGCGCTGCTGTCTGTTTCTGCAGTTTTAATCTTTTGTACACTCGCAGATGTGAAAGTGTGTGAGACGCTGTGTATGAGCTGTTCTTTTGAGGCTGGGACTTCTCTGTGTGTGGTGCTTCTGACAAATGGGCTGCTGAATGCGAATTATATGCACTGAGCTGGAATAGGTTCAGTCTGAGATTTCAAAATGTCATTCACATATACAGTTTATTAAGGAAAGGACCTGTACTGTTTCGTGATATAGTTAAAGCTGTGTTTATTATGAAAAGAGCTTTTAACCAGTTGGCCAAGGAGAGAGTTCAATTTCCAATCCACTTTATTTCTATAGCACATTTCATAAACAAAAGTTTCCAAAGTGCTGCACAATAAAAATAAAGCTCTAGTTGCCTCCACTAGTCCTTGTAAAAATAATAAAACTAGTGATATCAAATAAGAGCGGAGGGGTGGGGGGTCTGTCCCCCCTCATGTTAAGTCTCATCTTGGGCACCATGAGCTGGGGCTGGAGCCCTCAATCCTCAAAGGGCGTGCGGGGATGTAAATTTGGAGAAGGTCCGAGACGTATTGTCCAATTTGTCAACTGGACAACAGTTTATTTGGTTGAATACATTTCACCGCTCATCCAAGCTGTTTCTTCAGTGCTGGACAGAGTGCTGGAGGACACTGACTTATATCTGCCTGCAAGAGGAGGAGTTAGATCCCCCAATTACTCTACTAACCCTTACTTGTTTACCCTTTCTTTTGTTTGCTGGGCCTATTGAAATTGATTTGAGTGTGGGGTCATGTTAGCAGCATCATACTGGGACATAAGGAGTGTTTTCACACGTCTGGACCTGACCTGGCTACACCTATTGTTTTCTTCATTTGTTTTGGTTTAGGTTGGAGGATGGAGTTATAAATTGGAGACAGATGGTGAATGAGTCGTTCATTTCTGTTGTTTCAGTTGTTTTCACTTCTCACTTCACTTCTTCGCCCACTTGAGTCATTTGAGGTGGTTGCATAGGCGTTATGGTATGGAGCAGTTATAATGCTCTACGTAAAACGCCAATTTGCACTGAAGAAGCTTAACACCGCTTTAACTCATCTTACAATAGCCATGAGTCTAACAAACAAAATGCTCTGCCTGGTTCACTCATTAGTGTCTGGAAACTTTATAAAATAACTTTATAAGCAGCCTTAGCCTTACCTCTGTTGATTTCCCACTGCACATGTGAAAGGCCAAAAGACTCGACTGCTGACTCCAGCGGCGACGAGAGGCTTGAGCCTCCAGAAGCAACAAGTGAGGATCAACTACTGACGGTGAAGAAGAGAAACTGAAAGCTGTTGAAAGAAAATGGTTCGGGATTGTTTTTTGTTTTTTTTTACCATTTTCAAAACATATAATTCACTCATAAATAAATGGGATTAGAAATGACATCGGCGATCAAGTCTTTTGAGTTTTCGCATGCGCAGTGGGAAATCAACAAAGGTAGGTGTAAGGCTGTTTATAAAGGTATTTTATGTTTCCAGACACTAATGAGTGAACCAGGCAGAGCGTTTTGTTTGTTAGACTCGTGGTTGTTGTAAGATGGGTTAAAGTGGTGTTAAGCTTCTTCAATGTGAAGCAAATTGGTGTTTTACGTGGAAGTTAAGAACTTGCCCCATCACTACACTAGTTTGTTGCCTTGACAGACTCACTGCCACAGCGAGATCTCTGCCGAGGCAACACTGATCTGTGCCGTTTTTTGGCTTCTGACAGTATTCTACCACCTCTGGCAATGGACTTTAGCTTCAAACATGTTGGAGTTCCCCTTTAACTGCTAACACATATTTAGATCACCATGTTACCTTTTATTGTTACTACTGCGACAGCTACTGTTACTACTGCAAATTGCATCAGGTTTGTGAAGTTGTAGTGTGCAGTTTTGTATCATGTTTTTGTAGATTTATGGAGAATTGTCGTTTGGGAGCATGGGTGACATAGGCTTGTGGGCGGAGCATTGTACAGAATCTTACAGCTAACCATAAGAAGGGTTTGAATAGTGCCTGGGAAAGATGGCAAAATTACTCAAACATGCATGGATTACATCTAAAACTTCAAAAACTTCAAGCATGTTTTTGATGAGGGAACAACATTATAATATGGTAGAAAGTTAATAAAAATCTACTTTCCATCAGATCTGTTTATACTGGATCATGCCGTTCTCAGCTCCGGACTTATTTGTGTGTAACCCTGTGGACTTGAACCTCCTCTTGATCTGGACCTGCCTCGCACGTGATGCTGTTTGTTTTTTCCACGGCTGCTCTTGTTTTAGCAGTACCCAAATGGAGCGGTGAGTTGAAAGAGAAAGTCATTTGGGCAGTATCGATCAGCGCTGCCCCCTGCTGATGTTTTCTGGCCGATGCAGAAATGACAGTTGATGGAGAAGAGGCACGTCTGATTTGACACACAAATAGAAGCAGCACTGAGGATTTTCTGTGTTTTTCAGATGGAGAACGACAGAAAAACACAAAAGATGCACATGGTTGACTGGTAGCTTGTGTTGGCATGATACTTCAGACTTGATTTCGATACTAAGGTCTCGATACTCAATACTAATCCTGATAACACAACTTTCTTTGGACAATAGAATGTAAACATATCACTTCATTACTTCAGTGTATAATTATTAGAGTGATCCATCAAAGCATGGTAAAAAAATAAAATTTCTGATAACCTCGATTAGAACCGTGCATTAGGTTTTAGCATCCAAAAGATAATTTAGGAGGAAATTTGGTAGAAAAACAAGATGTTTTAAAGGTTTCTCAAGCTACATGATGTTCCCTGGAAATTGACTAATTTTGCGTTTTCAAGCAACTTTTATTTAGTCATTTTTATGCAAATATCAGTTTGTGTTCGGACAATGAAATAATAAATTATTTAAATACATTAAATACGCCTTATTGATTTGGTTCACTATGTTATAGTACAGGGCAATTGTTAATTTGCATAACATTTTGACATTTTGAAGATTTGCCAGATATGGAACCAAATGCAGGGTTATAATCTAGAGAATCGAAAATAAAAACACTCTACTAATTATATACAGGCTTTATTTTCCCTTTTTTGCACATTTTTGTTGTGTCTAATCATATTTCTATTGCATTTTTCTGCACAATAATCTAGTGATTGTAGAATAAATCATTACCCTCAACACATCCTGATTTGCAGAGATCCAGTACAGTTCAGTCCAGTCCAGTGTACTTGTACTTTTATTGTATGGAGTACAGTGGTGGATGAAGTACTCAGTTTTGTTACTTAAATACAAGTACAGATATGGAGGCAAAAGATTAGTACAACTATTGAAGCACCTGTTTAAACATGTACTTTAAGTATTTTGAGTTTTTAGATCAATTAAAACATCAAATTTGGTGTTTTTGTGTATTTGGTTTGCACAAAATTGGGACATTCACTCAAATGAAATGTGCTAAAACCATAAAGAAAACTACCTTTTACTTTTCAAGCCACACCTAAAATTTAGTGGAGGAGAAAGTACAGATACCTGCGCTCAAATTTAGTGAAGTAAAAATTGTAAAAAAGTATCCACTGTAAAATGTATTTAAGTACAGATACATAGAAATAGTACTTTTACTTTCTACACTGATGGAGTATTAAACCTTTGACCACATATTACACTGAATAGTTTAAATTTGATTATTCACATGTCTGTTTTCATAGTTAATGTATAATATTGTGCACCGATACAGTATATAGATTTATGGTTTATGTTTGTAGGCATCTAAATACACCCATGTTTTGGCCCATGATACAAAGGCAGAGTACAGGAACTGCCAAATAAGGGTCAAAGGTCCTTTTTCATGATGTTTATTCACATGATAAAGGAGGTCTCAAATACCCCAAAAACTCATTTTTAAACAAACACGATGTTAGGACAATACCCCACTCACTCTTGTTTCGTCTGTGAGCTTGTGGGCGGGGTTCAGGTGTTTAATCCCACTTTAATAAGAGATACAGGTCCATTGATTTCCTGCCCAAAACTGCAGAAATGATAAGCCCATGTCTTTATCGTGGCATTTCACTGTAGCAAGCAGTACTTTTTCATTTACGGCTTTATTGATTCAAAAAAAGCATCTCAAGCTGTTCCCCACAATCTGAAATCTTTCACACAGACCAGGATGGACTGGAATAAAACATCAATAACTGATCACTCACAAGTAAAACTTTGTGAATAATTGTTGTTTGAATTCATGTTGTATTTTTATTTTATTTTTTCTTAAAACATATTTGTCAGTTTTGGTAATTACAGTCTATAGGCAAATAATGTTTAATACAGATTGTGACTTTTTTGGATATTTCATGACAAAGTCCAACGTAATCAATAGGGAAATCTTGCTCATACCCCTGTCTGGGAGAATGTGATGGGGGGTTACCATGGCAACACAATTCACACATTAGCAAACGCAAGCCTGATACAAAAAATACAAAATACATTTCAGTTCTTTTAGGTCAGAATGTGTGAAAACAAAGCTTGGATTAAAGTCTAACATGAGCAGAGGTGGAAGGTAATGAGGTAAAAGTAGTAAAGTACTGTACTTAAGTAGAATTTTTAAGTATATGTACTACTTAAGTACATTTTACACTGATACTTTTTACTTTTACTGCACTACATTTCAAACCATTTAACAACACTTTTGTGAAATACTTCTACTTTTTACTTCAAGTACGTTTATAAATGGGTACTTTTACGTGAGTAGATTTTTTTCACGTGATATTTTTACTTGAGTAAATTTTGATACCTTTACTTGAGTAGATTTTTCCATGTGATACTTTTACTTGAGTAGATTTTTTCATGTGATACTAACGTTTACTTGAATAACTTTTTACCTTTGTATCTCTACTCCAAAAGTGAACAGGAGTAACCTCTAGTTGTTGACGACATTGGCCACAAAGTATCAATGCATACATTGCGTCACCATGGTAACTGCTGAACTTTCTTCCATCGACCGTACTTGCCCCCCGTCCCAACTGTGATGTCACTGCGACGCGTCAATAGCACCCTAAGGAGCACAGCACATGAGTCAGACTCATGAAGGCTCTCGATTCTCTCGGTACAGTAACATCACTGCGATGGAGAGCACCACCACTTTAAATCTGTGTACTTCTCTATTATCGCCGGGCGCTCTCATTACTGCACTGATTACTGCGTCTGGGGCTCCGCCCACCAAAGTAAAAGTACTAAAGTGTTGTACTTAAAGGGATAGTTCAGAATTTTGGACATATGGCCTCATTTCCTCATGAGCCAGTGTTGGATATGTGTGGAGACACTTTTTGAAATATTCCATCCAGGTCTTGTATTTGGAGAGGTTGCTGGTGCTAGGCTAGTGCATGTCAATGGGCATAGTTGTCCTGCCACTAAAAACGGTCTTACCCACTCCACAGTGCACCCGAGGCAAAACTATTATAACTTCTAAATCATTTTAGAAGTAAAAATTAACCTTGTATTTGAAGGATTTCTGTCTGAGCAGCAGCAGTGAGTTGCACTTCCTGATAGAAAGCTTGGCAGCAGTGGAATGATATATGAGAAAATAGTCTCTGAACATGAGATGATTCACATGATGCAAGGTTAGTTTTATTTCAAACATTATTCTCTCCACACAGACATTTACATGGGCAGTCTGGAGTTCTAATAGTTTTGCCTCGGGTCCTCTGTGGAGTGGGTAAGACTGTTTTAAGTGGCAGGACAACTATGGCCATTGACATGCACTAGCCTAGCACCAGCAACCTCTGCAAATCAAGGAATGGATGGAATATTTAAAAAAGTGTCTCCACACGTCTTCAACACTCTGGCTCCCTAGGAAATGAGGCCCTATGTCCAAAATTCAGAACTGTCCGTTTAAGTAAAAAATGTAGGTATCTGTACTTTGCATAAGTAGATTTTACCGTAGATACTTTTTACTTTCTACTCCACAACATTTTTGAAAAGTAATAGCACTTTTTTATTATAGTTTGAGACCTGCTGAAAAGGCTGAGGGTTTATTTTTAACACATTTGTAGTTTGAAATTGGTAGAAAAAGGATATTTTTGTTTTAGAGGTTGCTCAAGCTACATGAAGTTTTCTGGAAATTAACTTTTGCGTGCTTTTATTTAGTAATTTTTATGCAAATTTCAGTTTGTGTTCGCAGAATAAAATCACATTACATTATTCGAATATGCCTCATTTATTTGATTCACTATTTTATAGTATAGTGTTTTGAGCAACCGCTAAATATTAATTAGTTTGCAGAAAGATATGGAACCAAATGCAGGGCTCTAATCTAGAGAATATATATCTAATATTGTGCACTAATACAGTATATAGATTTATGGTTTATGTTTGTAGACATCTAAATACACTCCATCTAAAGGTAGTTTTTATCTTTATATTGGCTCAATTTCATGCAACATCTAAAAGAAGTAGCTCTCTGCCACTTTCGGTTTGTAGAAATAGCTCACCAGAGGTAAAAAGAGATCTTTGTTGGAGACTCCTGTTTTAGACCAATCACACTGTTCGCTCTACAAAGGCAAAAGACCTTAACTCGTCTGAGAAAAATGGCTTCAAAGTTTCAAAGTTCAAAAGTATAATAGGTAGGGCTCCCAAAATTTGACAACCATTTGCTATAATGAAGAAAAATAAGCAGTTGTGCAAAGGCAAAAGGCAGTAACACCTTATTTTTGGCCCATGATACAAAGGCAGAGTACAGGAACTGCCAAATAAGGGTCATATTTTTATTTTGAGCTCAATGTTTTTCATGATGTTTATTCACATGATAAAGGAGGTCTCAAATATCCCCAAAATGACATGAACTAATTTTTGACCAAGCAAACACGTTTCTGTCATTGTAGGACAATACTCTCTCCTTTAGTCTGTGCGCTTGTGGGCGGAGTTCGTCTATACCGTCGTCTATACCGTTGCTAGTTCTGTGTAATTTGCTGTTAACATGTAGTCTAACATCTGCCTCCCCTCTGTGAGAAACACCAAACTCTTTTCCACACACTTTACAGAACACTTTCATTTCATCGCTTTGGGCTTTTTACCTGCACTAACGGTTTTGCTTTTTAGCGGTGTGTCAGGGTTCTAGTACACCAGCCAATGTCGAATGAATGAAAATTAACTTATCGTCAGTGCATATTCACACCTAATTATTGAAAAAAATAAAATAAATAAATAAACAAAATAGATCCATTGTAGGCGGGGCTGCAGTCGACTCAACCTCTCAACCAACAGTTTTTAACGTTTATCAGAAAATAACTACTTAGAATTCTGTTTGAGTGTCATTTTCGGGATATTTAGGGTCAGATTAGAGATTTGGGACAACATCTTAGATTTAGGGGCTGTCTCGAATTTTTTGAAACGTCTGGACACCAAAATTCATCAAAATTCAGCACAAATCATTAAAATTCAGCACAAATCTTTATTAAAATCACTACATTTGAACCTTTATTAGATCTCAAACTGTGTGCGAAATAATACTTAAACAACAAAAACTAGTACTTCTTCCACCACGGCCACTTACCCACTTCTCCAAGAGGACCTCTCGAGTGCAGGCTTCCACAGATGCGACTCGTAAAGCAGTTTAGCGTTTAGCGTAGTTCTGCGGGCACGCGGGGTTATTGCTGTGTCTGTCTGGTGCCACGTGTCTGTGCATTGATTCGGCTAATTGGATCCTGGAGGACTTACATTATGCCGGTTGTGTCTACAGAGTTGTTTCTCGCCGGCTAATGGACGTGAGGTTGGACCTTAGGACTGCCGGAGGGACTACAGGAGATGACCCAAGGTTGTTATAGCAATTAGGAGCATTTTATAACTTACCTTGGGTTAAATACATTGAAAAAACATGAGAGAAATGGGCGGGCGATGCACAGGAAAAACAAGAAAGAGGAGCTATTCCGCAAAGTAAGCTTTCTACCATGTTCTAATGTTATTCTCTCATCGAAAATAGAGATGTCCCAGTGAAGATTTTTTGGCTTCCGATCCAATTAGATTTTTTAAGGGGTGCTTTTTCCAATACTGATCTGATACCTTTTTGCATAGTGTCGTGAAGGAAGTTCGTATCTTGGCTCCAAAAAGTCCATTAGACGATTAAAGCCTATCTTTTCAATGACAGACAGCGGTTGATCGTCTAAAGCAATGAATTCGACAATCCTCGAATTTGCTATTCTGAGGTAGCTTTTCTCTTCTTTGAAATGCCAAATTCGCCCGGATGATTCTTTTGTAAGTAATGAATCAAACTATTAGTGTTAAAGTGGCTCTACTGGTTCCTCCATGAGAAACTGTTTGTTTGCAGCAATTACATGTCGCTGTTCAATTCGTTTTTTTGTAGTGAAAAGTCCCAAACAGTGATGTCATAAAGTCAATGCTGCAAAAACATGTGAAACTGCCTTGGCCCGGTCATGTGACTGAATCCGATACTGTCCGATACTCATAAAAGAGCCGGATCGGGACATCCCTAATCGAAAACACGCCTGAAGAGGATTTAGAAAATCAAAATTAGCGATCTCTCTGAGGCCCGATTTGTACTCTCCCTACATTTAGCTGTAAGATTTGGTCCCACGCTCAAAGACAAGCCTTCTGTACATCCCCCATACACCCGTGCAACAATTCTCCATAAATATACAAAAACACAATACCAAACCGTGCACACAAAGTTGATGTGATTTGTAGTAGTTTCATTACCAGGATGCATGCCGATTGTGTTGTGGTAGCGCTCTGAAGGGGGAGTGACTTAGCGTGGGAAGCAAAGAGAACCTGAAGGAGGAACTAGAACTTATTAAACATGCTTATACTGTCCATCCAGCACTCAGTGGATTAATGAAGTTATGTCCTTTCTGAAAGTAGAGAAGATTAGGTACTCCATGAAAGGTAACATACAATTTTTTTTCTTTTTTTTTTAAGTGGCAACCATTTATTGACTTTTGGAAACAGTCTAAGCCATCCCCACCCGCCATTTTAAAATGTATTTTTTAATTTGTTAACTTTATTATTTTATTATTTGGTATTTTTTATTAATTTTTTATGTATTTTTTTTTTATTAAATAATTATCAGGGTTAGGGGTTAGGGTTAGGGTACGGGTTAACCATTTATTGACTTTTTTTAAACAGACTAAGCCAACCCCACCTGCCATTTTTAAATTTATTTTAAATTTATTTATTTATTTTAAATTTTATTATTGGGTATTTTTTATTTATTTTTATGTATTTTTTATTGAATAATTATCAGGGTTAGGGGATAGGGTTAGGGTACGGGTTAACCATTTTATTGACTTTTTTGAAACAGTCTAAGCCAAACCCACACGATTTTTCAATTTATTTTCAATGTATTTATTTATATATTTTTTATTGTATTATTGGGTATTTTTAATTTATTTTTATGTATGTTTTTATTAAATAATTATCAGGGTTAGGGTTATATTTGTTATTAATAATAGTAATAGAGTATTTATTACAAATCTATTGTTATTGTATTGTATGACTCTTCTCGTTTTCATATTTCTTCAAGGTTTGAGTGATTTGATTTTGATAGTTCAGTAAGTTATTTTGTTACACATGAATACAAATATATGAAACAAAAACATGTTTATACTGTATTTTAATTTAGGCGAATATAGCATTTTCTAAGCAATATCTCAAAGTAATATCTCCATCACTGGAAATATCATACCTGCTTTTTATGATCCGATTGTCTCACTATGTTACTTCGTCTCTCCTTGACCTAAAGTGCTCCAGGAACCCAAGCGAGACATTTTCAGACTGTACCAAAAGCTGATAAAATGTGTTGTGCTCTTTCAAGATGAAGAATTGCAGTTTTCCATTGTACTGAATAAACCTCTAAACTCCGTCCAAAAGTCACTGTATCGACCTGAGCGTCTTTTTCCCGTCCTGACCTGACATTTTCCTCACAACCCTCTCTCAAATCCCCCTTCGCAATTATCACCTCATCACCAGCAGTGCCCGCTACACCTTTTCCACCTCTCCTCCACCTCTTTCTCTCTCTCTCTATCACCTCATCACCAGCAGTGCCTGCTATACCTTCTCCACCTCTCCTCCACCTCTTTCTCTCTCTATCTATCACCTCATCACCATCAGTGCCCGCTCCACCTTCTGCACCTCTTTTCCACCTTTCTCTCTCTCTTTCTCCCTCTCTCCACTCTCCCTTTCTCTCTCTCTCCCTCCTCTCCCAATCCTCCTTCCTCCACCTCTTTCTTCTTCTCTCTCCCCTCTCCTTTTCTCTCTGTCCCTGTATGCCTCTTCTCCCTCTCCTCCACCTCTCTCTCCTCTCTCTCTCCTATCCCTGCTCTCTGTCCCTGTACATCTTTTCCTCTCCTCCATCTCTCTCCCCCTCTTTCTCCATCTCTGTCTTTCTCTCTCTCTCTATAACCTCATCACCAGCACCCCCCTCTTCTCCCTCTCTCTCTTTTTTCTCTTTCTCTCTCTCCCTCTCTTTCAACCAGCAGAACCCAGTACATCTCCTCTGCTTCTCAGGGGTCAGGTGCTATGAGGATTGGGCAGCAAACTGCCCCCGCAACCCAGCCGGATTAAGCGGGAGAAGATGGATGGAAGGATCCCCATTAGTCTCTACAGAAGCAGAGACTCGTCTTCCTGGGGTCCAATCTCAAAGACATTTTAAGCACCATCAAAACACTGAGTTTGAGTTACATCATCAAAACACATACCAAACACTCAAAATATGTTACATTAAACTTTTAGTCTTTTCAAATAGTAATTTCTTAAAACTTTTTTTTTTAAAACAGCATGATTTTGCACAAGCATTATGTGTTGTGGCAGAACATTCCAGTGAGAAATGGCTCTGTAGAGAAATGTTGCTTTCAGTGGATTAGTTCTTGGTTTTGGCAAAGTGAAAGTTGTGTTTGAGGCTTGTCTTGTATTAAACCTGTGTCTGCTACAGGTGAACTGTAACTGTGAGAACATGTGCAGAGGTGTGTGTGTTGTCTGCACTTTATGCACTTCCTCCACATCTCTCTTTCTATAACTTCATCACCGCTACACCTGATCTCCCTCTTCTCCACCTCTCTCTCTCTGTCTCCCTCCTCCCTTTCTCTCTATCCCTGTACACCTCCTCTCCCTCTCCTCCACCTATCTCTCCCTCTCTCTCTTTTTCCCTCTTATGTAGTAACAACATTCATTTGAACATGTTCTTGAACATCCATCCATCCATCCATCCATCCATCTTCTCCTGCTTAATCCGGCTGGGTCGCGGGGTCCCAGTCCTCACAGCACCTGACCCCCCCTATGAACCCCTCTGTGGGTGGTGAGACCACAGGAGGGGTTCTTGAACATATTTACTGTAATAATGATCTGGCCCAGCTTCAGTCAGTACTTTTCCATCGAAACGTGCATTTCTTTCCCAAGTCCATCCCCTCACTGTCCAGTACTCCCCTCTTTATGTCATGATTCATCTGTACATCCCTTTGTATCTGCCTGTAGAAAACCCAGTGTGGGACTGCTCCACGCTCTCTCTCTCTCTCTCTTTTTCTCCTTCTTCTAATCTACTTTCTTCTATGTCTGTTCTTTCTCTTGCAAGAGAATAAACCTCAAAAAGACAATGATTTTACTGAAGGTCTTTATTTCGTTCTCACCTAAATATTTCCACAACACTCTCTTTCACGCTTTCTCTCTCTCTATAACCTCATCATGGGTACACCTCCTCTCCCTCTCTATTTTTTCTCTTTCTCTCTCTCCCTCTCTTTCAACCAGCAGAACCCGGTACACCTTCTCTGCTTCTCTCTTTTTCTCTCTCTCTATCACCTCATCATCAGAACCACCTCATCTCCTTCTTTTCCACCTCTCTCTCCTTCTGCCTCTCTCTCCCCTCTCCCTCTCCCTTTCTCTCTGTCACTTTACACCTCTTCTCCCTTTGCTCCATCTCTGTCTCCCTCTCTGTCTTTCTCCCTCTCTCTCCTTCTCTCTCTCTATCACCGCTACACCTCCTCTCCCTTTCCTCCACTTCTCTCTCCTTCTCTCTCTCTATCTCCTCATCACTGCTAAACCTCCTCTCCTCCACCTCTCTCTCTCTTTCTCTTTCTCTGTCTTTCCAGATCTAATCTAACCTCCTCTGACCTTTTCATCCCTCTCTCTCTCGTGACCTCTGATCCTTCCGTCAGCTCCAATATCACAAATCCGATGCTTCGGAACAAGGCCGTGTCGTGAAAAGGATTAACGCAATAACAAAAACACCGAGAGGGGCCGGCCGTCTCTGGGGCTCCTATCCCGTCTGACACCGGTAATAAATGCAAAGATGAATATTTCAAAGGAGGTCAAGAAGGATGGAGAGAAGAGGAGTGGAGAGGAAGTGCATCATGAGACTATACTTTTCAGATAATACTAAAAGACCCCAGCAGTGAGGTCTGTGTGCCGTTCGTTCTTTTGAATTTCAATTAAGAATGAAAAAGAATAAAATGGGAAAACTGTTTATTTCATTAATCTCTTTTGGTGTCAAACAAAACAGATTTCGGCCTCTATTTCCAATATTTAAATTAAAGTTAATTTCAAATAACACCAATCAAAAACAGTCATCGTGGGTCCGTGTACCATTCGTTCTTTTGAATTTCAATGAAAAATGAAAAACAATAAAAGGGAAAAACAGTTTGTTATTTTATTATTCCGCTTTGGTGTCAAACAAAAAAAAAAAAAGATTTCGACCTCTATTTTCAATAACAACTTTTCAGGTAAGTCCTTCTAGCATTAAAACTTCCAGGGGAAATAAACAGGAGAGAATAAAATATCAAAACTGAAATAGGCACGATGATTGGTTGAAATAAACTTTAAATTAAATATTGGAAATAGAGGTTGAAACCTGTTTTATTTGTTTGACACTAAAACAGAATAATGAAATAACAAACTGTGTTCCCATTTTAATGTTTTTTCATTCTTCATTGAAATTCAAAAGAACGAAAGGTACACGGACCCACGATGACAGTTTTTTGAGTGGTGTTATTTGAAATTAACTTTAAATTAAATATTGGAAATAGAGATCAAAATCTTTTTGTTTGACACTAAAACAGAAAGGGAAATAAACTATTTTCCCATTTTATTGTTTATCATTCTTAAATGAAAAAAAAAACAAAAAACCAATGGTACATGAATCATCGTCCCTATTTTACTTTTGATATTTTATTCTCTCTGGTTTATTAGTTATGCTACTTGTGTTGTGTGTCAATTCAGAGTCAACTATGAATCTATAATAAAAATGTTATTATAGTTCTATGGAGTCAACTGAACAAAGGAGGGTTTATCACTGCTTCCTGTTTCTTATCATGGAGTTCAACTAATTTTATTGTTTCGTTCTTAACTGAAATTCAAAAGAACCAACAATACATTGACCCAGTTATCAAGTCAAGTATGAGATATGTATATACATTACATAAATACATTTCACATACATACATTTCTCCTACTTTCAGGTGGGCTTCTCTTAGTAAAAAATAATGCATTTTTTGTACTTGCTTGTATAATTACAAATATGATTAAAGAGCGGTGATATGCAAAAGTAATTTTTTTTTGCGGCTTTCTACCATGTGATAACTTCCCTCATTGTGCGTGATGTGAATGTGATGTAAGAAGAAATGCTCAGAACGATTTATGGACTTAAAACAGCACCTCCAGATCTCTACCTGTGAGGTCACAATCTGGAAAAAGTGTAAACAGATGTAATAATAGAAATCTAGCTATGCTTTGATGAGGTTACAGTGTTCTAACATGGCTAAAAGCTGAAATATTCCACTGTGCAGTCACAGAAGGTGGATGAACAGGTGGTGAGGCTGCTGGTGGAGCCTGGATCACCGGCTCCCTGCTGGAGCACACAGTCTGGACTCACATCAGCCTGTGTCCTACAGCAACACACACAAACACTAAACCAGGCACACAGGCCCAGCACACACAAGAACACACAAGAACACACACAAGAACACACACACGAACACACACAAGAACACACACCAGAGGTTGCATTAGACTTTTTTATTGCCCGTCATTTTGATGAACAGGGTTGTAATTCCGTCATCAACTATTATTATAACCCTTCATTTTATTTTAAAATGTTAATGATAATATTGGCCTATATGTTAATGATAAGACATATTTAATAACTTGTGTTTTCATTGATACGTTGTCAGTTTTAATCATTAAGTCACACCTCCTCTCTGCCACTGCACCATAACATCAACGGTATCAGTTGTTGTTGCTTGTCCTTCATCTGCAGCATCTCCAATGCAACATACACACAGAACAGACTCACCATCATCCCTCTGTCACAGAGATAATGCTCATATTCCACTGAGTCGTGCCCTTTAGTCCGACAGAAGCTGAAGCTTCGCACAAGGAAAGAGCTGCTTTTTTTCACAGCTTTCTGTTTATGCAAATGAGCCATGTGGTTTTAAGTTTCATTTCTGTAAGACATAAACAAATGTGGCAAAGCTGCATTAAACACATTCTGATCTCACATGGGCTGATGTGGCTCTATAGTGGTTATGGTTTATGTGGAGTAGAGTTGAGTTTATTTATGCAAATTAGTAATAGTACTAATAATGATGATCATTTTAATTTAAAAATTAATTGACAATGTATTGTTAATTCTCCCGACGATCTATTAAGAAAATTTAATCGAATGCCCATCCCTAGTGTGAACTACTTAAATTTATGGTTTATCACCCTCAGTGTAATCTGTCAAAATGACAGACGGCTTCAGCATCAACGTTAAAAAAATCTCATCAATGACAGAGAATATTTGGTTAATGCAAACTCTGACACACACATATTTAAGATATTAACACTTAAATCTATCAGAAAATGACTTAAAAGTAGTGAAATGATGTCCATGCAGCACGATCATTTTACTGGACAAATTATCTCAAATTAAACAACCTCTAGATTAGAATGAAGCAGTCTCTGAACGAGTAAGTAGATCATAAATCTGAAAACAAGATGAATAACCTGATAGAAGTTAAAAAATCTTGGCCAGATCAGAGAAATCTGCAGTGCAAGAACACAAGAACACCCACACGAACACACACACGAACACATACAAGAACACACACACAAACACACACAAGAACACACACACGAACACACACAAGAACACACACACGAACACACACACAAACACACACAAGAACACACACACAAACACACACACGAACACACACAAGAACACACACATGAACACACACAAGAACACACACAAGAACACACACACGAACACACACAAGAACACACACACTAACACACACACACGAACACACAGAAGAACACACACAACAACACACACACGAACACACACAAGAACACACACAAGAACACACACACGAACACACACACACAAGAACACACACAAGAACACACACACGAACACACACAAGAACACACACACGAACACACACAAGAACACACACAAGAACACACACACGAACACACACAAGGACACACACAACAACACACACACGAACACAAACAAGAACACACACAAGGACACACACAACAACACACGCACGAACACACACACGAACACACACAAGAACACACACACAAACACACACAAGGACACACACAACAACACACACACGAACACACACAAGAACACACACACGGACACACACAAGGACACACACAACAACACACACACGAACACACACAATAACACACACACAAACACACACAAGGACACACACAACAACACACACACGAACACACACACAAACACACACAATAACACACACACGAACACACACAAGAACACACACAAGAACACACACACGAACACACACAAGAACACACACACAAACACACACAAGGACACACACAACACACACACGAACACACACACGAACACACACACAAGAACACACACACAAACACACACAAGAACACACACACGAACACACCCAAGAACACACACACACAAACACACACATGAACACACACACATTAACCCAGTCGCACAGCCCCAGAAACACAGGATCTAAAATGACAAACAGGCGCCGGGTCAAAGAGGCGCTCCTCAGTGCGGGCTAACAACTCTGCCGCTGTATCTTTATGTGATGAGAGTGAACGCATAAACAAACATATAGTGGGATCCTCAGTGGACACACATGTTTTCCATGAGCCTGGAATGGTGCATTTTTAGTTCTCTCCTTGACCCGGGATTGAGTCGGTGCATAAAAACATGAAGGAGGATATAGGGACTTTTCTCTGGCACGTACACAAACACGTGGACTGTGGGCCCTCTGCAGCTCTCCAGAGGCTCCTCGCTCCACAACAGAACACTCCAGGTGGGACTTACATGTGCACACATACGGATCAGAGCTGCACGAAGGTCGCAGGATTGACTCCCTAAATAGTGCAGATTGGCAGCCTCTTCCACCAGTCTGTCCCAGGGCAGCTGTGACTACAATAGTATTATACCACCAATCAGTGTGTTATGAAAAAATATTTTGTAATAGGGGTGTCTCACGATACGATATCACGGTATGAACCTCACGGTACGATATTTATTGTGATATGAGGAAAGCTCATGATATGGTGAGGAGGCTCATGATATTACGATATTCTACATAATAACAAGACTGACATTCTAAAATGCTTTGCCCAGTCATTTTGTACAACATTTATTGTCATTAAGGATGGAACGATATCCAAATTTCTCTGTACAATATTTTCACTATATACATCTCACCGTACAATATTTATTGCTGTTGTCTGTACCAAGTGTTCGCACAGAAGCTGGTAAGGTTGCATTTCAATATTCTGCCCCCACAACATGGAACAATTTACAAAAAGACTGGAAATTAAAAGAACGGGTTCCAGTAGGACCGTTTAAACTATTGCTCAAAGGTTTGGAAATGAAACCCATGGTTCGTAAATGTTTTAAGTAGTCTTGAGAAAGAAATTGTTGCCTGAAATGTGTCCTGAATTGTATTGTTGCCCTGCTGTCTTGGCCTGGACTCCCTTGAAAAAGATTAGTAATCTCAGTGGGACTTTCCTGGTTAAATAAAAGTTAAATAAAAAA
The DNA here is from genome assembly GCA_034769755.1 of Odontamblyopus lacepedii. NCBI lineage: Eukaryota > Metazoa > Chordata > Actinopteri > Gobiiformes > Gobiidae > Odontamblyopus > Odontamblyopus lacepedii. The sequence goes on along the minus strand of CM068349.1, from coordinate 14,278,618 downwards.
GAAATATAAATTGTAATATTTTGTGGAGCCTTACAAAACTGTGAATATGCTACTTTTTCCAGTAAAAATGCCTTCACAAGACTTAAAGAGGAACTCTGGCACATTTGAAGCTAAAGTCCATTGCTAGAGGTACTAGCAACTAGCAAATACTGTCAGAAGCCAAAAAACAGCACAGATCAGTGTTGCCTCAGCAGGGATCTTGCTGTGGCAGTGAGTTTGTCAAGACAACAAGTTAGCGTAGAGAACTGGGCAAGTTCTTAACTTCCACATAAAACGCCAAAGCTTTCACATAAAAGGCAAAAGCCCAAAAGACTCGACTGCCAACTCCAGCGGCGGCGAGCGGCTCGAGAAGTAACAAGTGAGGATCGACTACTGATGGTGAAGAAGAAGAGAAACTGAAAGTTGTTGAAAGAAAATGGCTCGGAAATGTATTTTTTAAAATGGGATTAGAAACGACATCGGCGATCAAGTCTTTTGGGCTTTCACATGTGCAGTGGGAAATCAACAGAGGTAAGTTTAAGGCTGCTTATAAAGTTGTTTTATAAAGTTTCCAGACACTAATGAGTGAGCCAGGCAGAACGTTGTGGTGTTAAGCTTTTTCATTGTGAAGCAAATTGGCGTTTTACGTGGAAGCTAAGAACTTGCCCAAATCACTATTCTAGCTTGTTGCTTTGACAGACGAGGCAACACTGATCTGTGCAGTTTTTTGGCTTCTGACAGTATTCAACCACCTCTAGCAATGGACTTTAGCTTCAAACGTGCTGGAGTTCCACTTTAATCCAAAGAATGAAGATTTCAAAGTGCTTAGAACAGTTATTTCTTCATGTAGTCTGCACTGAAACGGAGCAAAGAATCATGGTTTATGTAGTTCCCTCTGCTTTTTTATTTTTTAGCTATTTCTGCATCAACTCTTCATTTAAGCAAAGAGACTTGTGATTCGATATATTGTGATGGTCCACGATATTATTGTGAGACCTTTGACGATTGTTATTGTTACATCCCTATTTTGTAGAATTTCTGTTCAAGAGCTCTGCACATAACCTCACCTACAGTACATACGCCCCATATAACTCAGGAACTGAACCTATTACCCTCTTGTTAAAAGGCAGTGCTGAGCCAGTATTCAGTCAGTGTGTTTGTATTTACCCTGTGTCATCTCCCAGAATACAGTTTATACAAGAGCTGCTGTTATTACCCTGCTGTAAAGTATTACGATCCTCATAAAGTACTCTGTTTAAGACACAACACACTGCAGAGTGTGATGCAGCTCAAAGCCATTCATATCAGACACTTTTAATTACATTGTTTTTACAATGAACAAAATTAACTTTAAATGGCTTCAGTTAAATGCATTAGGTTTTCTGCTTAAAGTATTTGAATTGCTTTATATTTTTTACTTTGACTAAACAAAACTAAACTCCATTATGGCCAAAGTTTTTGCAATGAAGAATGAATCAGCATTAGAATCATTCTCAGTAAAACATTGTTGCATTAAAGTGCTACTGAAATCCTTACAATCATTTTCACTGTCTTGTCTCCATGGAGATTATGTTAATACCACACTGCAGAACATTCAATGCATTAACGTCACCATGGAGACAAGAAGGTGCCTGACTCTCCTGAAAAGAGTGTGTCTTTTTACTTTTATTTCCTCACTGGTTTGAATCTCGGAGAAGCAGAAGCGGCGTTCCTCATCCTGTCACTCTAATCCATATTCTCTAGAGGCTCCTTAATTAATTTTCCACTTCAGTCATTTTGTCAAATTAATTAATTTACAGGAGTGAACTCTGTGAGGTGCACCGTCTAAATGTTCCAAATGTAGGCGTGATGAGAGAGCTCAATAAAAAGAATACATATTTAAAGAAAAGTAACATAAATGAATAATTATGTTATTTTTCTTCAGTGCGGTTTTCTTACATTACATTTGTATTTGTAAGAAGTGATTTCCCTGGATGTAAGACACAGGTGGTGGTGAAGAGGAGGAGCTGGAGGGTGTGATGAGGCTGTGGTTGTGCTGAAGTAGACTAAGGGAGTGTGTTACCTTCACCATTCGGCTCCAGCCAAACCAGCTCTAAGTATCAGAGCATTCAAAGAGCCAATCCGGATCGAGGCTGTTGAAGGTGATGCCCCTTCCCACCTACTCCGCTGGTTTAGCAGAGAACTGGTGCTTAGCAAAGCTATCAATCAAACCTGTTGCTAACCCTAGTGGGTGTGATTTGTCTAGTGTGACCAGACGTCCATATTTACCCGGGCAGTCCCAGTTTTAAGCCCTGTGTCCCCTGTCTGAGAAGATTTATACGAAATCAGTGATTTGTCCCAGTTTTATACAAGAAATGTCCCAGGTGTCCCAATTTTGACCAATCTGATCCCTGCCAACAGTAAAACGAGTCGTACATAGTGATTTGTTTAGGTAAAATACAGAAAAGCTGCTTAAAAACGACCAAAACACAAAGAAAATGTGACTATACTGACTCATGTTAGTCATGAGAGCAGAACAGTTTTCGTGGCAAAAGGAGAAATTCAATTTGTCAACTGGACAAAAGTTTATTTGGTTGAATACGTTTCGCAGCTCATCCAAGCTGCTTCTTCAGTTCTGGTGAGATGCTGGAGGACACTGCCTTATATCTGCCTGAACAGGAAGAGCTAGTTACTATGAAATTACTAGGCCTAACTAACTAACAGAAACTGTAAACAAGTAGGTGTATTAGTTTCAGAATAATATTATAGTAGTTAGCTCCTCCCTTTCAGGCAGATATAAGACAGTATCCTTCAGCATTTAGACAAGAACTGAAGCATAGATGAGCAGCAAAACGTATTTGACCAAATAAACTTTTGTCTAGTTGACAAATTGATTTTCTCCTTTTGTCATGGATTCTACCTGGACGACTGAGGGATTTTACACACTTAATTACGCACTCATTTCACTATTTTATTATTACCAACCAAAACCGGGGGTGTCCCAGATTTTAATTTTGAAAATCTGGTCACCACAGATTAGTTTGTTCATATCTTTTCCTTATTTACAGACAAAAGAGTGAAATAAAAACACCAGAATCGTGTAACATTTTAAGACCAACGTGACGAGGCTCACAGCAGCAGTTACAGAGAGAGGAGACAGTTTTTCAATATGAAGTGAATTGGACCCGATGGAGCCGGAAGTGCACCCCCACTCACTTCCACATAGATGTCTGTATCTGAAAGGGGCGTATATAAGAGAGGTGACAGACAGGCTGCGGTGGCAGACTGTGACTTCTGCCAGATACAGAGGCACTTGAAAGAAACATTTGCAAACCTGTTGCAAATGTTTAATTAATCATCTGAGTAAATCATTAATTTACTCAGATTTTTTGATGAGGTAACAACATTCTAATGTGGCCTGAAGGGCCCATATTACACTACTTTCTGATCTACTGCCACATTCTATTGAATGTCGGGAGTCGATAAAGTCAGTCCTCCTGACATCCGCTGTAAATGCACTCCGTTGCAACCATAAAATATGGATGCCTGAGAAAGTTTAATGCCCAAGTTTAATGTCTGCACCAAACTAGCCCGAGATTGTGTTTCGAAACCCTGATTTGATTGGCCATTCCATTCTCGAGAGATCGGTTTTCCCCAAGTCCTGATCAGAAGAGAATGCACCATATGTTCTAATGTTGTTTCCTCATCACAAACATGGAGTTGTGTTTTGTTTCATTCACACATTTAACACACAAACCCTGCATATTTAGGTTCTTCTATCAAACAGAAAACACTCTGCTCCACCTTGCGATGTCATGTGGTAGTACAGGAAGTGCTCCAGTGTGTTTTTAAACTCCACGCACCTTTACTGGGATCATTTGGATGATTTCAGCTCTGGAATTGCCAATATCAACTGAAAAAAAATTGAAAATGTAGCTGTTAACGTGAAAACTACATCTTTGTGACATCACAGGGTGGAACAGAACGTTTTGAGTTTTGGAATTGCAGAATAAAGGATTGCTCATGCCTGTGTGAACGTACAAAACACAAGTCCAGGTAGGTTTTCGTAGAGGAAACAACATTCTAACATCGTTTAAATCCCACAAGAGTCCATTTTGCGTAATGTCGAACCTTTAACCTCAGACATTTCCTCTCACATAAACCCTCGTAGCTGGTCGTCCTCTGATTGTCCTCTGCTCTTCCATGTCTCTGGGGCTTCCTCTGCTCTGACCTCCTCCCGGGACACTCTTCTTCTAGTCTTTCCTCACCTCCGCTCCTTCTCCGCATCCATCACCGCTCTCTCTGCCCGCTCCCGGCTCCCCTGCGTCGTCATGCACATCGGTCACTGTCCGTCCGGCCCTCTGCTCCGTGCACACTCTGAACTTGTGTTTCCCCAGCTGCCCTTATACGTGCTTTGTTAATCCGTCAGGCCTTAGAGAGTGGGACAGTGCAGATGCATTATGGGAGTTTTCTGGTCAGGGCAGCGTGCGAAGTGTCCCAGAATAAGAGCGCTGCATGTGGATTATATGACAACTATCTTCAGTGTTGTGTGCACATGATGGAAATGATGAAAGAATGTGGAAGATCATTTGTTTCATTAGATTTTCAATTTTGAATGTCGCTGAATTTCTCACTTTGAATTTTTTATCTCTTTGATTTTTTAATTCTTATTCAGCAAATATTTTCAAGCCCTCAAATTCAACATTCAAAATGCAGAATGTAAAATTCTCAATGAAAAAAAATGCAGGAAAGAGACAAGATGCAAAGGTAGACGCAATCAATTCAAAGTGATCTGATCTAACTTAGTAACAAGCAGGAAACGGTGCAGTGAAGCGATCTGATCAGAATTAGCCTCTGTGATGGGAATTTCTTACTTTGTTAAGTATTTCTGGTCACATTCCTGGTCGCAGTGGTGTGATCTGCTGTTCCTGGGCAATCTCAAGGCAGGTCACGCTGCTCTGTCTTTATCCATCATTGATAAAACAACAGGTTGTTCTATTTATTCTCATCATTTAGAATTATTGGTCCCCTTGGGTTTAATCTAATCGATGCCCCAGCTGACCCAGACAAGTCTACATTTGAGAATTGTTTAGATCAGTCCTATCATATGTTTTACCACATGTTGATTTTATGATGTTTGTCTGTATAAGAGCCTGTTTTTTTTTTTTACCATTCAGATTAGGGACTTCACGTGAGGGACAGGAGGTTTTGTTTTCTTTATTTCTCTGTAATTGTGGCACAGTTGCTTTAATAAATCCAGAATCTACGATTTAAGACAACTTTTCTCCAGTTTTATTTTTGGAATTAGAAATCCACAACAGCCTCATCAAAACCTCATCTCTTTTATTTCTTAAGTGTAAACCGCGGCCACAGATGAGAACGGCCTAGGGTGACCAGACGTCCTGAAAAATTCGGGACTGTCCCAAAATCTAAGCTGTTGTCCCAAATCCCGAATCCAGCCCTAAATGTCCTGAAAATGACTCTCAAACAGAATACTGAGTAGTTATTTTTTGCTAAACATTAAAAACTGTTTGTAGAGTGGTTGAGTCGACGTCTGAAACAAAGCATCAAAACGCGGCTCCCACAGTCAACGTACTGCTGAAACATTCACTTGAAGCCACTTGAGACGCACAAATTAGACGCTCTGTTCGCAGTGCGTACATTTGCCTTGGTGATCTCCTATGTCGTAACAGGGAAGAGCCTGACTGACAGTTCACAGCAGCCGATGTGTTTGGAGCCGAGTGGGGAGACAGTGAGGTGGAATATCAGCGACGTGTGGTCAGGGGGTTTAGCTCAGTACATTAAGTCGCTTGTCTTGTACGGACGCTCTGAGTTCAAGACCCTGATTTGTCTTCCTTCCGTTTTGTGTTCCTTTCAATTTTGATATTTTATTCTCTTTGGTTTATTTGCTCAGAAAGTTCTGCTGTTAGAAGGACTTACCTGAAAAATCGTTGCAATTTTGTGGGAAAACATGTCGTCTTCTTTTATAGCTGTGTTTACTTTGGCGCAGATTGGCAGCCTCGCTTCCGTCAGTCTGCCCCAGGCCAGCTGTGGCTACAATAGTAGTTTACCACCACCGGGTCTGGAGTGAATGAATAATGCTCTGTAAAGCGTCTTTGAGTGTCCTGAAAAGCGCTATATAAAACTGATGCATTATTATTATTATTATTATTGCATTTTAGAAAGTAATACCTGAACTCCATGACGAGAAACAGGAAGCAGCGATAAACTTTCCTTTGTTTAATTTATGCTGAATTCACAGACGGCGCACTAAGCAGCAGAACTCCTGGGGCAAATAAACCCGAAAGAATAAAATATCAAAATTGAAATAGGCACTGTGACTGTTTTTGATGGTGTTAACTGAAATTCACATTAAATTAAATATTGGAAATAGAGGTTGTAATGTCTGACACTAAAGCAGAATAATGAAATAACAGTTTCCCATTTTATTGTTTTTGCTTCTTAATTGAAATTCAAAAGAACGAATGGTACATGGACCTTATGTGTATGACGAGGAAACAACATTAGAAAGGTTTAGAAAAGAGCGTAATATGGAAAAGTCTCTGTTTAAAGTTTAAACTCTGTCTCTGTTTTAAGTTTAAAGTCTCTGTCCTTTATACGTGACCTGTTTTTGAGGAAAAAGTAGGACGAACTGCCTAGACGTAGTTGAAGACCTTTCAAATTCAACTCAGCAGAATTATTCATTGTGCGAGTGTGAATGGGTTTGTGTGGTACTGCTGCATTTTTCAGCCCCTCGCCGGCTTCTTCCACACCTAATGCACCTTTTCTATGATGGTATTGTTTTATGGAAAGAGTCTGTCCTCACCTGCTTTCTGTATCTGACAATATGCAAAAAATACACTGAGTTTTATGGCAACTAGGTCCCACCCATACGCCGCTAACATTCATCTTTTTGAGTGGTAAATACATCTCACTGACTGTTGTTGAAGATGCACTGTGCAAACTTTTTTGGTTGGGGGTTCGTCACCTCCATGTCATTGTTCCACAGTATGATATTAATCAGCTCTACTTTACATTTATTCAATTACAGGTGGTTTTATAGCTCAAAAACACCTTGAAAAACAGGCATTGTGACTGTGAGCGGGGTCGCCTCTCCACAAATCTGACCTGTAACTTGGTCTGGTTCGGTCTCCGTGAAGACAGAAAAGATTAATGCCACCCAGTCCCACCCGTGTCTCGAAGTGAACTGTACTGGAAATTTGATGTCACCCATAATGTCCAGCTCCAGCCAAATGAAACCAATCAAGGCTATCGGTTATAGCGGCTAATCGGCGACCAAGGCCCCTGTTTGGCCCTGGTTTGGCAGGGGTGCATGCGCTTAGCAACGGTGTCAGTCAGATCTGTCGGTAACGTTGGCAGGAACAAGGCCGCCTGATTGGTATGTTATTAAGTGGAACTAAACACTAAATCAACTTTTTTGCTTCGTATATGATGTTTGAACAGCGTTATTTAACAGGACTGGGTATCGTTAAGTTGCTGATACGATACAAACCTTGATACTCAGGCCACGATACGCTACATATCTCTATACTGTGCACTTTTGGTTCAATACAATATATTTCAAATGGATTCGATACAGTTCAACAAAAAATAAAGGCTAAATCGTGGCTGTGATACTAAAAGTCTGTGTTAAACCACTTCTTGTGTAAAGTGAATATGAAATACACACATTTTACTCATCAAAACAGTGAAAATATCAAATGTGTCACATGAATGAGTTTCCTTCCTCTACACAAACAACAAAATAACAAAAATAATTTAGTAAAATATACTGAAAAATACTCTTGGTGATATATCGATGCAGCAGCCTGCAATATCGATACTGTATCATCACATTAAATGATATTATATACTGATATTTTTGCACGCCCCTAATATTTACTGTTCCTAGTGCTATTTTAATCTAATTTGTAGCTTTCGGTTTCTGAAGAATAAGACTTTTCCTCATTGCTGGTTTCACTCACGTGATCCTGGTGATGCGCGAAATCCAGATGGGGCAGGAAGTGTTTTGTTCTGCTTCAAAACAGCACAATGGGCGACAGCGAGTATGCAAAAAGTTAGAATGGGCTGGCACAGACCCGCTATACTAAAAAATAAGTCCAAAGTCCAAAAAACTTACACTTATTAACGACACAATTCTTACCTGTTACAAAGTGATCGCTGCAAACTTTAGCATTGTTTGTCTCCTCGCCTCTTGTTTTTAGCCAGACATTATCAATCCACTTTTGTCGTCTTTTCTCTGTAAGTTTTTTAAAACCAACTCCTTTGTGACATGCCACTTTCGGTACACGAAAAAAACCTTTGTCTTTCTCCCGATTAGAGCAGCTGCAGCAACCATAAAATGCACAGAATTTAGGCATTTTGGTGGAGAATAAGTGAAGGTAAACGGGGTTCTGTGCGTCTGTCTTTACTTCCTGACCCCATCTGCTTTTGGTCGACGTGATGTCATCTGAAACCGGCAATACCTCCAGACCCCGCCCCTCCTCCCCCTTTCTGTAGCCTAAATCTGCAGGGTTTGTGTGTTAAACATGTGCAAATGAAACGAAACACAACTCCAGGTCTGTCTGTGATGAGGAAACAGCTTTAGAACATAGATCAGGAAATAAATGGGCCCTTTTAATGTCCATATCTTGAATTACAGACGAAGTAGCTCTATAGGATCACATTGAGCGAGGTAATATGGACATTTTAAGGCCAGAATGACTTGGTTCGCGGGAGCAGTAACACAGCGAGGAGCCAGTCTATGGTCCCATTCGTTCAGTCTAACATAGTACATCAGTCCTCCAGCAGCAGAGTCAAGTTCTACCTGCAAGCGTGTTTCACCGAAGCCTGTGTTACATCACATATACTTTTATGATGCTATAGAGCGGGGCCATTGACTTGCTGGAATAGGCTTTATTCATATTTCATGTTTCTAGCAGAGTTCAATTCCATTTTACAGTCAGCAGAATATCAGTGCTATTGATTATTAATACTTTCACTTTCCACTGCTGGTACGTTACACCTTTGTCCTTGGGAGTTTGGGAAATGCCTGGATGATCATGAACTTTCAACTCGTGTTTATTCTGGTCGATGTTCTAATGTTTCCTGATCACAAACAGACCTGGAGTTGTTTTGTTTCATTCACACATGTTTATGATGATTTTACAGCTACTTTTGTAAGTGGACATTTATGTCTTTAGGGTCCTCAGTGTGACTTTTTTTTATCTGATGCTGCACAAAAACTAAAAGTGCCACAAACCTCAAATTTAAGACAAAGGTGAAGCTTCATGGGACATATATAAAAATGTACCCCATTATGACCTGCCTTCAGTTTTCTGGAAGATATCTCAGTTTTAAGTCATTTTTCCACTAAATGTGAAATTCATTCATTTAAAGGGTTAAATAAATATAGATTTTTATAAATTTTATATTTTTGATTAGAGCAGAGATACATCTTTGGATTTAGTTGAAAATAGTATGAAAAAATATGAATCTATGATGATTTTAAAGTGAATATTTATGTCCTTGGGGTTCTGAATGTAACTTTTTTAAAGGAATCCCTGAGGATTAAGTAAAAGTACAGATACAGGGGCAAAAGATTACTCATGAAACATTACTCATGAAACATGAAACAAATCTACTGTGAAAAACTACTGTGAAACTAAACTAAGTGCTTGTTTAAAAATTTACTTAAAATATTTTGCAGAGATTTTTAGAACAATTAAAGCATCAAATGCAATGTTTTTGATTAACAACTTTGCTGATTTTAAGTGAGTCAATTGATTTCTTAATTTTGTTCTGTTTTTTTAAATTTGTGTATTTGGTTTGCTCACATTTGGGACATTCACTCAAATGAAATGTGCTAAAATAGTCTCAGACATTTCAGCAAGTCTCACACCTCAAAGAAAAGTACTTTTTACGTTTCAGTCCAGCTCTAAAGTCTTAAGTAAAGTACATTTACCTAAAAATGTACAGAAGTATTGCACTGTTACTTTTATACCTCATTACCTTCAAACACTCCTCATCTGATGTGACCATATGTCCAAACTGCAGTGTCAGCGGTGATAAAACCTTGACATCGATCTGCAGTGTCTCACTCATGGAGCAGCGAGCTCCACTTCCACAGCCTCCCCCCAGAGCACAGCCATCCCTCTGCATTATGGGTAATCTGAGCTGCCCTCTGCTTCTCCATGTGGCCACTTCATTGGAGACAATCATATGAGAGTGTGGCGTAACAGAGCCCGCTAAATAAAAATAACCCCATTACCACAAGTAAACGAGAGCTCCAAAAGGCCCTAAATAATGCATTGTTTGGGCTATAGCCTGTAGTAGCTGTAGTCATGGAGATAATGAGCAGACGTGGCGGTCGATGCCATCATCCACTTAGAAACTCGGCTAGTCCTTAATGATTTTGGATCACCGTCTGGAGCCTGTCCCCTGTTAGCACTAGAGAAATCCAGAAGGTGTCAGCTGGTACTACAAAAGAGAAAAAATGCATAGCACACTCAGCTTTTAAAAATGTTTTACATAATGTGTCGGCAAAAAGCCTTTGTCAGATCATTTTTCTTGCTTTCGACCACAGTAAACAAAACGGTTGCCAGCCCAGGTGCTCATATCCCCACCAACGAATCCCAAAGTGAGGCCCCACAGTGAGATCAGCCCACTGTACAACGAGAAAAAACACTTAGATATTCACACAAAAACATTCTTATGAAATACAAACATAGTTTGATCATGTCACAAAAGTTCAAGTCCACATTAAGGAGCCATGAATTGTAACAGATAAGCCTATTTCAGATTTTATTACTTATTTTTCTATTTTATTTCCACTTGTACATAAACATTTATATAAGTATGCCTTATTCACACCAGTCTCTTGCTATCTTTTATTGCTACATATTTAGAATTCATTATCACCATTTATATGTTGTCTCTTTGTTATTATAATGTATGTGTTGATTCGAATTACTGAGTCCAAATAATTTCCCTTGTTATGATAGTGAAATGATTGAGCTGTAGTAACAGGCAGAGACAGAGAATTTTGAGTCTGTGACTGTAGAAAGCAAACACCACTTGCTGAATAACTAACTACTTATTAGTATGCACAACAAAACACAAGTCAAGATGTATCTTTGTTGTATAAAAAAATTAAAACCTCAAAAGTGTTTTCATTAGATTAATTGCTAAAAGTTTTAGCAGAAAAAAGTCTTTTGAATGTTTTGTTTTCTTGTTGGGGTCATAAATATGTTTTGTTAATGGAAAAAGGCTACTACTAGTATAAGTATAAAGTGGGCTTTTTTACTCTCACACACCTGGGATCCTGTCCTGAGGAAGTCGGACTGTAGGTGGTGCTGTTGTCCTGCCTCCACCAGTAGGAAGACAGCACCAAAACCTGTATACTGTATTTTTCTGACTTTAGGTCGCACTTTTTTTCATAATTTCAGTTGCGACTTGTATATGCAGATATTTTCACACTGACAGCCACAAGAGGGTGCTCTAGGCTCGTGTACCAGTATCTGCTGCGCCTCATGCTCTTCCTCCTGCACCACTGTCACTTCACCAACTGCAGCATCTCAGACCTGTTTTGGCCAGTGAATAATCCACTGAATCTTGTCCTTTAATCCGACAGAAGGTCACTGCATAAGCACCAACAGTTTTTTTCACTATATGCAAATGAGCCATGCGGCTTTCTGTAAAACGTAAACAAATGTGCACAAAGCTGCATTAAACACATTATTACTTAGTGTATAAATTGAGCAGAGAACCGGAAACTTATGTAGTTTGGTGGTAGAGAGGAGCAATCGAGCAGAAAGAAAGTTTGGAGTGAGAGAGAAACTTGTTTGACTGAGGAAAAGTGGAGGAAACTCGAACTGTAATGAAGAAAACAAAAAAAGCTCATCACGGCTAAAAGCTGGATTTAGCTGGAGTTGGTGAAGTTGCTCAGAGGTGACACCGAGGATGAAGACTTCAATGGATTTAGTGATTTAAAGTGAGATGGAGAGTTTGGTAAACTTGTTCTGTTGTTTCTGCTCTAGTTTTCTGAATAACTGTTCATATGTGACGTGAACACACCAGACACATGTTCAGCCTGTTGTTCTCTGTTCAATTCTTATTACTATAACTCGTCTTTCTAGATTTTTTTTCTTCTTCATTGTACATTTTTTGGCTGGTGCGACTTATACACTTATAGTCCAGAAAAAACTGTAAATCACATCACAGCAACATCACATGACCACTCTGAGGAAAAACACTAGTGTTGAAACTGTCAGGTATGAAAACAAACCCTTGGTCTGAAAAAGAACCTAATAACAGATTATCGGCGACCAAATGAACCTCTTTGGACGGTGAAGTGGACAGGCCTGACTGGTCCATGACCTCTGCGTTATCCCTCTTGAGAAAACTTGCATTGTGTCCTTGGACAAGACACTGTGTCATGCAGGAAGGCCTGGCTTTTCATGTCAGCATCTGTGGACTACCCTGAACTCTAAATGTGACGACTGTGGGGACAATCTGTGGTCGATTTCACACACTAACCAACCTGCAAACTCTCACGCCTCATACCTCAAAAACCTGACAACAGAACATAATGAACAGAATGAAATAAGCACCTTTAAACATTTTATTACCTCTAAAATGCCTCAACCATAAAAGTGTAATGATGTGTTTGTGCGGAAGTGTGAGTGTGAGATACTGTCTGTGCACACAGGCCTCAGGCTCAGACCAATACTCACCACAAACTCTAGAGGACACGTTAAAAAGAGACGTATTGTCCTTGTGTCTGCTAAATAGGTCTAATCTATGACACCTCTGGATCATTATGTTTTAATTTGAACATTTGAGATCACAATATTCATCTAAAACGACTTAATAAAGAAACAAATCCGCCCGTAAAGGAGAAATGGAAACAACTAGAATATAGTTAAATACTGAAAAGTCAATTTTGCGTTTTCCTTTGCTCGAAATGTTTCACGGTATGGTTAAACCTTTACTATACCGCATTTCTTCAGTTATAGCCATTTCACTGACAAAAATACTTGCGTTTGTGGTGCAGTTGATGGTATTGGTGGTTGTTTCCATGGCGATTGCAAAGATTTGTGGAACATTTCAGGCAAAACAAGAACATCTCCATAGTTTAAAGAAGGTTTTAGACCCTTTAATGTCCAAGTTGCACTGCATAACTGTTCTGGTGGAGGGTATCACCATGGAGACAAGCAGGTCAGTTACAGGTCAGGTCTGTAGAGAGATGATACTATGCAAACGTGACATCATCTCCATGGAGACAAGCAGGTAACAGACCGTACATAAATTAGAGATAGACTTGAGAGCTTCCTACCATGTTATAACATTGTTCCCTCATCAAAAACATGCCTGATGTTTTAGACGTCATCCAGGCATGTTTAATTCATCTAGTGATCTCACCAGGGTCCTATTGTAACCCTCTTTGTTTGTTTATTTCATTCATAAAGTATAAAAAGACAAAGAAATGAATAAAAAGGAGCAGAAAGAAGTCATCTTATGTTATCTGCCAGTTTTTCTTTTTCTAGACACCGATAGTGACTTTAAAATATTTCAAATTAGTACATTTCATTTCAGTGACAAACAGAAATCTTCACTTTTATGCACCACAACTTACTTTTCTTTTTCATACATACACGTTGCATTGGATTTAATTTAATGTGTTTTTTAAAGCTTGTACTTGAGCTTTTCATTTCTTTGTCAAGACTGTTTTATAAAGTAACATCTTTCACAGCGACGCTTTGCCCCATAACCTTGGGTCTGAATCTGGGTTTTTTAAACATGTCGGTTTCTTTTAAACTGTAGTGGTTTGTTCTCATCTCAGACAGTCTTTGGATATTTACAGGTAACACTCTGCACTTTGCTTTGTACATGACTTTGAGGAGACTTAAGTCAACAATATCATACATTTTTAAGTTGAACAAATAATGGGTTGGATGTTTCTCTATAATGACTTTTGGTGATCATTCTCAAAGCCCTTTTCTGGAAAACAAATAATGGCTGTCCTAAGGTTTCATATGTTTACCTCAAAATTTTCCTTACAGTACAATCCTCTCCACTGCTCAGCCCATTAGTTTAACGGTATCCAAATTTTGATGCCATTAAACCTTCTCGGCATTTTACTGGGGCATATGGTATTACTGTGACTAATTAAAAATTATTTTGTATCTTGCACCTAAACCATTCAGAAACAGAATAGCAGCATTATATTTGACGATGAGGCACAAGTTCTGATCAAGCCAAACTTCACCAGTGCGTATCTCCCTCCATTTAATGATCTGGGACACGCCAAGACAAGAAAAGCGCAGAAGAGGCAGATTCAGAATAAAAAGTAAAAGGCGAAAGTCCACGGCGTGTGATATTTCCCACTGCAGCATGTTGTATCTGACAGACGCTCTCAGCACTCGGAGAAGGTACCGTATCCTCCGTGAAAATCTGACTTCGCCCTCAAGCGGGAACTTTCTCCTCTTCAGCGCCTCGTCCCCTCTTGACTCTCGGTGTTCAATAAAATGTCTCCATCACAAACTTTTCGCCTCAACATCACACACGAAGTGTCAATCAGGTTTTTTTCTTCTTCCTCATTGCGTGTGGATGGAAATCTCCGAGCGTAACGATGTTTGAAGAGGAGAGAGAGCGGAGGGGAGAAAATCGGCGCTGTGCCCCGTGTCCAAAGTGACTGTGGTGGATCTCTGGCCTGACGCAGGGTCGTAGCTCCGTCAACATTTGCTGTCTCTCCCCTGTCATTCGGCCTGAAGCCAAAATGCCCCTAATATTATATTAGGTCCTTATGCGCTGCAGATTTTTTTAATGACGGTAATGAAACTGATACCGTTGCTACTTTTTGATACCTCGGTATACCGTATTACCATATTACCGCCCATACAACATTCCTCCAGAAATACAGAAAAACATGATACAAAACTGTACACTACAACTTCACAAACCTGATGCGAAGTCTGGGAGTTTTATTAGCAGGATGCACACTGATTGTGTTGCGAAAGTGCTCTGAAAGGGGAGTGAGCAAAGAGAGGAGAGACTCAAAAAACGAAACTGATTGTTGTATGTTAATTAGGGCTGTCAAACCATTAATTTTTAAAATCTCGATGAAGATCAGAAATTCCATAGTTAATCACATATTGAATTGCATGTTTAAAATTGTGTTATTTTGCATTTCAAAACAGTTTTAAAGCCATAATGTAAAGGAATTTGTACCCATTTAGCGATTGCTGTAGTTTTTTCTTTGCCGTGTGATTATCCACAGGTCTGGGACGCTCCGGTCGCTGCACCCGGGGGTTTAGCTCGGCTAACTTAGACTAGACGTACTTTGCTGGTGCTGAAACTCTGCTTGACACAGGCTGAATTTAACTCTTGACTTGTAAATTGTAGCATCTGGAAGTTTTTTAAAGTCAAATAAACAGTTCAAAAGTCCAGAAGTGTCTGTTTCTCCATCACGGCAGTAAGTTTACTGAAGCACGGCACTCCAAAGTTCGTGAGAAAAACCTGAGCCCGAGGAGCTGCCTACGGATGTGTAGAAGGGACGAAAAGTTGGCGAACTCTAACCGGGAGTAAAAAAAAAATCATTGTGTTTTTAGAAGTGACAAAGGGCTGGCGAACTGTGTTGTGGATTACGTTAATCTAGTCATGATTAACGCTGACAGCCCTAATGTTAACAGATTGTTTTCAGTGCATACAGGATTTTCCAAACAATAGACGGCAACATGGTGATCTAAATATGTCATTTGTTAGCTGTTAATTCCCCACAGTGTAATAACCCGGTCTTTACCATAATGAACATAATGAAATAAAAACCACTGGAGCTGTTAGTACCTCTAAAATGTCTCAGGCATAAAAGTGTAATTAGCAGTTTCCAGCGTCCTTGTGTTGGTGTACGCTCCATCAACTTCGCACTGACCAGCTCCCCCGCCGTTATACTGACACTGCAGTTCATAGTGACAATATCAGACAGCTCTGTACAAACTAGTACGTCAGCTACAGTGTCCATTTATAGATTTTTTATTTATTACATTTTTTTCACATTCATTTTTCCATTGCGCTCACGATCACAAAAGTATTCACCTCGTCAGGCTTTGCAAAAAAGGCTGATTTAACCAAAAGAAACTTCCTTCAGGATCCACAAAGTATCTTTCTGAACAGTTAAAAGTGCATGATGTAACTTTATGACTAGGGATCCGTCACCTGCTTGTTTCTATGGATATGTCATTGTTGTGCCTGCAATGTTCCCCAGTGTAACAGCTTTCCCCAGTGTAACAGCTTTAAACAGCTCTACTTTACATTTAATCAATTCCAGATGGTTTTATAGCTCAAAAATACCTAGACAAATGACATTCTGACTGTAACCTGACCTGTAACTTGGTCTGATTTAGTCTCCATGAAGATAGAAAGGTTTGTGGAACATTCCAAACAAAGCAACATCATCTCCATGGAGAAAAGTGTATGACGGACTCTCCACAAAAAAGTTACACAATGCAGTGTAACTAAACACTAAATAAACTTTGTACAGTCAAAAACTGAGTGTGCTGCCTCCAGTGACTAGTACAAGTTGAAGTACTATGTGACATCACATAGGACTACTCTGAACAGCCTTGTGTTTCAAATACCTGC
The DNA here is from genome assembly GCA_034769755.1 of Odontamblyopus lacepedii. Taxonomy (NCBI): domain Eukaryota; kingdom Metazoa; phylum Chordata; class Actinopteri; order Gobiiformes; family Gobiidae; genus Odontamblyopus; species Odontamblyopus lacepedii. Next base: position 14,262,019 of record CM068349.1, on the reverse strand, counting down.
AGGGACAGAGTTTGAAATGTGTTCCTACCCCCTCAATCTCACCTTTATGCCGGCCATACACTGTGCGATTTTTGGCCTTTTTTGAGCCGATTGCTTCGTGTAGTAAACATGGGGTAACAAGAACCAATTCATACCTCATGACCAACTCCCGATCGACAATTGTAGGTCACAAGAATATCAAACCTGTTTGAAATCCAGTCACTGTTCGTGAGGGTTTCACTGTTCAAGTAGTTCATACAGTGTGAGAACATGAGAACATGAATCGTGAGGTGTGAACATTTAAACCCTGAGATTTGGTCGTAGTGTTTGTGCTGGGGCTGAGGGAAATGATCAAAAATATCGCACAGTGTACACCCGGTATTAGTCCTCCATGTACTGCCCAGTTTAGCATCTCTTTGAAATGTCGTTGTGGGTGGAGTTTTGGTGTTTGGTTCTACTTAAAAAAATAAAAATAAATAAATAAGTCTTACAACAGACAATCAGATGAACCAACATTCAGAGTAAACAATAAAATGGATGATTTTCCCGCCATCCTCTCCTGTAAGGAAAAACAGGGAAGAAAAAGACTCATCGCAAAGAAAAACACTGTGAAGGAGAGATCCACTCCCAGGGACTAAACCAGGACTGAACCAGGACTGAATCAGGGCTGAACCAGGACTGAACCAGGACTAAACCAGGACTGAACCAGGACAAAACCAGAAATAAACCAGGGTAAAACCTGGTAGTACTCATAGCACCTGACCCTCCCTATGAAACCCTCTGCAGGTGGTGAGCCCACAGGAGGGATTATTATTATTATTATTATTATTATTATTATTATTATTATTATTATTATTATTATTATTATTATTATTATTATTATTAGCGTGATTCAAACTGCTTCTACTCCACTCTTAAGCCCTCCACCTCACATACCAAAACGAAGACATTGAAAAGTAACTCCCAACACTCAATCATGAATAATCCTGCCTTTAAATGGGCCACACAAAAACTCGTCATCCTAAATTTCTCCTAATGTATGTGATCCGACCTGATGGAGAGAGTCCACTGTGTCATGTGAACATATGAGGACTATGGAGAAGGTGCAAGGTGAAGGGGAGGAGAGTGTGTAATGGATGGGCCTGACAGAGGAAACGTCTGGGGAGAGGGAGAGCAGACAACCAGAGAGACATGGAGGCAGCGTAACAGTGGAGAGTACAGGGACATGGGTATATTTAGAAGTGGGGAACATATATTGGCAAGGTGATGTAAATATGTCAAATAGCAATGACAAGTACAACATCTAGTATTTATACTTCTAACTCTAATTAACTGTTACATTTACATATTCTAGAATATAACGTTACGATACAATCTATTAACTAATATCAGGACAATAGCAAAAATTATATACGTACAACAAAACTGGACACTTAAAGGATCAGGATCTGTCTGCGGACCACAGGATATAAAGATGTGAACGTGATATCGTCAGCTGTTTCCTGTCTACAGTAAAACCACTTGCTCTGAGACTCTGAAGTGTTCAAAAGATTATAGCAAAAGCACTTCTAGTTTAGATGCAAGTCAAACCTGTGTTATTATTATGTCAATATTTCAGATACATGATTTTTAATGCACAGAAGACTGACAATAAAGTACACAGTAGACAGTCATTATCGCTGATAAGCTGCTGAGGAAACACTCTTGGGTTTTTATTTTAGGAGCGATTCAATCTGGATTAGTTCTGTTTTGTGCACTGGGTGTCATTATTTGTGGAGGAAAATTGTAATGGATAATATGGATGAGATGCTGCAGTTTAAGCTTTACAGGAAGTGACTGAGGCTATGTTTACACAGAACTTTACAAGAGGTGACTGAGGCTATGTTTACACAGAAACGGCCTGAAGCAAAAATGCAAAAGTGTGTTTTCGTTCTCACTCTTATTCCGCATTTACACATACAAGTGTTTTGGGTAGGTAATTCTGCGTGCACATGGAGACGTAAAACTTGCAGTTTGCCGATGTAGTCTGCATGCTCAGCACATAGGTGGCAGCAGCACCAACACCAAGTGCCTTGGTTTTCAACTGTTTATATGGCGACAAGATTTCTACTCCGGAGGGTGTTTTCAGATTTTTGCGTTTTCAACCTTCCAAAACACCATTGCTGTCTAAACGGGGTCAGCCCTATATTCCCACGGCCCAATGGTCCCACAGCCCATTGGTCCCACGGCGTTAGGGTTAGGGTTGGGTTAGGGTTAGGGTTAGTTGTGGAACATAGGGCCTGAATTGGATTTTTTTTCTTAGAAATGTGGGAACATGGAACATTGGGAATATGCTGTGGGACCATTGGGCTGTGGGACCATTGGGCCTAAATTTTTTTTTAAAAGTCTTAATGATGTGGGATCAATGGGCTGTGGGACCAATGGGCCGTGGGACTATTGGGCCGTGAGACCATTGGGCCGTGGGAACATAGGTACACTCCCGTCTAAACGATATGGACATATGTCAAAATGTTTTGCGTTTTCCACCTGTTACCGTTGCCGTGTAACCAGCCCCTAGTAAAGAAAGACTTCTGATTATTTTCGCTGTTTCCTGAGTTTATATGTTGCGACTCTGTGTCCGTCTGTTCTATGTTCTGTTTTATTGGCTGTGCTCTGTTTTATCAGCTATTATCACAGCGTTGCTGATGTTTGGTGGTTACAATCTGACAGAGCATCTCATAGTCCCACTGACACCACACACGAGGAGTGCAGCGGCTTCAAAATGAGTCCAGTTACGCCTCCCTGAACTCAGAGTGAAGCAAATCACAGCCTAAATCAGGCAAATTCCCCTGTAGTGTGTGGCAGCCTTTAATAGCCTTTGCTCTTACTGTTAAATCGGTAAACGTATCCTATTTTTAACATGTCTGCCTCATATGGGACACAAGTCATTAAAACTTGGGAAGATTGAGATATTACATCAGTGTGAGAAAAGAAAGGCGAGGAGAGATCTGTACGGTATTACATGAATGCCCTTAACTCCTCGAATAATAGTAGCGCTGCATTAGGCTCCGTTAGTTGAAAGGCTTCATCTAACATAACACTAAACAGGTCCAGCCCCGTGTGCGTGTGAACATTACCGTATATTAGGATAAAAACGCACCTTGGGAATTCTATAAAGATCCACTCACATTAGCATTCTACAGCAGCACTCTGTCTTTTTGCCTGCGCTGCCTCTGACTACGTGACCCCAATTAGCCACGTTTACACTGGAGTAAAGAGAGAAAAGAGCCGTCTCTCAGTCATTTCAAAATGTTTACAGAAAGTAGTGCCATAGTAACCTCTTCAATCCTCAGTTATCTCCATAGTAACTGAGGATTGGCATGTTGGGGGGCCACATAATTAGGTACACAGAGAGTGAGTAATACACAAAGGTTCATTGGTCAAAGTCAAAGAAAAATCAATACACCGTAGAGCTGGATGAGTTATGAGTTATATATTGCCGGGTTTCAGATTATATTACAGCTGAGGTGACCAGACGTCCCTATTTACCCAGGACATTCCAGTTTTTAGCCCTGTGTCCTCTGTCCCAGCAGATTTATCCAAAACCACTGATTTGCCCCAGTTTTATACAAGAAATGTCTTAAGTGTCCCTATTTTTGACCAATTTGATCGATGCCAACAGTAAAGAGAGGCTTCCTACGTTTACATAAGAGCTTTAATTCCGAATAAAAATAATTGAATTCGTAATAAAAATTAATTCCACTTTAAAAAGACCATGTAAACACTTAATTCTTAATGAAAATGATTATTCAGAATTAAACTTAATCCTGTGGTTTATTGCGATTTTAAAGCCAAATGAATTTATTCCTGGACCATGTAAACGTTTGTGTCGCTGTCCAATCAGAACCCTTCCCCATCCCCAGACGCTGAGCGGAATTAAATAAAGGCGATTTAACATGTTTTCCAGGTAAACCTCAATTCAGAATTATTATTTCGATGTAAACTCAAAGGAGAATATTTATATTTTAATTCAGAAATAAAAAAATAAAAAAAACAATTATAGCCCATGGAACGACATTTTTAAGTTTTTCAGTCCAATAAACACAACCAAAATGAAACAAAAGAGAAAAAAATAGCTTTTATTTTGTCTATTTTTAGCTCAAAAGTGACATCATGTTTACAGTTGAAGGGCCTGTGTCAGATTTTTTCCATGTATTTCCACAAAATCTGTCTTACCCCAGTACAGACATATTGTAGAAGCAATTTGCATCTAATTATAAAGCGTTTTATTGTCTGGTCTGATTAGGCAGTGCACGTTAGCATGCTAGTTGTTAGCTTTAGGATCGCGGCAAAACTGCTCTGGTCTTTGAAAGTTGAAAAAGACATATTGAAAAAAAGATAACTCATCGTGGTGAATAAAAAGGACGCTCTGAATGCATAAAGTAAGTGAGGAGTAACTTTGGACCACTGCAAACCTTTTAAAATTAACTAGTTTTGTTTTTCACATTTTTAAACCAGTACAAATCAGCCTTTAGATGTCCCTCCTTACACATGTCTATCAAATCGAACTGTTTCGCTTGTTTAACCTCTGAACGCATCCAGGGCGAGCTCACCGGAGAGGCTAAACTCATTCATTTTCCAAAAGAGCCTCAAATCGGCATGTGCCGATCGGGTGACTTGTTGCGAAATGGCTGGACGTAACACAACATTATGCTCGCAAATGGAGGGGCGTCATGCATAAACGGAAAGGTCGACGGTGCCATTTGAAAAACAGCTTTTATCTTTTTAGCAGCTTAATGAAAAAGTAAGCAAGTGCAATGAGCTGTCAGAGCTCCAATGTACTTTTAATGAATTGTCCTCAGTCCAGCACATTTCTATTAGACTGTATTATATTGTCTGGGTTTGTACGAGGCTGCAGAGATGGATTTTCAGACAGATATTTTAAAAGAGACGTTCAAAATATTAGCTTTTTGATTTGAGAAGTAATTGTGGTAACTTTTTTCATCAAAGAACTGAGACTGATATATGTATGAGGTAGAGGTGCATTGCGTAACTTCTCTGGTGGAGGGTTTTAAACATTTCTGTCTTCATGGAGACCAAACCAGGCCAAGTTACAGGTCAGATCTGTGGAGAGGTGACCCCGCTCACAGTGAGAATGTTGTTTTTACCCCAGGTCACATGTAAGCCCGCTAGCCCAGGACCTCCACATCCAGCATCTTTACCTCCAAGACCATCTGAGACCAGCCACCCAGACAGCTGCTGCAACAATTGGTTTACATAACCGAAGAATTTCTGCACAAACTGTCAGAAACTGTCTCAGGGAAGCTCATCTGCATGCATCCTCATTGGGGTCTCGATCTGACTGCAGTTCATTGTGACCGACTTGAGTGGGCGAATGCTCACATTAGATGGTGTCTGTCACATTGGAGAGGTGTTCTCTTCACGGATGAATCCTGGTTTTCACTGTTATTGATGGCATTTTGAATGCACAGAGATACCGTGATGAGATCCTGAGGCCCATTGTTGTGTCATTCCACAACCAACCTTCAACATTCCACAGGCCACAGTCAACAACCTGATCAACTCTATGCGAAGGAGATGTGCTACACTGCGTGATGCAAATGGTGGTCACACCAGATACTGACTGGTTTTCTGACCCCAATAAAGTGTTGCGTTTATATTTTTGTTCAGTGTAATAAAAGTCAAGTATAATTGAATAGATGCAAGTTTGATACATGTAATGCCATACAATGGAACATTCCAGGCAAAGCAATACCATCTTCATGAGAAAAGCAGGAGGGACTCTCACCTGAAAAATTACAATTACATCATTTAAAAAGGATGAATTAAAAATCTTGTACTCTCATCAAAAACATGAGGTTTTAGATGTCATTCATGCATGCACTATTTGAGCTGTAAGATTCTCTCCAAGGCTCCGCCCACAAGCCTAGTACATGAGTGTCGTAGGCTTATTGCCACATGGCAATTCTACATAAGTATACAAAAATATGATCCAGAACTGTACACTACATCTTCACAAACCTGATGCAATGTGCGGTAGTTTCATTAGCCAGATGCACTATGATTGTGTTGTGATAGCGCTAGGAAGGGGGAGTGACTTAGTGTGGAGAGCAGAGGGAGGGGAGAGTCACAGTGTCAAAAATGAAACAGAAACATTAAATGTACGTTGTTTTCAGCAGATACAGCATTTTCAGAACAGTAAAAGGTAACACGGTGATCTAAATATGTTATGTGGTCCATTTAATACCTTGAGTCACGATTTTTAGGACTTGAGACTAGACTTGATAAAATAGACTAAGACTTGGGACTGGACTTAGAGGGCAGTGACTTGGGACTCAGAAGACTTCAACAAAAATACCGGTATATGTTTTTAGAAAATACTTTTCTCTTTTTGATACATGTGGTGCTTAATTTTAAGTTTAGTTGTAACTGAAGTACTGTGATATGGTATCATCAAATGTACTACAGTAATATACAGTACAGTACAGTAAAACAGAGAACTACATAGAATGTTCCTTCCATTTCAGTGCAGACTACATTACACAACAACAATAATTAAGCACTCTTATCAAGACATTTAAAAATGAAAAATGTACATTTCTACAACTCTTTTATAAATACTCATATGTAAATATACATAGACTGAGACAGAGACAAGATGGCGCCGCTGTGCATGGCTGGTCGTCTGCCTCTGCTTCGTGTTTTACTACTATTATTAGTACTCTCAATATTTGTAAATAACGTGTCCACACTGCTTGTATATGATCGCCAGACTCTTCTGAATATTCGTGACTCTGTGACAAAACCTGTCATTGTTGATGGGCAGTCTAAGACGCTCCCTCCATTCTTGGCATCTGTACCCCACTATCTATGGCAGGGGTCTCAGACTCGCGGCCCGGGGGCCAAGTGCGGCCCGCAGTACAATATTTTGTGGCCCGCACCTTAATATGAAAGTATAATATTAGTGTGGCCCGCGGGGAAAGTGGACCTCCGAAGGGCCAATCAGCCAGCTCCCGCGCGCCGTCCCTGGTCGGGGCTGGGCTAAGCTACACCAGCTTCGTGCACTTTACATTTGCAACAACAGCACGACGTGTAATGAACAGTCAGACAGCAGTCGCCTTTGCGCTTGCCTTCTATCGTACTGTAATAGCTCTGTTATTGCTATTGTGTTCTTTTGTTCTGTTACATGTCCCATCCCTGTTTTGCCGATTGGGGGCGCTGGGGATGTATTGAGGGTGTGTCCTGTGGGCAGGAACGCGAGTGAGTGACCTGGTTTTCTGGGGGGTTCTAGAGGAGCGGGACTGTGTTGTTGTACGCACATTTGCCAGGGTGTTCAGCGTGAGCTGTGGCTGTGACAGCGGCTCGTATTAAACCTGCTTGTTAATAAAGCACTTCTAAAGAGATCTCGGTGCTTGTCTTACCTGTGAGTACTCGGGGCATTACATTGGTGTCAGAAGCTCGAGATTCGTCCCTACCGCCGTGGAACTGGAGAAAATGTTTCCCAGGGAGAACGCCCGACTACAGGTGAAGAAAGAGGCCGATCAGTGCTCCATAGATATGGCAGCTTGCGCTGGAATGTCATCGGGGAACCTGGTTTCGCCGCACCCGGAGCCCTCTGATTCCCGCCATTGGGGCGCAGCTTGTCCCGCTGCGGAGCCTCCTGCACGCGCAGCGGACCAGAATGTAAACAAAGATGGTGGCGCCCATCCTCTGGTCTTGGCCGGCTCAATGACTCTGAAATTCTCCGGCAGAGGGAGCCTGGAGGCGTACCTCGCACAGTTTGAGCTGCTGGCCGCGGCAGCGGGCTGGTCCGGCCGGGTGAAGGCAGTGCAACTAGCGCTGTCTCTGACTGAAGATGCAGCTGCGTGCCTACTGCTCCTGACCCCGGAGGAGAGAGAGGACTATGCTATGCTAGTGGGAGCCCTGCAAAGGCGCTTTGGTGTGTTTAATCTAAAAGACTCTCTGCGCTGTGAATTCAAGACTCGTGTGAGGCAGCCGGGTGAGTCGCTCCGCTCACTCGCCCATGAGATCGAGAGCCTGGGCAGGCGTGCCTATACCACTTTGCCGGGTGTGATCCAGAGTGAACTTGTCCGTGACCAATTTGTGCACGCATTGACCCCAGTTGAACTTCGTCTGCATGTGCAGCTCGCCCACCCTGTTACTCTGAGCCAGGCACTGGAATTGGCCTTGGAGAGGGAGACTGCCATTGGCACCACAAAGCATACTGCACCTGCACCTGTGGCGGTTGCTCCAGCCACTAGAGAGGCATCAGATTGTAAACCAGCATGGGCAGAGGAGCTGATATACGCCGTGAAGTCTCTGTCTGTGACTCCCAGGGGTGCCGATAAACTGTGTGCCCCTGCACCCCCACCCACCTGTTGGGGATGTGGCCAGCCCGGTCACACTGTTCGTCGCTGTCCAGAGGCTAAAGGACAGCAGGGAAACGGGAGAGGGTCTGTGTAGCCGGGATGACACAGGCCCCACCTACCATCCACCGGGAACCATTTCCCCCAGACGAAGGGGACAATGAGGCATCACCACACGTGGATGCCGTGGAGACTGTGGGCTGGACAGAGATGGGCTTTCGTTGCCATGTTCCAGTGTTGGTGGGGAATGTCTCTTGCCCAGCCCTCGCTTACACAGGATCTACAGCTACATTCGTGAGACCTGATGTTGTTCCGGAGGGCACCATCTTAGAGCCAACTTCAGTCAAATTGCGGACAGTGACTGGGCAGACCGCTGCTACGAGAGGGCGTGGGACTTTTGTCTTTACCATCGGTGGTGTTTTGGTGACCTTCCATGCCTGGGTTGCTGACATCAAAGACCCGTGTGTCCTGGGCCTGGACCTCCTCCGGTTTAATGGTTGTATACTGGACCTGGGGGCGGGCATCCTGGCCCTTCCAGGGGGGCAAGTTGTTCAGCTTATCTCACCATACAGCCTCCCAACCCCAGTAGCGCCCACCTGCTGCACAGCTGTGCTCCCTAAGACTGTTCAGCCAAGCCTGCCTCTGCAGCCCATGTCCAGCCCTTTGCCCCCGCAGCACTTTGCCTCTTCGCCCCAACAGTCAAGTGTGCTGGAGGACAGAGCGGAGGCCATCAGGGGGATCTGGGAGAAGAACTGTGCCGGCCTAGATGTGCAGCAGCAGACTGAACTGTGGCAGGTCCTGTGGGCATTCAAAGACTTGTTTGCGCTTAATGACAGTGAGGTGGGGCTTACACACCTGGTTGAGCACCACATTGACACAGGGGACGCCCGGCCCATCAAAGTACGACCCCGCCGCCTGCCCCTGATTCGGCAGGAGGCTGCCGATAAAGAGGTCCAAGTCATGTTGGAGGCCGGTATAATCGAACCCTCTGATAGCCCATGGTCGTCGGCTGTGGTCATGGTCCCAAGGAAGAAGAGCCCAAGATGGAGATTCTGTGTGGACTATAGGCCGCTAAACAAGGTGACGAGGAAGGACTGCTATCCCCTTCCACGTGTGGATGAGACCTTGGATTTAGTGTCGGGCTCGTCGTGGTTCTCGTCCTTGGATTTACGTAGCGGCTATTGGCAGGTTCCTCTTACCCCCGAATCGAGACCGAAGACGGCATTCAGCACCAGCAGAGGGCACTGGCAGTTCAAGGTCCTCAGTTTTGGGCTATGCAATGCCCCAGGGACATTTGAGAGACTAATGGATCACATTCTGGCTAATGTTCCCCGCCAAGAGTGCCTAGTGTATCTGGATGATGTTCTTGTCCATGGGAGGACCTTCCAGGCAGCCCTGGATTCTCTGCGGCTGGTGCTGGAGAGGATCGCTGCTGCAGGCCTGAAGCTGCATCCGGATAAGTGCCACTTCATGCAGCGGGAAGTGGAGTTCCTCGGCCACAAAGTCAACGGTGAGGGCATCAGCACACTCCAGGAGAAGATCCAGGCCATCCAAGATTGGCCTGTGCCGGGCAACCAGAAGCAGCTCAAGAGTTTCCTGGGCCTGGCCTCATACTACAGGAGGTTTGTCAGGGGGTTTTCCTGCATTGGGGCGCCCTTATTCTGCCTTCTGCAGAAAAATCATCCTTTTGCATGGACAAAAGAATGCCAGGAGGCATTTTTCGCTCTTAAACAGGCCCTCATCAGTGCCCCTGTCCTCACTCCTCCTGACTCCACATTGCCCTTCACGTTGGATACGGACGCCAGTAATGTCGGCATGGGAGCAGTGCTGTCGCAGAGCGGCCCTGAAGGGGAACGTGTGGTGGCTTATTTCAGCCGCGTGTTCAATAAGAGTGAGCGGCGCTACTGTGTGACAAGGCGGGAACTGCTGGCAGTTGTGCTAGCTGCCCGGCACTTCAAGTATTACCTGTGTGGAGTGCCATTCACCATTAGAACAGACCATGCAGCTCTGCACTGGTTAATGTCTTTTAGGGAACCGGAGGGCCAGGTGGCACGTTGGCTGGAGGAGCTGCAGTCCTTCCATTTTGAGATTGTTCACCGCCCCGGGACCCAACATGCTAATGCCGATGCCCTGTCCCGCCGACCATGTGCACCAGCCGGGTGTAACTACTGTGAACGGAGAGATGCTCGTGAAGAGGAGCTTTTGGGAGAGGCGGCTGTAGCTGAACCCTCTTGCTGCTCGGTGGAGATTGTGGGTGCTGCTGCTTGGGCCTCTGAGCAGGAGAAGGACAAGGACTTGAATCCTGTGCGCCAGTGGGTCATTAGTGGTGAGAGACCTGCTTGGGAGGATGTTATGGGATTTCGGTGGCCACAAAGTCTCTGTGGAGTAAGTTCAGGGCACTTCGCGTCTTGGACGGAGTGCTGCAGCGAGCATGGAAGGAACCTGCCACTGGGGAGGAGAGATGGCAGGTGGTCGTCCCCAGGGCCCTCAGAGAAGCAGTGCTGGGGTGTGCCATGGAGGTGCTGGCTCTGGTCACTTCGGAAACACCAAGACACTACGTCGACTACGACAGGATTATTATTGGGGCCAGCACCGCCGTGATGTTGAGGACTTCTGCCGGCGTTGTGATGATTGTGCTGCCGACAAAGGACCCCTGGACCAGTCCCATGCCCCCCTTCAGCAGCAGGCAGTGGGTGCACCCATGGAGAGGGTAGCTGTGGACATTATGGGCCCTTTCCCAGTGTCAGACCGGGGAAACAAGTATGTGATGTGTGCGATGGACTACTTCACCAAGTGGCCTGAGGCCTATGCTCTGCTGGACCAGGAGGCAGAGACAGTAGCGGATGTACTTTTGGAGGGGATGTTCAGCCGGTTTGGCATGCCCGACATTATTCACAGCGATCAGGGCAGGAACTTTGAGTCCAGAGTCTTTGCCGCCCTGTGTGATCGCCTGAACATGCAAAAGACACGCACCACACCATTGCATCCCCAGAGCGACGGGTTAGTAGAACGCTTTAATCGCACTATGCAGCAGCAGTTAGCCATCCTTACCGCTGCTCACCAACGCGACTGGGATAAGCACATTCCTCTTGTTTTGATGGCCTATCGCTCTGCTGTCCAGAACTCCACCAACTGCACCCCTGCTCTGCTGATGCTGGGCAGGGAGTTACGGACCCCAGCGGCGCTGGCTTATGGACAACCCCCAGGGACCACCGAGGATGCGCCAGGACCAGAGTATGCCAGGAAGCTGCAGGACCGGCTGGAGTCTGCTCACACTTTCGCCCGAGACCAGCTGGAGAGAGCTGGTATGAGACAAAAAAGGAACTATGATGTGAGAAGTAAAGGTAAAGACTTTAATGCCGAGGACTTGGTTTGGGTCTACACGCCCAAAAGGAAAAAAGGACGCTGCTCCAAATTTGATAGCCATTGGGATGGCCCATGTAGGGTGTTAGAGCGGGTGGGGGAGGTTGTGTACAGAGTCCAGGTGCCCCCTAGAGGCAGGAAAATAGTCCTCCACCACGATAGATTGGCTCCTTATAGGGGAGGGGGGGTTCCGTCATTTGAACAGCGGGCGTCCCCACAAAGCAGCCCGGGACATTCAGCTGACCACAACGGCCCTCCTTGTTCTCCTCCTGTGCCTCCCTTCCACTCACATGTCGCATCTGAGACTGACCACGAGTCCAGCCCCCTCAGACCACGGAGACCAAGACGTAGACCCCCACGTTTTGAGGACTTTATTATGTCCCCTCGTGGACGAGGGGTTTCTTAAAGGGGGAGGCAGTGTAATAGCTCTGTTATAGCTATTGTGTTCTTTTGTTCTGTTTACATGTCCCATCCCTGTTTTGCCGATTGGGGGCGCTGGGGATGTATTGAGGGTGTGTCCTGTGGGCAGGAACGCGAGTGAGTGACCTGGTTTTCTGGGGGGTTCTAGAGGAGCGGGACTGTGTTGTTGTACGCACATTTGCCAGGGTGTTCAGCGTGAGCTGTGGCTGTGACAGCGGCTCGTATTAAACCTGCTTGTTAATAAAGCACTTCGAAAGAGATCTCGGTGCTTGTCTTACCTGTGAGTACTCGGGGCATTACAGTACTTTCTACCACAAATGTCATGATCGAGCGCAAAAAGAACGGTGACTGTTACCGGGCTGTTTATCGTCTACGCTGCTGTTACAGATAGAAGCGTGTGATGGAGCACCTGTAGCTGCCCTGACATTCCCCGACCGGTGCCTCTCGCTCTGGCTCGAGAGCGCGGCAGAGCGCATGGAGCGCTCTCCCGGTTAAGGTGCGCTCCGTCACAAAGCGTTATGCGTTAAGATGTTCTCTGTGCGCAATTAGCTAGCTAAACACTTGTTTGAAACGTGAAACAAGAGCGCCACTAAGCGGAATCAATTAGATTTTGTCATACCCCAGTCATGTCTTCATCAAAGCCTGCAGTGAAGAGAAAGGTTGGTGACGAGCACAGACAATTCCAAGAAAAGTGGGAGACGCAGTATTTCTTTGTTGCACACAGGGGCATCCCCACATGTCTTATTTGCACAGAGAAAGTTGCAGTGCACAAAGAATACAACGTTAAACGCCATTATTCAACTAAACATGCTGAGGAATGTGCAAAATACCAGGGGGATGAGAGAGCCAAGTGGGTTGCCAGTCTTAAAGCATGTCTACTGAGGCAACAAGATTTCTTCAAGAAAGCAACCAAAGAGAATATTGCAGCAGTCGAAGCTACATGGTTAGTGAGTCTCTGGCAGCAAAGAGTAGGCAAGAGAAGCCATGTTCAGAAGAACCGTTCATGATTTTCACTCAATGTTCCATTCATGTTCAGGACACTTCGTGTTCAGAAGAAATCATTAAAACTGTTAATGACATTTGAGGACTTTTTTTTTTTTACTTTTTTTTTGTGGAATCCCTTATGCGGCCCACCCTCACCCAGACCCTGCCTCCAGCGGCCCCCAGGTAAATTGAGTTTGAGACCCCTGAACTATGGCGTTTACCTGCCCCACTGCCTCGCAGAAGTCGCCAGAGAAAGCGGGGAAAACGGGGTGGGGTACTGGTGAGATTGAGAGCTTACCTGGCGCAGTCTTCAACTTGCGAGCGGCACCTCAAGCGGCTTTCTCGGGAGTACAACAGATTCCTCGTGCGGCACTGCTCGAATGCTACCTGGCTCCGACCTACCGCCCCGGACACCGGCTACAAACATCCCAGCCGCGTGCGGCGTGTCAGCGTCTGCAGACGGGGCTCTGTGCAGGGGAATCTTCGCCCACTGGCTCGAGGCTCCGACTCCGAGGAATCCGGCCGCGCAGCGATCCGTTTCGCCCTGATTAATACGAGGTCGCTGACGAATAAAACTTTCATTTTGAAGGATCTCTTTGCAACACGTGTGCTGGACTTTCTGTTGTTGACGGAAACGTGGATCAAGCCCGGTGACGACAGCGCGTTCACAGAGCTCCTCCCCCCTCGGTGCTCTTTCCTCAGCTCCCCGAGAGCGTCTAGTCGAGGGGGCGGAATCGCTACAGTTTTCAAGGACAATTACAAATGCAAGCCTTTACATGTACATGATTATACATGTTTTGAAGTACAGCTATTCACAATAGAGCTTGCCAGTCCGATTCTTTGTGCTGTTCTCTATCGTCCACCAAATTACAATAAGAACTTTATGAAGGAGTTTTCTGAGTTTTTGGCTGAGATTGTACCAAAGTTTGATCAACTACTGATCTGCGGGGACCTTAACATTCATGTTTGTTGCCCATCTGATCAGCTGGCTTCTGATTTCAAACGTCTTTTGGCATCTTTTGGATTAACTCAGTCTGTAGAATCACCAACACACAATGCAGGGCACACTTTAGACTTAATAATCACCTATGGGCTCTCATTGTCAGTTACCGAAAATCAGTGACACCCATTTCAGATCATTTGCCCATTATTTTTGAAGTTATGGCCCCTGCATCTGTCTGCAAGCCCCCTGCTCCTGCCTCTTGTCGTCGTGTTATGACCTCATCAACGGCTCTGGAATTTGCTGCAGCTTTTGAGGAATCAGATTTCTGTACATCTGATGGAACTGCTCTTCCAAAATGCCCTGATGGTTTTTTATCTTCTTTTTATTCAACCTGCACGGGGATCTTGGACACTATTGCTCCTTTAACGCGCAGATTCCCCAAGCCCAGGTCTGAACCTTGGGTAAATGATACCACCCGGGTCCTCAGACAGCGCTGTAGGCAGGCAGAGCGACGGTGGAAGAAGGATAAATTACACGTGTCTCTTGGCATTCTGAGGGACAGCTTAGCTCACTAACAGCAAGCTATGAAAGAGGCAAAATGCAAATATCTGTCAGATATAATTTGCAGTAATGGACATTGCCCTCGTGTGTTGTTTAACACCATTAATTCTGTTGTAAATCCACACTCAACTATAATTGATGCCTCTGTTTCCACATGTGAGAACTTTTTACACTTTTTTGTTGATAAAGTGGTATCTGTGAGACAATTGACCAGTCTCAGCATTGGGCCTGTCCAGCCTGATAGTGAAGTACACTGTTCAGTCAGTTTGTTCAGTCAGTTTGAAACAGTCTCTCTCTCTTCTCTCACTGAAGTGGTTAAACAATTGAAAACTACAAACTGTCCTCTAGACATCTTCCCCACTAAGTTGTTGAAGGAGGTGGTTAATACTGTAGGTCCCTCCCTTCAGGTTTTTATTAACACTTGTCTCAGCTCAGGTTGTGTCCCTGATTCCCTTAAACACGCCATAGTGAGACCTCTTCTCAAAAAACCGCAGCTTGATGTCAGTGTTTTGTCAAATTTTAGACCGGTTTCTAATCTGCCTTTTATTTCTAAGATTCTTGAAAAGGTTGTTTTAATGCAGTTGCAGTTGTTTCTAGATAGCAGTGCTGTCTTAGAAAAATTCCAGTCTGGGTTCAGATCCCGGCACAGCACTGAATCTGCTCTACTTAAAGTACACAATGATATTGCCCTGTCAGTTGATGCTAAACGCCCCATCGTCTTGGTTTTGCTTGACTTAACCGCGGCATTTGACACAGTCGACCATTCAATTTTGCTGTCTCGCCTGAAAAATTATGTTGGTATCACAGGAACTGCTCTTAAATGGTTTGAGTCGTACTTGATTAATAGAAGTTTTTCTGTTAATATTGGTGAGTTCTCCTCTGTGGCCTCGCTGTTTTGTGGAGTGCCCCAGGGCTCTATTTTGGGCCCTGTTTTATTCTCTTTGTATATGTTGCCACTGGGATCAATTATAGATAAGCATAACCTCGCCTTTCACTGCTATGCGGATGATCTGCAGATTTACTTACCTGTGTTTCCAGATAAAAATGGTGCTCTTCAGTCATTAACTGATTGCATCAAAGACTTAAAGTTGTGGTTAGGACAAAATTTTCTTCATTTGAATGAAAGCAAAACAGAATACATTTTATTTGGTGATTCTGCATCTTCCGATTTTGATTGGTTGTCATCAAAGTTAAAATTGACCATCAGGAACCTTGGGGTCACTTTTGACAACAACTTCAAATTTGATAAGCAGATTGACAGTGTTGTGAGAGCCAGTTTTTATCAGTTACGCCTTTTATCTAAAGTAAAGCCTTTTTTAAATCGCACTGACCTTGAAAGGACTATTCATGCTTTTATCAGTTCGAGAATAGATTACTGTAACACACTTTATGTCGGTGTCTCCCAAACTGCTCTCAGTCGCCTTCAGCTTGTGCAGAATGCTGCAGCTCGTTTTTTAACCAACACACGTAGACATCAGCACATCACCCCAGTCCTTTTTATACTTCATTGGCTTCCAGTTTCTTTTAGAATTGATTTTAAAATTTTACTTTTTGTTTTTAAAGCTCTTAATGGCTTAACACCTTGTTATTTGTTTGTTTGTTTGTTTGTTTATTAGGATCCCCATTAGCCATTGCCATAGCAATGGCTACTCTTCCTGGGGTCCACATCATAAAAACATTACATTTATTACAAAACAATAACAATATATCGCATTGTCTAAAATAATAATTACATTTTAACTCATGCACATTTGCAGTGTTTTAAATACACACAGATTTAGCACCTTATAAAATAAAATGTTTAAACAAGGCTTTTTTAAAAACTTCTGTGTTTGTTGTTACATTTAAAACCGAGGTTTTATCTGTCCGAAAATCAGGTCGCACTTTAAGGTCAAATAACCAACTTCTTTTGGAAGTCCCCCGAGCCAGGCTCAAACACTGGGGTGATCGAGCTTTCTCTGTGGTTGGTCCCAGACTGTGGAACAATCTGCCCTTTGAGCTGCGTAGCATCACTGATTTTAACCTTTTTAAATCTAGGCTTAAAACATATTTATTCAAAATGGCTTTTAATACTTAGTAGTTTGTGGCACGTAATTTTTCTGCAGTGTGTTTTACTGTATTTTGTTTATATTGTTGTATGTTCTGTCTTTTGTATTGTTGTATTTTCTGTTTTTAATTGGAAAGCACTTTGGTCACCAATGG
Source organism: Odontamblyopus lacepedii (assembly GCA_034769755.1). NCBI lineage: Eukaryota > Metazoa > Chordata > Actinopteri > Gobiiformes > Gobiidae > Odontamblyopus > Odontamblyopus lacepedii. Next base: position 14,245,201 of record CM068349.1, on the reverse strand, counting down.
TGTTGTAAAGGGCTATATAAATAAAGATTGATTGATTGATTGACTGAATATACCAAGACTTTTCCCCATTTTGTTTAAAATTCATATAAATTGCAAAAATCTAAGCTACTGTGGTTTAAAGACTTGAAATGACTTGGAGCTCAAAGCAGATGCCTTGGACTTGACTTGGACTTATGGACCAGTGACTCGAGACTCGACCTGGACTTGTCTTTGATTTGGGACTTTACTTGGACTTCAGGTCAAAGACTTACTTGAGACTTGCAAAACAATGACCTGGTCCCACCTATGGTTAATACCCCATAAAAGAAAAACACCCCCTCTTTCAGGTGTACTTTAGTGTCCTTACATGTCCTTACATGGGTGTTTGGCCCATCCGTCAAAGCGTAGTTAAAAATAGAAATAAAATATATCACATTAAATCCATTCAGACGTCTGATTTTGCTGCCTCCTAACAAGCTCTGAACCAGGCCTGTCTCATTGGATAATCTCCCTGTACCTCTGGAGCTTTTGTCTTTATGCCTGTGTCATGTTTCATCAAATCTCATCATTTTCCACACCACAGGATTAATATTCAATAAAGGTGCTGACCTGATTTCCACTGTGTCGCCGTGGTGATGGCAGATGCACAGAGAGGGGACTGCTGTAAAACAACATATTAGATTTACATTGATTGGCTCAGAGTGTGTGAGTAAAGAGCATTACGTAGCATTGCATCGGATTGCCGAGAAATACTCTTTGCCATTGTTTCAGTTTGACATTATTGTTTAAAAGTGCACTATGGAACTTTTCAGGTGAGGGGTCAAAATGGCTTGCAACACATTAATCTCCATGGAAACAAGCAGGTAACTCTTAAATATATTTACTTTGTTTTGGGTTTTTTTGCAATAAAAGTCACTATAATTGAACAGATGCAAGATTGATACATGTAATGCCATACTGTGGAACATTCCAGGCAAAGCAATACTATCTTCATGAGAAAAGCAGGAGGGACTCTTACCTGAAAAATTACAATTACGCAAAATCTTGTACCCTCATCAAATGCATGAGGTTTTAGATGTCATTCATGCATGTTTGAGTCATTTAGTGATCTCTCCCGGGCACTATCTGAGCTGTAAGATTCTGCACAATGCTCCGCCCACAAGCCCACATCACCTATGCTCCCACTCGGCAATTCTACATAAATATACAAACACAAGATCCAAAACTGTACACTACAACTTCAAAAACCTGATGTTATGTGCGGTAGTTTCATTACCCAGATGCAGTCTGATTGTGCTGTGATAGTGCTCGGAAGGGGGAGTGACTTAGTGCTCATGTGTCACGACTGTGGCCTTAAAGTGGAACTCCGGCACGTTTGAAGCTAAAGTCCGTTGCTACTGTCAGAAGCTAAAAAACTGCACAGATCAGTGTTGCCTCGGTGGAGATCTCACTGTGGCAGTGAGTCTGTCAAGGCAACAAACTAGTGTAGTGATGGGGGCAAGTTCCTAACTTCCACGTAAAATGCCAATTTGCGCAGAACAGGCTTAACACCACTTTCTAACCCATCTTACAACAGTCTAACAAACAAAACACTCCACAGCCTCAGACTTACCTTTGTCGATTTCCCACTGCACATGTGAAAGCCCAAAAGACTGGATTGCTGATGTCGTTTCTAATTCCATTTATTTAATTGTGAATTATATTTTTTGAAAAACACTAACAAAAGTTCTATCAATAACTTTCAGTTTCTCTTCTTCTTCACTGTCAGTAGTCGATCTTTACTTGTTGCTTCTGGCAGCTCGAGCCTCTCGCTGCCGCTGGAGTCGACAGTCGAGTCTTTTGGGCTTTGGCATGTGCAGTGGGGAATCGACAGAGGTAAGGATAAGGCTGCTTATAAAGTTGTTTTATAATGTTTCCAGACACTAATGAGTGAGCCAGGCAGAGCATTTTGATTGTTAGACTCATGGCTGTTGTAAGATGGATTAAAGTGGTGTTAAGCTTCTTCAGTGTGAAGCAAATTGGTGTTTAACATGGAAGTTAAGAACTTGCTCCCATCACTACACTAGTTTGTTGCCTTGACAGACTCACAACCACAGTGAGATCTCCGCCGAGGCAACACTGATCTGTGCCGTTTTTTGACTTCTGACAGTATTCAAAAACCTCTAGCAACGGACTTTAGCATCAAAAGTGCCGGAGTTCCACTTTAACAAATGTATAGCATATTTAAAGTGCCTTAAAGGTGGAAAAGTGCTATATAAAAATGTGACTATTTACCATTTACCAATTGTTTCCTCTCCCCATTCACTCACCCAAAGTCGCATTTTAGTTTTCCATGCATATTTGAGTAATCTTTTATCACTTATTTTCAAGATGCCATTTTGCAACTTTCACCGCCGCTGGTATACACCCACTGCTCTATACATACTTCGTTTTCCATTTTATTCAGTCATTTTGGTAAAAACAAAATATATAAAATCTGCTACCCACAAAAAAGAAAAAAAACAACAACTCTGGAAAAACTTGCCTCTCTGGTTTGATCCTGGTTTGCATTCCCAGTGCTCCAGAGGATATGCGTCGTATAGCTGCTGTAGTTGGCAGTGCCCGTATATTGCATCAGCCCAAACTCAAACTGGCAGCGCTCTCTGGCTCCTCTTTTATCACTCAGCCGCTAATGAGAAAGTGCAATCAGCGCTTCCATTTCAGTGTACGCGTAATTGTTTTTAGTTTTACAACGCAAACGCGTCAGCAGGTGTGTTTTTGTTCCTTGATTTATTCATGATAGTACGCAAAACTCCCTTCCAGTCACAACCATCTCAAACTGAGAGGCGGTGGTAAGTTTACATCACCTCTTTTTGATGAGAAGCTACTTGAAAGTTGCATTGTGTAACTTTTCTGGTGGACGGTCCAAGGGTCATATGCTTTTTTCCATGGAGATGTTATGTTTCACAGTATGGCATTAAACCTATCTATCTTCATGGAGACCAAACCAGACCAAGTTACAGGTCAGATCTATGGAGAGGCGAGTCGCAGTCAGAATGTCTGTTTTTCTAGGTATTTTAGTAGAGCTGTTAAATGTCACACTGTGGAACATTACAGGCAAAGAAATGATATATCTATAGAATCAAACAGGTAATGGACCGTCAACCAGAAAAGTTACACAATGGACCTTTAAAAGCCGCATCTGATGTGACTGGAGAACGTTCGAACATCTGATTGGTTAAATTTCTTGCTTTGTTCTTACCCCTGACAGACTTTTCTTTTGCTATAGAACCTACCTGGACAGACATCCTGACAGACTGAAGTAGTAAAAAGTAGCAAAGTACTGTACATAAGTATACATTGTAGGTATCTGTATAAGTACATTTGAAGTGTTACTTTTTACTTCTTCTTTGTTACCCTTACTTGTTTTAAACATTGTCTGTAATGTTGTTTGTCTCAGGGACTGCAGATGGAAATTAGCTCCGAGAGCTAAAGTCTTCTTTTCATTTTTTTGTGATTAATGCTTGTGTACATTGTCCCTGTCAAATAAATCAAATAAACTAAACTAAACTAAATGACATAACTGAGTACTCCTTCCACTGCAGTCTCTTAAAGACGGAAGACGTCTCTAAAAAATTTTTGTAACATTCAGAACAAAACATACAGTATGACTTCTACTTATGTACTTATGTACATGCAGTACGCTGCTGAAGCTAATGGGGATCTAATAAACAATAAACACACAACAATAAATGTCCATATCGTTTAGACAGCAACTGTATTTTGGGGTGTTGAAAATGCAAAAATCTGAAAACGCCCTCCAGAGTGGAAATCTTGAAAATGCTCCACCCTGTCAACACTCTGTAAATGGTTGAAAACGGAAAACTGCACTTTCGTGGGCCCTGGCATAGAGATTACGTTATGAGCACAAGTCAGTTCAGAAAAAAATGAACACTGCAGGGCTTCAACTTGGGTTATACGCATGGATCTATATAGTTCTATCGTTGTACGCAGAGATGGTAACATGGTAGAAATATGGTAGAAACAGCACAATAAGACACAATCATGACATACAACACTGACATTTACATAGAAGCAGAACATTAGTGATCTGGTTTCTCTTAAACGATTGTTTCAATTCAACAGAGGACCCTAGATAAAACTAGTCCTGTGCAAATAGGGCTTAAGAATGTTTAATTTTCATGAATTCACTTAATTTAATCCCTTCTGCATTTGACCACCCTTCAGTGCCATAAAGGCGACCTGTCAGGAGCAGCAGGCCCCATCTCTAGATCTTGAGCTAGTCTTGGTCAGGACTACATTAGCTGGAGGATTTGACCTGTTGTGCATGTTTTGAGTTAATAATAGTTAGTAATATTCAGAGAAACATGCAAACTCCACACAGAAAGACCCGCACGCTGAACCCAAAACCTTGCTGTGAGGCGAGATTGCGAGCCACTCAGCCACCGCACCCCCTACCAGAAAAGTGAAATAGCACCATTCAATTTCTCCAACAAGTACTGGTCAGAGGAGGTGATTGGTCAGTGGAGAGGGTTTAAACATTTGATTGGCCACTTAAACCACTGCTGTGAAGGTTGTGACCGAACATGACTTTATGCTCCATCCAATAATAGTCGGTGAGGACCAGCAGGAAAATGTTAGTACTGTGCAAGAGAGAAGATCAAAATAGTGTCTTTTGTTACAGATACAGACATGTACTGTTGGAGACATGGAAATTGATTTTGATTTAAGTTATAAATGCATTTTTATTGACATATGGTAGCCCTGCTGGGACAGTAAGGAAGTAAGAAAGCAATACATCGACTAAGCAGGTGTTCTTAAATGACAGGACCACAAAATTTATCTGTCTGTTTTACTTAATAATCATATTTTTCGTATACATTTTTATTGCTATTTTAAGGTTCATCATGCAACTTTTGTGGTGTAAGTCTTCCAAATGCTTTTCTCCACTGAGATGTTATTGCTTTGTCTGGAATGTTTCACAGTATGGCATTAAAGCTTTCTATCTTCATGGAAACCAAACCAGACAAGGTTACAGGTCAGAACTGTGGAGAGGTGACCCCGCTCATAGTCAGAATGCCTGTTTTTCAAGGAATTTTTGAGCTATAAACCCACTGTCCAGTCAAAAAGGCCTTTCTCTGCTCCTAACCTCCTCCCTGCTCCTAACATCCTCTCTGCTCCTACCCTCCTCACACTTCCTCTCTGCTCCTAACCCCATTCACCTTTTCTCCCTTCCCCCCTTGCAGTTTCCTAGCCTGGCCAGTAGATGGCGATAAATCTAGGTAAGCCAGTAGTGTCTGCTGCACCCATTTAACTTGGCCCAGGTGAGCAGGAGGTCAAACAAACAAGGAATGAAGGGAAAGCACAGAGACACTGGTGAGTAAAATTGGGTTTAAATAGTTAAAAAATTAATTATATTTTATAAGATAAGATAAGTTTGATTTAGTGATGAGAAGCATTAGTTAAATTGGTGATAATTTGGTTTGATTGGAAATTAAAATCATGGTAATTTGGTAAAATTTGATATAAAATTTAGATTTAATGGTGTAACTAATTTAAAATGGTATAACAATAAGTTTTGTTTATTATAGATATTTTAAAATATAGATTAAAAATGTATTTAAAATATTAATAGTAAAATTATATTGGTAAAATTGCAGCCTATATATTTGGTTACTTTAAAGGTTTTCGACCTGCTACTGTGACTACTACTACTACTACTACTACTACTACTACTACTACTACTACTGCTGCTGCTGCTGCTGCTGCTATTACTACTACTATTCCTACTACTGCTGCTCTCCAAGGAGTTGAAACGTTCAGTAAAAGTCTTAAAGCTGAGTTGAGCCTTGTGTCTGTTTTCCTGGGTTTTTCAAGTTGAACCTGCGTTCCTCAAATAAAGACTTGACACCCACTTGTAATTGAATAAATGTAAGCAAGAGCTGTTAAATGTCATACTGTGGAACATTCCAGGCGGACCAGTGGCACAGAATAAAACATATTTAACAGTAACCATTTAATACCACATGAAATTAATTTAAATGGTGTATTAACTGCATGTTTAGATCACCATGTTACCTTTTATTGTTTTGAAAATGCTATATTAACCTAAAACAATGTATTAACATGTTTTATGAGTTTCATTTTTGTTTTTTGGCGATCTGAGCCGTCCCTCCCTTTGCTCTCCATGCGAAGTCACTCCCCCTTCAGAGTGCTATTACAACACAATCATGTGCGTGCGTCCCGTTAATGAAGTTACTGCACATTGTATCAGGTTTGGGGGTATTTGAGACCTCCTTTTGTCCTGTGAATAAACATCATGAGAAATATTGAGCTCAAAAATGACCTTTGACCCTTATTTGGCAGTTACTGTACTCTGCCTTTGCATCATGTGGCAAAATGCAATAGGCAGAAACTGACATTCTTACTGCCTTTTGCCTTTGCATGACTCCTTATTTTTGCCACATGATATAAATGCAGAGTAACTGCAAATAAGGGTCCAAGGTCAATATTGAGCTCAATATTTTTCGCATACAAATATATCTTCATTATAGCAACTATGGCAAAAGGAAAAATTCTATTTTTCAACTGGACAAAAGTTTATTTGATTGAATATGTTTTGGAGCTCATCCAAGCTGCTTCTTCAGTTCTGGTCAGAATGCTAGAGAACACTGCCTTAAATCTGCCTGAAAGGAGGAGTTGGCTACGATGAAACTACTCTGAAACTAATACCCTACTTGTTTACAGTTTCTGTTGTTGGCTAGGCCTATTGACACACATTATAGCAACTATTTTGGAACTAATTTTGGAAGCCTTACGTGTTATACTTTTGTCTGAACGAAACAGAAATTTTTTAATCATTTTTCTCAGTTTCTCTGACGAGTTAAGGACAGTATTGTTTTGTATCATGCTTTTGTATATTTATGGAGAGTTGTCATGTGAGCAGAGCATTGTACCCTTGTTAGGAGGGTTCGAATAAAGCCTAGGAGAGATAGTTAAATTCCTGAAACATGCATGGATGACAACTTAAATGCACATTTTTGGTGAGGGAACAGCGTTATAACATAGTAGAAAACTCAATTTTGCATAATACCCCCTTGAAATGAAATCAAGTGGCTGGAATCAAACCAGCAACCTCTCTCTCTCAAAAGACAACATGACTATAGCGAACTATCTCACAGACAGGTAGTTTTATTTGTTTTTCACTTACACTGCATTGTATTCTTGATTTCCCCCAAAGGAACAATCTTGTCATGTTTACAGGATGCAACACTGCATTTTCCCCACAAATCAACATTTTCCATGCATCCAAAATAAGAAACCATTTCCAGTGATTACAGACCTCAGGGTTTACAGCTGCAGATGAGATGCTCAGTCAGAACACATTACACAAATCAAATCACCATGAATTATACTGTTGTAAGTCTGGAGAGATGGTTCAATCTTTGGTGATTCAGTGTTTTTCTGTTTAAATCAAATCTGTTACACAACATTGAATTCCCAGAGCTTTTATAACCATTTTATAGTCGCTTTCCCTTTCATTTACCCTCCCAAAGTTGTATTTCGAGTGACTAATGCTTGTTTGAGTGAGCTTTATTCTCCTGTATTCACGACACTATAGTTCTGATCGACTCCTGTTTTCACCGCCACTGCTGCTTAGACAAACTTTAGCGATTCAGAAGGGAAATGACGTGGGCAAAGTAATAACAAAGAGAAAGAAATATATAAATGATAATAATAAATTCCAAATAAATAGCAAAAATAACAAGAAAGGTGTCAAGTAAGGCATAATTATGTAAAGATATATATGTACAAGTAAAAATAAAATATAGAAATATAGTAATACAAATATTTCTCAGGTATATACAAGAGGGAGAAAACAGTAAACAAGAATAATAAAAAAAAGAATAATCAAAAATGCTGCTGCTCACTAGTGTGAAGTGCAGCTATCCATAAGAGGGGCCAACAACTGTGCAGCTTTTCATTACGATGACTTCTTGATTTATTTAATTCTGGCTTGAAATAATAAAATAATAATAATAATAAATGAATGTCAGCAGAATTCACAACAAGCAATAAATCAATGCATTTAGTATTTTGGCAACACTTTATAATAAGGCATCCCTATAAGTAATTTGTAAATGTTTATTAACCATACTCATTTACTAAAAAATTTAATTATTTGTACATGAGTAGTCAGTGATTAATAAACATTTGTAAATTGTTTGTAGATGATTCATTTATCAATTTCCTTAACATTTCTAATTATAAATGTATCCACTTTTTATCCAGGTTTGAGTTTAATTGCAAAAACAGATTTCTGTGTGTTGGCAAAAAAAAAAAAAAATTGGCAAAAAGTATTTCTCTTTTTGTTGCCATGTTCAAGAGATATTACAATGACAATAATGTATAGTGGATTTAGCAAGGAGGGATCAGTAAAATACATTTAGCTTTTGAAAACGTTTCTATACTTTTCTAAAGAGTAAACTGTAAGTCTTTTTAAAATATATCTTTTTAAAATATATCTGTTTTTGCAATGAACTCTTCACTTGTTAATGATTTTTTGCCTCATAATGATCCTATTCCCTTCGAAGCCAAGAACACCACAGGGGTGCTGATGGTCCCCTGTGGAGTTCCTTTGGTAATTCTGCAGCATAGCTCATAAAAAACTAGGTTAATGAACATTTACATATGATTTATAAGTATACCTTACTATGAAGGGGTGCCAGCATTTATTAAACAATCTGACAGCTGTTAGCGAGCAGATCTCTTGTCAGTTTGTGTTTTGGCAAACGTGTATAATAAAAACTATAAAATCATCCCTCACTAATGTGCCTAAAGATATTTTCAACATTGATTTTACCCATTTAATCTCCATTGCATCATAATGATCCTATTCCCTTCGAAGCAAAGAACAAGACAGGGGTGCTGACTGTCCCTGTGGTGTTCCTTTGGCAATTCTCTCATAAAAAACAGGTTAATTAACATTTATATATGATTTATAAGTATTCCTTACTATAAAGTGTTTCCAGCATTTATTAAACAATCTGACAGCTGTTAGCAGAGCAGATCTCTAGTCAGTTTATGTGTTTGCGAACGTGTATAATAAAACTGTAAAATCATCTCTCAAGATATTTTTCAACCCTGATTTTGTCCATTTAAACTCCACTTCCTCAGAATGATCCTATTCCCTTTGAAGCCAAGAATAAGATAGGGGTGCTGACTGTCCCTTGGGGTGACCCTTTGGTAATTCTGCAGCTCCTCTCTTAAACACCAGGAGAATAATGCCCAAAAAGAAGTCAACACTACACTTGTAACATAAACCTATTAAACTGGAGTGGAGTTCAGTGAATAGGCTGTGAATGCAGTGTAGTGCAGAACAACAAAGAGACTGTAAATCCAAACATAATATTTAAACACAAGGGAAATTACACTGACTACTATTAAATCTAAGCACATTTTATAATTGGACATCTAATAAAAAGCAAATATATAGCAGCAATAAGCCAGTGTTGTGCAGGGTTGAGCTAAGAATTTGATTCCCACTTAGGCACAAAGACTCAATACTTTGTCTCTATGCACTACAACTATTCAAAATTGGATAACTTTTTGACACAATTTTCCTGATGTTGAGGTAACTTAGTATAAATGATACCCGTTTAGTGTTGTATTGTATACGTAGGACCCATAGGGAGCCAGACCTGCTTCTCCGGCCTATTGTCTCCAGCTGCCTGTAGGCTATGGGTCACTGTGTATATGGTGACCTAGAGTAGTAGTAGCTACAGTACAATAGGAGTGGTGGAAACAATGGAGAGAATGATGGTCTTGTTAAAGTTGGACCCTTTTTGCATTCCTAAAGGGCCCATGTTATGCTATTTTTTGATCTATGTTATAATGGTTATAGAGCTTATACTGTATGCAAATGAGCCATGCGATTTTAAGTTTAGTTTCTGTAAAATGTAAATAAATGTGCACAAAGCTGCATTAAACACATTATAATCAAGATTCAAAAAGTTTATTGTAAAATTTTCATATTCAGTGATGAAAAAATGAAATTACATTTCTCACTCTCAGTCAAAGCTAAATTAAATAATAATAATAAAAGGAAAGAAAAGTTCAAAGTTCTTCTTGAGGAGACAGCCTGGTGTGTAGAGGGAATATCATGGTTGTTTGTATTTTTTTCTGGGTTTATTAAATATATATTTTTTGTGCTTGCACATTTGTAAGATTGGTGAAGTATCGGTATCGGCAAGTACAGAAATTATGATTGTATCGGTTTTCAAAAAAGTGGTATCGGTTTATCCTTACGAAATTCTGATTGAAAATTGCAGCTTTTAAGATTTCTTAATTGTGTCTATTCAAATTGTGGTTAATCTTACTGCCCTGCTTAAAACCTTTTCTCATTAGTCTGAGTTTCCCTAACATATGAATAAAATCATCCCCAACTCAAACTGAATCGTTGTCTGAACCCTTTGGAGCAGAGACACATGGCCGGACTCTGCTGTCTGATCTCCTTTCACTATAAACGGTAACAAGTCAAGCACAGTGGAGAATCAGATCTCCAATCCTGCCTAAACAGTTTGGGGTAAAGGAGAAGTATGGCTGCAGTTTGGAGGGATACTCGGATAGACAGCAGCCTGAGCATTGTTCTGGTTTTGACAATTACCTTTTCAAAGATGGAGAATGGAAAATGTGATTTGGGGACTCCACATGAAAACTATAAAAGGCCAATTCAATTCTTTGAGATTTTTTTGGCTTATTTTGTTATTGGTGGGTTTGGTGTAAAAATGGAGAGAACTGAAATACAGCTTTCCCTTTAAATTTTACTCAGGTTTGAAAGTTGTCTTTTATCATAAGACTGTGGAACATTCCAGGTAAAGCAATAACATCTTAAAAGGCATAGGTATACGCACATCACTGGTGCAAGGCTACTACAGGGAACATAGAAAGCGAGACAAAGCTGCACACTTACTCCCAGACTGCCTTTAATAAATAACGTTTCTTGTGTTATGTGTTGTGTAGACATCTTCTGTGGCCCATTTTTGGCCAATCAGTGTGCAGAAGGAATATTTATATATATAGGAGTGGCACACAGAGAGAACCATGACCTGATGAAGATCCACTGATCCAAATGTTGTCATTTATTAAAGGCAGTTTGGGAGTAAGTGTGCAGGCTTTGTCTCACTTTCTAGACCAATAACATCTCTCATACCCTCCACCACAAACCTCACACAGTGCACCTTACAAAGTGTCTAATTTTAATTTATTTGTATTCAGATAAATGCTCTTGACACCATGCACTGTTTGGTAAAAATTGCTAAAAAAGAAAAAGACATAATGTTAAATACTGTATAATCTACTATGGTATATACATTTTTCATTGCATTTTCTCAAAAAAATCATAAAGCTACTGACAGGATTGACTTTTTTTCAGTCACTAGTCATGGAAACCCAACCTCCTGACACTATGGTAAATGGTAAATAATAAATAAATGGTATATAGCACTTTTTCACCTTCATGGCTCAAAGCGCTTTCCAACAAGGAACCACTCACCCATTCACACACCAGTGTACGCAGACACTGGGGGTGAGGTGTGTTAAGTGTCTTGCCCAAGGACACAATGACACCATTCCTCTGTGGGAGCTCAAATCGAAATGCCAACCAATCAGTGGATCTGTTTATATCGAGATCAGTGGATAAACACTCAACCAACTGCCCTTACTGCCGCTCTATATCAGATACGTGATTCTCTGTCACAATAACAAATAACAGTAGCAGAGATTAGAGAACTGAGAAGTAACTTAGATTAGATCTGACATGTATTTGATCAAAAAAACCTTGGTTCAGTTGACAGAATTGAATTTTTCCTTTGCTAGAGATTGGAGAATGTTAAGCAAACAATCATGTGACACTATCCCAGACAGTAGTTTGTGTGTCATGGTGCAATATCACAACAGCAGGAAGGACAAAGTGGGTTAAAAGTTCAAAGTCAAAAGATAAAAAGATGTGCGCGCATTTTGGCAATGGAAGTGTCATTGTTCCCCATTCATTTTGATTAATTCAGACTGAACATGGACAGAAGAAGACGGAGATAGGAAACATTTCCAGCACCAAAATGTCTGGTTGTTTTGTGTGTGTTTGTCAGAATTGATATTCTACTGATCGCACAAGGATCTGGCAGTCGGACACCGTTTGTCAAAGTCGGCTTGTTGAGGAAATATTGGTGATCTTTTGACGATGATCCTTTCGCAGAGCTTGACAAGCTGCTGAGTTCTGTCATTGGTGGTTTTCAGATTCTAGAATATGATTATGTCGTACTCCCAGATGGGGGGCAAGGGGGAGTTTTTCCTACTGATTACATTGTACTTTGCCATGAAATATACAAAATTCACAAATGTTTAACCTGATCACTTCTATTAGTGGCTAGAACCAAGAACTCACTGTATTACAACAAAAAGCTACATTTCAGCAATATTCATTTTACCTGCCCCCCATCTGTATTAAACATTATTGGCCTATAGAATGTTGTGTTGTCATCTGAAACTCAGCAATATTTCTGTTGCCAAAATGCGTGTGCAACTGAGACTATATCATCACTGTTTACTACACACTTAAAGTAGGGTGACTAGAATTTCAAAATCAAAAACTGTAACACTCTCGGTTTGGAACAGTTAATTAAACTGTAAAGTGTGTTATTAAGGAGAATTGTTTTGCACTCTACCCATTCATAACTAACATGTGAGTCAGTGTGGTCACATTTTCTTTATGTTTTGGTCATTTTTAAGCAGCTTTTCTTTACTTTTCATAAACAAATGTCAATGTATGCCTCTCTTTACTGTTGGCCGGTCTCAAATTGATCAAAAATAGGGACACCTGGGACATTTATTGTACAAAACTAGGACAAATCACTGGTTTTGGATAAATCTGCTGGGGGACACTCAGTTGACTACACACCAATTTGAATCATTATTAGCCATAAGAACACATTGTTTTCAGTTATATAAAACATTAGTGCAAGAGTGCTGATTATTATAATATACAAGAATAATCAAAGGTGGTACTCAGTTACATTTACTTCAATAATATTTTAAATAAATTGTACTTTTCTGAGGAGTTTTCAAGCAGCATGCTTTTACTCATAATTGAATAATATTTGTAAGTAACTTTACTCTTTAAACACAATCAAAATCAAGGCACTCCAAAAAAGTTTAAAATAAAAACGCATGAGGAAAAGTATAGTTAAAACGCCTTTATTAGGATGGCCAAAACTGTAACTGTACTCTTACTTAAGTTAAGCGTTTTGGTTCCTCTTCTCACTGTGAATAAGTCTACAGGTGACAAAAGCTTTACATTGACAATATGAAATGATTTGAACATTTGCGCGCCTTTAGATTTGATTTATTTTGTCTAATTTTTGTGTGTCCTTTGAAAATACCGGATTTAGTGCATTATTTAACACTTGAGTAATATGATTTTGAAGTAGTGTTACACTGATTTGAGTGCAGTTTTTGGCTAGTGTACTTATAATAATACCAAATAGAACCTTTGTGCTGCTTTACTTTGATGTGATTGATTGACAGACCAGAGTAGCCAGCTGTGATTGGCTGAAAAGAGCATGAGAGGAGGGGAAATATATTCTTGTTGAGGAAACAAGAATACACTTCTTGATTTTCTTTGAGGACAGGGGTGGGCCGCTGTTGTGTTCAGTGGGAGCTCTTCTGAAAAGCTGATCTGAATAATTATAGGTGTGATGTCCAAACAGATGCATGTGTACTTCTAAAGCCATTATCAGGACTATGAGGCACCCCAACACCACTCTAATAATTAGCACTGGCGGTTAGAGCTCGGAGGAATCCACTCTCGAGATAAATCTGTCACTGTCGCTGTGGTGGATACTTCTGCCACCACCCCACTGTGTTAGGATTGCTTTATTCACATTTTGCATTTTACATTTCACATTTTCATAAGTTAATTTAGGAGGACCAGATATTCAGAATTAAAAAGTACTAGTACACCCGGGTTTGGATGGTTTTGTAATGATAAAATTGTAAAAAGAGCACATAACATTGTCCTTTCTTGACTCACATGTGCATCTATATATATATATATATATATATATATATATATATATATGTATATATATACAGTATATATATATATATATATATATATATATATATATATATATATATATATATAGACGCACATGTGAGTCAAGAAAGGACAATGTTATGTGCTCTTTTCACAATTTTATGCGCATTATGCTTAATTTTCAAGCATGGTTTTCTGTATTTTAGCTAAAAAGGACAAAATATTGGCTCCTTTACTGCTTGTAGGTGACAAATTGGTCAGAATTAGGGAAAATTGGAACATTTCTTGTATAAAACTGGGATAAATAAATGGCTTTAGATAAGTCTGCTGGGACAGGCGACACAGGGCTCAAAACTGGGACTGTCCCAGGTAAATAGGGACGTCTGGTCACCCTAAGTGAATTACTATCGGCTCTGTTCATGCTTACTGGAAGATAGATAAACTTTATTGATCCAAAAGGGAAATTATTTGGACACAGGAGCTCACACATCACAATATAATATAATAACAAAGAGAAAATATATAAATGGTGCAAATTAAGATACAAGACACAGGTGTCAAATAGGGGTGTAACAATATCCAAGTCTCACCGTATGAACGTCACAGCACGATATTTATTGCGATATTGTGGGAAAGCTCACAATATTACGATATTCTACATAATAACAAGAGTGACATTCTAAAATGCTTTGACCAGTCATTTGGTACGACATTTATTGTCATTAGGGATGGAACGATATCCAAATGTCTCTGTACCATATTTTCACCATATACATCTCAAGGTACCAGATTTATTTATTATTTATTTTGTGGAGGCACAAAACTGTTAATCTGCTACTTTTTCCTCTAAAACTGCTTCACAAGACAATAGAATGAAGATTTCAAAGTGCTTAGAACAATTATTTCTTCATGTAGACTGCACTGAAAAGGATCATGGTCTATGTAGTTCCCTCTGTTTTTGTATTTTTTTTTTTTTTTTTTTTTAGCTATTTCTGCATCAGAACTATTCATTTAAGCAAAGACACTTGGGATTTGATATATTGTGATGGTCCACGGTATTATTGTGAGACCTTTGACAATATTTCGGTTATTGTTACATCCCTAGTGTCAAATAAGACATAATTATATACATTTATTTTTACAAGTCAAAATAAAAATAGGAAAATATAAAAATCTCATCTCATAAAATATAAAATCTCAGATATATACAAGAGGTCATAGGAAGACAGTGCAACAATGATATGATGATTGACAGGACATAGGGTTATCTGTTACATAAAGGTGAGTTGTACAGTTGTAGGGAGTATTATCTGTTACATAAAGGTGAGTTGTTGTACAGTTGTAGGGAGTATTATCTGTTACATAAAGGTGAATTGTTGTACAGTCGTAGGGAGTATTATCTGTAAGTTAGACAAGTTATAATACACAAATGAACAGGCAGTTTATAAAACGAAAAATAAAGAATACAATGACATCTAGATGAAGAAAACCAGTCAGAGTTGTCAGAATTAATATCGCCAACAGAGTCATCAAGTTGTCATCCGCATGTTTCCAATTTTGCCGATTTTGTGACGTAAGCGTGAATATATCCTATACCCATAATTTAGTTAGGTTTAATTCCTTTATTCAGAATTAAAATTGCCACAAGATCATGCACATAATTCTTCAAAAAGCAGTATCAGAATGGAAACAAAAATATGAAATCAAATAAATAAAAAATTGTGAGGCCAAAATTGGAAACCAAATCGTGAAATGTGTATATGAAGAATCATGTTAAATTCTCGTCTTGTCTCGTTTTTGTGGACCCAATCTTGTACCCTGTCTCATCTTGTGGAAATTAAATTGTCTCGTCTCATCCCTAGAAACGATATTATAACGTAGATTCAAAAGAGCGTAATATGGACCCTGCATCTTCAGCTTTTCCATGGTGGGCCTTTTCCCGTGGAGACGAAACCAGCTCTGTTTAAGTCTGTATTCCGCTGCTGTGGTTTTGGTGAGTGTTAGCTTGAGCAGCGGTTGCCATGGCAGCAGAGGTCCTGTTTCACATTCCCGGGCTAAAGCTCTCCTCAGTGTGAGAGTGAATTCATCTCCTGTGACCTTTGGCTGGACTGTGGTCAGGACTGGGCCAGTGCAGAGGTTTCACTGTGAACCCAGAGAAAACAGCGGTCACAGATGGGATGACACATTTCCTTTGGACTCTGAAAATGTGCTTTAATCCTTGATAACGGACTAGAATTTTTGACTTTGTGATTTCTTATTTTTACCGTGAAGCCCCAGTATGTTACTTTTAAGCTAAATAATAATCTTTGTTCCTTTTGGGTTTCTTGAGGAACACCTGCTCCTGCTTGCTTCAGTGGAATGTTTCTTTGGCTATATCACTTTTACACCTAGACTTTATGTGCAAAGTCTATGTGGATGCATGGCTAAGGCGTCTTGCATTTTTGTGACGCATCTTCAGGCATCAGCACAGCAAGAATCTGGCATCGGCATCAGAAGTTAAAAATGTTCAACTTTTGCCATCAGACATGCCACATCAACCAATCAGGGATGACTATCCAGTGACTTTATCATCCGGGAGAAGGAGAAGAAAGAGAAAGTCTCAGGAACTAGGATGGGGAGCCACAAACACCAGAACAAGAAACTCTACGCTGTGTCATTAGTGGAGTACAAAAATATACACGGCGCAACCGCCAAGCCGATTGCCAGGACTATACCAGGACTGGACCAAGACTAAACCAGGACTATACCAGTATTGGACCAAGATTAAACCAAGACTAAACCAGGACTGGACCAAGACTAAAACAGGACAAAACCAGGACTACCTGGACTAAACCAGGACTACACCAGGACTAGACCAGGACTGGACCAATACTAAGCTAGGACTGAACTAGGACTGGACCAGGTCTAAACCGGGACTGAACCAGGACTGGACCAGGTCTAAACCAGGACTAAACCATAGTCATTAGTAGTATTAGTATAAATATATACATGCTGCAGCTGCCAAGCTGATCACATCCACAAATGGGTTTTATGTAATAAAAACATTAAAGCCACTCTCAACCTGGTCTGCCATTGTTCTGGGAAAAGACCAGGAAATAACACTTGTTTCCAAGGCAGTGGATGCCCTGGACAAATGTCTTGTTTGTCCACGGCATCCAAGACGAGCCTCAGGGGTGTCTGAACTCAAATGCAAAGATGTTCAACTAGAGGCGTCCAGCACCTTTTCTAAACGCACCATAACTGTAACTATTCTCAGTATGGAACTTTCCAAACTTTCTATGTCCATGGTGAAATTTACATACTGTTGCTTTAATGAAGTAATTAGAATCAGTATTTGCTCACTCGAGTACATCCAGACCAGGACACAATATTACTGGATCTTTTTTTGTGGTTGTAGAATGTGTAGTTTCAACTTCCTCCCCCCTCACTCTCCCCTTTAGTCCTGCAGACCCCTCCCCTCCTCCCCCTCACTCTCCCCTTTAGTCCTCCAGACCCCTCCCCTCCTCCCCCTCACTCTCCCCTTTAATCCTCCAGACCCCTCCTCCCCCTTCACTCTCCCTTTAGTCCTCCAGACCCCACCCCTCCTCTCCCCTCACTCTCCCTTTAGTCCTCCAGACCCCTCCCCTCCTCCCCCTTCACCCTCCCCTTGAGTCCTCCAGACCCCGCCCCTTTGTGAAACTTGCCAATTTCCTACACTGTGATAACATAAGAAAACTCTGTTCCCCCTTATTCCGAGCTGAGCCCAGTCCCGTTGTGTCTTTTCATGCTGGAATGTCGTACCATATTGTCCCATTGTGTTTGCTGTTAACTCCATGTGTTTGATATGTTCAGAGCAGGGTTACAACAGTTTGGACCACATAAGGACACAGCAGCTGTTCTGACCACTGAACATCCTCTGCCCTTTGCTCTCACCATTACCTGTATGACCAGCTCTACCTTACATTTACTCAATTACAGGTGGTTTTAGAGCTCAAAAATACCTAGAAAAACAACATTCTGACTGTGAATGGGGTCGCCTCTCCACAGATCTGACCTGTAACATAGTCTGGTTCAGTCTCCACAATGATAGAAAGGTTTAATACCATACTATGAAGACCCCACCAGAAAAGTTACATAATACACCTTGAATGCTTCTCATATATTGTCAAACATAAAGCATATTTTCAATAAAAGCTGTAGCTGGGGAGGATGTCCGTTGCCATGGGAATTCAATGTCAACAAACCCCCCATCTCATGTGTGCATAATTCCAGCCTCATTGTATTTTCTCATATTTGCATGTCAAACAGAGCTGATTGTATAAGCTAATGCAAATAATGTCACAGTGTCACTCACCGATAAAATAATAATATGTGAAATCATAAATAATGAAATGAGGAAACACAATTATAGGCATATGAGGTCAGAAAGAGGTCCAGCTGCTGTTGCCTGATTGTTTTTATGATGCACCTCAAGCCTGTAAGTGTCCTTGGGTGTGGAAGCAACCATTAAAAGATCTTGTCCCTAGAATTAGGGCATTTTCATACCGCTAGTTTGATTATACGGTTTGATTATACGGTCCGCACCAAGCAGTAAATTATTATTCTTTAGCATATAGACGACAGCGTCGTCATTTCACACCTGCAAACCAATCAAAACTGGTCCGATTGACATATATCCAAGGCTCTTGAGATCGATTGCACGTAGCTTGGGGATGCTGAGGCTCTCCCGCACCATCTCACCGGTCTCCAGGCCATGGTTTGAGGTTCGCCCCATGTCTTCTTCAGTCTCCACAAACAGGAAATGAAATAATTAGTATCTCCTCTCATGATGCATTTTGAATAGTTCGTTTAGACCTACTCTCTGTGGTTTGGACTCGAGTTCGCGTTCTCACCAGAGAGACAGCACCAGAGTTTGGCATGTGGTGCGGAGTCAAACCGAGACCTCAAAAAAGATGTGGTCTCGGTCTGCTTGATTTAGTGTAATCCAAGTGCGATTGATACTTTCACGCCAACGAAAATGAACTAAGAGCTTCTGTTTCAAATGGAACATTAGTTAGTTAGTTAGTTAGTTAGTTAGTTAGTTAGTTAGTTAGTTAGTTATTTCAAACCTGAACATTAGGTCCAAAAGAACATGCAAAAAAAATTAAAGTTTAATTTTCACCGATTTGAACCCTGCATTGGGATATGAAATATCTAAAACTAAAAAGAATTAATTTGGTAAAATGCTGAGTTGATTTAGAGGTTGAACAAGAGCATGAAGTTTCTAGAAATTGCTGTCTCGTCTTGCTGTTTTGTCATTGTTTGCTGGTCATTTGTTATTATATGAACAGCCAATAACATTGTTTTTGGCAGTTTGATGAAGCTGGTTTGTTAGTTTTTGTTAACTAGTTATAAATCATTTTAGTCCATATGGTACAGATGCATGTGTTTTGTACAGATATTTTGTTTTCTGTGCATTGTTATATTGAGGTAAAAATACTAATAAATAGTTGAGTCAGTTCAGTCAATAGTTTAGTCTATTTTGCGTACCATATTTTTCGGACTGTAAGTTGTTTTTTCATGCTACTTATACTCAGGTGCGACTTATATGTAAAATATGTAATTTCACACATTTTCACTGCTTATTTTAGCCACAAGAGGCTGTCAGAGCCATAGTATATATGGATGGACTAAGTGAGTGTGACGTCACCCACAGCGCTCAGCGCCACTCAAATGAGGCTCCTGATGCCACGGTTACAGAAGCGAATCTGGAGCCAGGCTCCTTATTTGGAAATCCAACCGCGAGTATTATAGCAACCACAAGAGCCACTCATGATGGAGGTCATTAAATGTGCTGCTGTATTTCAGTGATTCTTGAGAATAATAAGGGAACTTTTAGCTTTTATCATCAAACTTTAAATAGTAAGTTTAAGAATAGTTATATGCCATGTTATGTACGAACAGCAATTGACAGAGTTGGCAATTTAACGAAATTCACTTTACTTTGATAGTTAAAGTATGCTAGTTAAGATTCTAGTAATATTAGCTATTGTAATAGTTTGATTTATTTTGTCATTTTATTTCAAAAATAGTCAAAGCAGGAAGGGGATGTGCACATGTGCACAGCTCGCAGCTCTAAATACTGTTTGATTTAGCTGAATTTTTATGTAAACATTAAATCAATAGTCATTTCCTAATGCCGGGTTCAAATCTAGAGAAAAGAGAAAGGAATTGGACCACCCTACTGCACATACAATTCACATAACAACACAATACAGACGAAGATACAAATATGCAGGGTTTGAAAAGGGGTGAAAGAGCTTGTACATTTCCAATCCCATCCTTCACTTTACAGAATAACATTTATTATACTATTATACATGACAAGACAAGACATAACATACATTCACACACATCAGACACCACACTG
Source organism: Odontamblyopus lacepedii (assembly GCA_034769755.1). Taxonomy (NCBI): domain Eukaryota; kingdom Metazoa; phylum Chordata; class Actinopteri; order Gobiiformes; family Gobiidae; genus Odontamblyopus; species Odontamblyopus lacepedii. Next base: position 14,224,742 of record CM068349.1, on the reverse strand, counting down.
GACCACACTCTCTGAGCCTACGTTTGGCTGTCTGCATTCTGTGTGCTCGTTTTGACCTCTAGTACGCAGAAATAAAAGAGGATGTACATTTATTTCATACATGGTGGTAAGCAGGTGTTCTTGGAAGTGGTCTTTTGCAGATATTATCTTCTAATTCTGAAAACACATGATGAATTTGGAATTATAAGGTTCTATCTGCAAAACATGCCAAAACCATAGACTTATGTTTCGGTGAAATGTTTAACTTTTGAGCAATAAAACCATGAGTAAATGAATAAATGTAAAGTAGAGCTGTTTAAAGTCATACTGTGGAACATTCCAGGCCGAGCAATGACATCTCCGTAGAAACAAGCAGGTGACTGACCCCCAAAGCACCTTTAAGAGCAGACTCATTAAGGGTGAAAAGTGGTTAGAGCTGAAGTAAATGAAGCTGACATCTTTAATTATGAACAGCATGTACCTTAATCCGGCACTTTAAACTCTACTTTCAATGCTGCTCTTTTTTAATTAAAGATAAGATCAATGCACTACAGCTAACTGACTAAAAAGTAGTAGTACAATAGTAGCACTTGTGATAGTAGTAGTAGTTAATGGCATACCCAGCCTGGACCCTGACATATGGGCCCTCTGAGCAGCTCTGGTAGTAGTAATAGTAGCTGTAGTAGTAGCAGTAGTACGAGTAGCAGTAAAGTGTGCCTGGGCGAAGGCTGCATTACCTGAATTGCCCTATTGCCCTACGGGGGATCAATAAAGTATTATTGATTGATTGAGTAGTAGTAACATTAGCAGTAGTCCATATACCCATCCTGGTCACTGATGTATGGCCCTCGAAGCAGCTCTGGTAGTAGTAGTAGTAGTAGTAGTAGTAGTAGCAGTAGTAGTAGTAGTAGTGTAGGGATGGGTGACGTCATTTCCGGTGAGTGAATTCTGTTTTGCGAGCACTGTTATTAGCGTCTCTCTTCTGAATCTGTTAATCCACGAATCCAACATCTAAACTAGTGCCTGAGTACTTCGTCAAACCATCGAAGTTTATTCAGCATCTAGTGCTCCGTAATTCGTGGTCTAAGCCTCTCTCTCTCTGTAGTTTCAGCTTGTAGTTTCAGCCTGATCTAGCCTAGCCTAGCATCATGGCTAAAACTCTCGCCCCCCCTTTCCTGTTCTAGTTGCCACATGTGGAGTGAGAACCCTGGCTTATTTGATAGTGACAGGGATAGTTGCGCTAAGTGCAGCGTAGTGGCAGTCCTCGAGGCCAGGGTTACAGAGTTAGAAATGCGGATCCGCTCATTGGAGGCGCTGAAGCCGAGTTATAGTCAGGCAGTAGCAGGGACCGCGGACCGCATTAGCATGAGCGCAGCTAGCGAGAGCAGCCCCCCGGCGCATCCCGTGCAGCCGGGACCAGACCAGGACAGGTTTGTGACAGTTAGACGCAGGCACAGGGCTAAGACTAGGACTGCAGATCAGGGACACATAGCTGAGTGTAGGACTGCAGGAGACCAGGGACACAGGGCTGAGAGCAGGGAGCTTCCCGTCCGGAACAGGTTCGCCTCCCTGAGCTGGACGCGGGACACACTAGTCATAGGGAGCTCCATAGTCAGGGACGTGGAACTGCCTGCAGCTTCCACACGGTGTTACCCTGGAGCCAGACTGGGTGACATCGAGGGGAATCTTAGGCTTTTAAAGAGAAGCAAGAACAGGTACCGCCGGATCGTTATACACGCGGGGGGTAACGATACTCGGCGCGGTCAGTCAGAGGTGGTGAAGTTGCAGATAGCTGCAGTTTGTGATTTGGCTAAGTCGATGTCGGAGTCCGTGTACTTCTCTGGCCCCCTTCCAAATTATGCCAATTGTGAAATGTTCAGCCGCTTTTCAGCTGTCAACCAGTGGTTGTCCAATTGGTGCCCGCAGAATGGTGTCGGCTTCATAGACAACTGGAGGGCATTTGAGGGGAAGCCCAGGCTTATACGTAGCGACGGCATTCATCCCACAGTGGCTGGCTCCTCCCTCTTAGCTCAGAATATGATCGCTAGTCTTAGATGACCATCAGGTAAGACTAGCACACAGAATAGCTCAGGGAGTGTCAGTGACGCTAGGGAGCAGAGTAGACCAGTGAGGCACTGCTCTGTTAGCGAGAACAGCTCCAAACAGGCTGAGACTGTGTGTAGTGTTGTGTACTGTAGTTCTCCCCGAGGTTTCTTCTTTTTCCCAGGACCCTGGGTTTTTTGGAGTTTTTCCTTGCTGAGAAGGAGGGTCTAAGGCCAGGGGATGACTGGACAATGTTTCATTTGCTGCTTTACATGACTGTTGTTTATTCCTGTTTTGATATGTCTGTGTGTATGTTTGGCTCATCCATATCTTGGAACGCCCTTAGAGGCAACTGTTGTTGCGATTTTGGGCGCTACAAAATAAATTGAATTCGTAGTAGTAGTAGTAGTAGTAGTAGTAGCAGTGGCAGTAGTCCATCCCAGACACTGATGTATATCCCTCAGAGCAGCTCTGGTAGTAGTAGCAGTAGTAGTAATAGCAGTAGTAGTAGCAGTAGTGGTGGCAGCAGTAGCAGTACCCATAGCAGTAGTAGTAACAATAGTTGTATCAGTAGTAGTAACAGAAGTAGTGGCAGTAGTAGCAGTGGGAGTAACAGTAGTCCATCACAGTCACTCATGTATATCCCTCAGACCAGCTCTGGTGGTAACAGTAGTAGTAACAGTAGTAGTAACAGTAGCATTAGTAGTAGAAGTATCAGTAGCAGAAGTAGCAGAAATAGCAGAAATAGCAGAAGTAGAAGAAGTAGCAGTAGAATCCTACTGCTACTTCTTCTACTTCTGCTAGTAGTAGTTGTAGCAGTAGTAGTAGTGGCAGTAGTAATAGCAGTAGTAGTAGTAGTAGTATTGGCAGCAGCAGTAGTAGGAACAGTAGTGCTAGCAGTAGTAGTAGTAGTAGTAGCAGTAGTATCAGTAGTCCATCCCAGTCACTGATGTATGGCCCTCAGAGCAGTTCTGGTACTTATAGTAGGAGTAGTAGTAGTATCAGTAGTATGAGTAGTTTATCCCAGTCACTGATGTATGGCCCTCGGAACAGTTCTGGTACTTATAGTAGGAGTAGTAGTAGTAGTAGTAGTAGTAGTAGCAGTAGCAGTAGTAGTGGTAGCCGTAGCAGTAGCAGTAGAGGTATTCCACACACTCATCCCGGGCCCTGATGAATGTTCCCGGGAGCATCTTTATGGGGGTGATCTCTGGGTGACTTAGTGCCGTCTGAAGCGACTGTGTGCCAAACTAAATCAAGACCCGTCACCGACCAATGACACGCCGGGCGCCATGGCAACAAATCACAGTCCCCGCCCACAGTGAATCATGAAAGGTGCTGCACTTCTGCCAGCGATAGACAAACTCCCACCAAGAAAGTTATAACGCCGGAGAATTATTGAAATGAATGAGGAATTATGGGTGATCGTTGAATGGAAGGTGCGATGTTGGCGACGCAATAAAGAGAAAGAAGGATGGAGTGTTGTGAAGAGAGAAAAGAAGAGGAATTGGGCTCTGAAGGCTTGCAGCACCTCCACAGGAAAACAGCAAAAAGAAGAGAGAAAGGCTTAAGAAAAGTTGGCCTCAATCCTGTTCTGGAAACAGTGGTCACAGCTCTGAAAGTGGGACTAAACACCGGAACATAGGTCAAAATACTTCAGATAGAGGACATACACAAGTTTTCCTCACCTGGGAGCTTCAGCGGCATACACACACATTTTTAAACGTGTCAATTTATACCAGGAGCAAGTATTTGAGTAAATAAGTTTTTATTTATAACACTTTTCACAGACATATGTCCCGAAGTCGCTTTACAGAGCATTATTCATTCACTCGAGCAAGGCTGCCAATCTGCACCAGCACCACCCACTTTCATACTAGACCAAGGACGGGCAAATATTTTTCCATGGGACCACATGAGAAACTATAAAATATTATGGAGGGCCAAAATGCTTAACTCAGTTCTGCATAATATTAATTGTATTTCTTTATAAAAAGCAGTAAATAGCATTGTTTTGACAAGTTGGTAAGTGCGTATGTTATGAATAAGCAAAGAAAAAGTGATATTGCCTTACAAAAAATGTCATAAAAACACCTCTAAAATAGAAGCAATACAGCTTTAGTCCATGCATGAGGTAAAATTATAAAATCAGTTTATTTTCTAATTCCAAATTAGTTTAAACGGGCTACAATGCCCAGGTCTGTACTAGGCAATGTGGACACGACTGTTTTTGTGACTGGCGCCCCACTGTGGCACCTGATTTTTCCAGTGGTCTCCCATCCAAGTACTAACCAGGCCCAGCCTCTGAGCTTCTGAGATCTGACGGGATCAGGCTTTGACAAGGAGGTATGGCCAAAAGCAGGAGAGCTGCTTCTGCGATACCAGCCTCTGTATGTGCTCACGTTTAACTACAAACTGTTTTACTTTGCTACAGACTCAGTGTTGGTATGAATTATGTTTTAAATCACAATACAAAACTTGACAAGAAGGACGATGCTTTGCAGTGATCACAAGCACATTTGCACATTATCAGTCTGGGATGGTTGTAAAAGATCAGAAAATGCAGAGCCTCATAATGACAATGTGAATCTGATTGGTCGAAACGTCACAACAGTGGAACTCTGGTTAAATCCAGCTGACAAAAAAGGAAGATACATCTTCTCTGTTCACAAATGCACAGAGTGCTTATATTCTGTATCTCTGTTGGCGTTGCCATGTTTGTTTTGGTTGGTTTGGGGTGCTTCATCTTTGGCTTCCACACAAACGTCAGCACTGGTCTGTCCGGCTGCTTAACCTCACAGCGGGAGTTTGTGGACACACTAATATCACCAGAATCTTACTGTGCAGGGTCAATGCCTCACATGAAAGCTCAGAACCTCCAGAATTCCCTCCCTAAGCTGCAGAGGCTGCACTAGCACTGACTCATGAGGCTGGGGTGTAGGTAGAGACCGTTCAAATCAGAGACATTTTAGGTTTAAACCAACTGGTTTTCAGCACTGAAAGTCCTGACATTACAGTACAGTAGCATCAGAAGTGAAGAAGCTACTTTGATGAGTGACATCACCTATATAAACACAGGAAGAACATGCAAACTCCACCTGTAGAAGGCCTTATCTGACCTGAGCTTCAAACCTGTGACCCTGTAGCTGTGAGCAGAGAGCACTGCATGCTCAGCTGTCTGTTCATACATCCTGTTCTGAGCCATGTACCAGTTATAAATACCCCATAAGGATAAGCACATGACCGAAGCATGGTGCATGTGCGTACTGGGGGGCGACTGGTTGCCATGGCGATCAGTTTGTTATTTGGCACAGGCCTTGAAGCGCTCTTCGAACAGCACACCATTGAGATGCAGCAGGATTTCCATAATGTATACACCATGTGGACAGGGTCACACTGCGGCCACATGTGCCACCATGTTACCTGTCAGTGTTAAATATACTCTGCAAACACATCACACTGGGGGTGTTCTGCATGTATGTCTATGGTGTAATGTTTTCATGGTGACACAAGGTACATTGAAACAGCTACCTTGTGACTACTTTTATTTGAGACAGACTTGTTTTAAAGTACAAAAGCAGCTCACCTGTTGTAGTTTTTATTGGCATATTAAACTATAGATGAAAGTATAATTTGAGTAACTGAGCTTCAGACAGAGCAGTGCCTCCAGTTGTTTCAGTGAAGCATGTGAAACTGTGAGCTCATTGGACATTTCTCTTTCTCTCTCATAGATTCTGTACTCTAGATCCCAGGTGATGTATTTTAATGTGAAATAATAAGATTGCAGCAGTTTTTCTAAATGCTCAGAGTTCTTCTACACATTATTCCTTCACTTCTTTCTTGGTGGTGAGAAGTATCTACTGGACCAGACAGTGGCAAAAAGCCAGATGGATGTTAATGACAAACACTGCAGTCATATGCTATCCAGTTTCCCAGAAATGAGGTTCAAATCAAATATGACTTTTCTGAGAACAATTCTAATGCTGATTTATGTTTAATCACTGAAAACATTGGCATGGTTGGGTCAAGTTGTCTGTGTTATAATTTGTTCTTGAGACGATTAATCAGAAAGCAGAACGGGGGCTGTCATTTGCGTTGCCAGCGCCAAAGCTGAAATCCATTTGGTTTAAACCTAAAATGTCTCTCTCTGATCTGAACAGTCTCTACCTAAACCCCAGTTCCTGCCACATTCATGAATCAGTGCTAGTGCAGCCTCTGCAGCTCAGAGAGGGAGTGAGGCAAATTTGGATGTGTCTGCAGGCTCTGGTGACACAGGTTAAGCTGATTGTCGTACAGTTTTTAGTGTGTTTACAGGCTACATACACTACCGTTCAAAAGTTTGAGGTGACCCAGACAATTTTGTGTTTTCCATGAAAAGTCACACTTTTATTTACCACCATGAGTTGTAAAATGAATAAACTATTGTCAAGACATTGACAAGGTTAGAAATAATTATTTGTATTTGAAATAATTTTTTTTTTCCTTTAAAATTTGCTTTCGTCGAAGAATCCTCCATTTGCAGCAGTTACAGCATTGCAGAGCTTTGGCATTCTAGCTGTTAATTTGTTGAAGGATCTGGAGAAATGTCACCCCACGCTTCTAGTAGCTTCTCCCACAAGTTGGATTGGCTGGATGGGCACTTATTACGTACCAGACGGTCAAGCTGCTCCCACAACAGCTCAGTGGGGTCTGTCCATAACACTTCTTTCCAACCTTCCTCTCTCCAATGTCTGTGTTCTTTTGCCCGTATTAATCTTTTTCTTTTATTGGCCAGTCTCAGATGTGGCTTTTCCTTTGCCACTCTGCCCTGAAGCTGCATCTCGGAGTCGCTTCTTCACTGTAGATGTTGACACTGGCGTTTTGCGGGTTCTGTTTAATGAAGCTGCCAGTTGAGGACCTGTGAGGCACCTATTTCTCAAACTAGAGACTCTAATGTACGTATCTTCTTGCTCAGTTGTGCAGCGGGGCCTCCCACTTCTCTTTCTACTCTGGTTAGAGCCTGTTTGTGCTCTTCTCGGAAGGGAGTAGTACTCAGCGTTGTAGGAAATCTTCAGTTTTTTGGCAATTTATTACACGGAATAGCCTTCGTTTCTAAGAACAAGAATAGACTGTCGAGTTTCACATGAATGTTCTCTTTTTCTGGCCATTTTGAGCGTTTAATTGACCCCACAATTGTGATGCTCCAGATACTCAACCTGCCCAAAGAAGGCCAGTTTTATAGCTTATCTAACCAGCTGAACTGTTTTCAGCTATGCTAACATGACTGCACAAGCCTTCTGACGCAACGAGCAAACACATTGTACCATTAGAACACTGAAGTGACTGTTGCTGGAAATGGGCCTCTATACACTTATGTAGATATTGCACCAAAAACCAGACATTTCCAGCTAGAATAATCATTTACCACATTACCAATGTATAGAGCAGGGGTCTCAAACTCAATTTACCTGGGGGCCGCTGGAGGCAGAGTCTGGGTGAGGGTGGGCCGCATAAGAGATTCCACAAAAAAAAGTAAAAATTTTTTTTAAAAAGTCCTCATTAACAGGTTTAATGATTTCTTCTGAACACGAAGTGTCCTGAACATGAATGGAACACTGAGTGAAAATCATGAACGGTTCTACTGAACATGGCTTCTCTTGCCTACTCCTTGCTGCCAGAGACTCACTAACCATGTAGCTTTGACTGCTGCAATATTCTCTTTGGTTGCTTTCTTGAAGAAATCTTGTTGCCTCAGTAGGCATGCTTTAAGACTGGCAACCCACTTGGCTCTCGCATCCCCCTGGTATTTTGCACATTCCTCAGCATGTTTAGTTGAATAATGGCATTTAACGTTGTATTCTTTGTGCACTGCAACTTTCTCTGTGCAAATAAGACATGTGGGGATGCCCCTGTGCTCAACAAAGAAATACTGCGTCTCCCACTTTTCTCGAAATTGTCTGTGCTTGTCACCTACCTTTCTCTTTACTGCAGGCTTTGATGAAGACATGACTGGGGTATGACAAAATCTAATTGATTCCGCTTAGTGGCGTTCTTGTTTCACGTTTCAAACAAGTGTTTAGCTAGCTAATTGCGCACAGAGAACGTCTTAACGCTTTGTGACGGAGTGCGCCTTAACCGGGAGAGCGCTCCGTGGGCTCTGCCGCGCTCTCGAGCCAGAGCGAGAGGCGCCGGTCGGGGAATGTCAGGGCAGCTACAGGTGCTCCGTCACACGCTTCTATCTGTAACAGCAGCGTAGACGATAAACAGCCCGGTAACAGTCACCGTTCTTTTTGCGCTCGATCATGACATTTGTGGTAGAAAGTACGATAGAAGGCAAGCGCAAAGGCGACTGCTGTCTGGCTGTTCATTACACGCCGTGCTGTTGTTGCAAGCGTAAAGTGCACGAAGCTGGTGTAGCTTAGGCTCGCCCCGACCAGGGACGGCGCGCGGGAGCTGGCTGCCTGGCCCTTCGGAGGTCCACTTTCTCCGCGGGCCACACTAATATTATACTTTCATATTAAGGTGCGGGCCACAAAATATTGTACTGCGGGCCGCACTTGGCCCCCGGGCCGCGAGTCTGAGACCCCTGGTAGAGAGTATATTTCTGATTATTTTTAAGTTATCTTCATTGAAAAAACTATGCTTTTCTTTAAAAAATAAGGAAATTTCTAAGTGACCCCAAACTTTTAAACGGTAGTGTACATACAAGCCTGTCTGAAGGGAGGAGCTAACTACAGTGCAACTAACATACCCCAGGTGTTTACAGTAAGCAGTGTGTGTTATAAATTTTAAACTACCCTAAGGTAGGGGTGTAAGAACATGTAGACCATCTGCCAAAGTGCAGAGACCGTAGAGATCGTATTGGGCACATTCTATAACTTACAGTTCTACAAACACTGATGACCAAGCGCCACAGATTGAATCTGCCTTGTTTTTTTGTTTTTTTTTTCAATGCAATTCTGCCGTTCTTGCTCACACGCAGAGAGAGAGAGCACACAGACATACAGACACAGAGGAGCTACACTTATAAAACACCTGCACTATTTGTTCTCCGCACCCGACTTTTTGCCTGGGCCAGGCCCCGGGACCACGACGCTGGGACGGGAAACCCTTCCTCCCACAGTTCCGTGGACAGGACTATGAGCGGAGCAGGTGTCCACAAAGTGTGATCTGGCGGTGGTGTCCAAGCTCCGAGCTCCGACACATGGGGTGGACACCGGTCTGTTTGCTCGCATTCATCTACGCAGGCGAACCTCCAGATTTGTCCCAAAACTCACAACTGCACGAGGGGGTTCAGAAAAGTTCTTTGGCCTAAATTGTGTGTTTTTCTTTTTTTATTTAAAATCCTGATAAAATCTAAATCGTGATTTTATTTTTTTAAAATCGTGATATGATATTTTTGCCATATTGCCCACCCCTACCCTAAGGTATGAATTGTCTCTGTAGGATGATCTCACGCCTACAGCACACTGACTGTCCCTGTGTGCTCTTTGTTCTGATTCCAGTCAGAGGACAGTATGGCTTTAGTGTGATTTTTGTCTTTGTTCATTTTCCAGAAGAATGAAATCTGTATATATATATATATATATATATATATATATATATATACATACATACATGATGCTTTAATACAGTATTAACATCCCTGATATGGAGTTTATTCACACATATGGTTTGTAATGTTGCTTGTGTTTCCCAGCCCCTTCTGCATTCATGTATATTTACATGTATTTACATTTAGAATAAGTGTGTGTAATATGTGCGGTAAACTCTGCACACTCCACCTCCTCGTGTATTTGTGTCTGATGCACCATCTGTCTTATTGTAAACATGGATCTGCTGCTTAAATATCGTTTACACTGTTGTTAATTTTGAATGAAAATGTACTATAAATATATAAAAAAGATAATTCTCTTGGAGGTTCAGCTCTGGCTTTTATAGTCACGTGTCTGGAGGTTAGAAGAGTTTCAAACCTATGACATTTAACAAATCTACACGTTGTCTGGTTTCCATGGTGACACAGCCTATGGTTGTAGTACAGTTGTGACCTGGAGACCTCTGTGTAGCTACTGGAAGTGTGTGTACATGTGTGTGTTTTTATCCTTCTTTCTATCCTCTACCTCCCTCTGTCTCCTTTATCTCTCCTCCTGGCTTTTCTTTCGGTCCTCACTCGCTATCCTTCTCATCATCTTTCTCTTCACCCTTTCTTTTATGTTCTTTTGCTTCTCTCCTCCACCTCTCTCTACCCAGTCTCCTTCATCTCTCTTTCTCATTCACATTATTCTCCATCCTATCCGTCTCTCACACACTCTCTCATCCCACTCCCTGCTTTCCCCTCTCTTCATCTTCTCCCATGTCTCACTTTCTCATTCCTCTCTCACTTCTTTCTCATTTCTCTCTCTTCTTTTTCCCTTCATCACCCATCTTTCCCCCTGCTGGCCTGTTTGTTGGATTATTTATAGCTGTTTCTGTTTTTTGGCTCTGCTCTGTGCCCTGGCAGCTTGTGAAAACACCAGCCCCCTCTCCCTCTCTCTTCTCCCCTCCTTCCTTCTTCCGGCTCTCGCTGTGAGCAAAGACTCTACCTCTATCTATCTCTCTCTCCCCTCTTCCTCTCTCTGGCTCTTTCCCATCTCCCTCTTCCTCCTCTCTCCAGCTTTCCGAGAGCTGAGACACCGCTCCCCTTTCTCTATCTTTCTTTTTCTCTCTCTGCAGTTCTTTCCTACCGTCCTCCCTCTCTCTTTGCCTTTGTCTCTCTCTCTCTCCCTTTCTCTCCATCTCTCTCTTTGTTTCTCTGTGAGTAGGTACCATCGCTCCTCTCTCCTGTCCATGATCTCCTTTTCTTCTTTTATCCCTCCCTTTCTCTCTCTCCGTCATCAAAGACAATGTTCCTCTCTCTCTCCTCCACCCCCACTTTCTTTCTCTATTCCTCTTTCTCTATGCATTGGTACACTGCTCCTCTCTTAGCTCTCGTTTCCTTCACTCCCATCTTCCTCTTTTCTCTGGTTTTTCTCTCTCTTGCTCCCCCCTCTTTTACTCTCTTTACTTGTCATCTTTTCTCTCTCTCTCTCCCCCTCTGCCTCTCTCCCTCTGCCCTCCCCTCCTCTCTCTCTTCTGTGTCTTCCGCTGCCTCTCTCCTCTCTCTCTCCCACTCTTTCCTCTCCCCTTCTTTCCTCTTGTCTCTCTCTGCTCTCCCCCTCTCTCCTCTCACTTTCTCTCTCTTCTCTCCTCTCCCCCTTTCTCCTCTTGTTTCTCTCTCCTCCCCCTTTCTCGTCTCTCTCTCCTCTCACCCTCTCGTCTCTCTCCTCTCGTCTCTCTCTTCTCCTCTTCCTTTCTCTCTCTTCTCCCCCTGTCTTCTCCCCTCTCCCCCTTTTTCCTCTCATCTCTCCCTCCTCTCATGCTCTCTCATCTCTCTCCTCTCCCCTCTCATCTGACTCTCCTCTCTCTCTCTTCTCCCCCTCGCTCCTCTCATCTCTCTTCTCTCTCTTCTCCCCCTCTCTCCTCTCCCTCTCTCCTCTCTCTCTCTCTTCTCCCTTCCCCTCTCTCCCTCTCCTCTCTCCCCCTCGCTCCTCTCATCTCTCTTTCTCTCTTCTCCTCTCTCCCCCTCTCCACGAGCACAGACAAATCTCTCCTCTCTCTCTTTCTCCTCCCCCTCTCTCTTCTCCCCCTCTCTCCTCTCCTCTCTCCCTTGCTCTCCTCTCCCCCTCTCTCTTCTCCTCTCTCCTCTCCCCCTCTCCCCTCTCTTTTGCTCTTCTCCTCTCCCCCGCTCCCCTCTTTTTCTCTCTTCTCCTTTCTCCTCCTCTCCTTGAGCACAGACAGATCTCTCCTCTCCTCTGTAGTCCTGATAAATGAGGCCCCTCAGTGCTTTCCGTGGAAGGGCTCCAGTCGCCCCTGACGCCAGAAGACTAGAAACAGTCCAGAGCTTAGAATCCAAACCAAACTGAAAAAACTAGTTTAAAGGGATTATAGTGAAGGTGTACGGAGTTTAAAAACACAGTGGAGCCCTTCATGTTTTAACACAAGGCAGAACAGTGTTTTCTGGGGCATAAATGTACAGACAGTGGAAGTCAATATGAGTCTGATTGAAGCGGCACCTGTTACACCATGATCCAGCCTCTGATGTGTAAATGAAAGAACTTATTGACCTGTTTCTTTTGTAGAATCATCAACTCCCATTATATCTATGACAGGCTCATCTGTACTTATGGAAGATAATCACGTAGACCTCACCGCTGTGCCATTTTCACCATTAAACCAAAGTGAATCCTATAAAGACTCATGTATGGTCCATTACCCAGCCGGTAAGGGGGTTTTCCTTCTCCAAAATATGGAAAATCAGATCTCCAGACCCTCACAGGACAGAAATGAGGCTTTTCTGAATAGGTTTACCCCCAATTTAAACCGAAACATAACAGCGCATAAGCTCACAGCAAACAAGCAGGACAGGCGCAGGTTTGGTTTTCCATTTTAACCTGTTGGACAATTTATACCAACAGTGTCATACACGCATCCAATGTCCATCCACGCTGCTCAAGATAGGTTGAAGTTCTAATTTTGCAGCGTAAACAGAGCGTCTACAGGTTTTTTATGAGAAATAAGCACGTGGTGTCAAAATAAACTTCCCATGCCCTTTCAAAATACGTTCTCTAAAACCACGTGTAAACACTGTGCGTCGCATCAGGAGCTCGGATAAAGACTCGTGGAGGATAAATATAAAACACTTTAAATCAGTCCTTCTCAAAAAATGAGGGAGTGCGATGTTGGGGGGGTGCGTGTGACCTCGGGGAACATGCTTTTTTTCTGTACTAGAATAAAGTGTAATTGCACATCCACTACAGTAGTTGGCAGTGACGCTCTCATTGTCAGACTGTGCGCATAGAGTATTAGCGCTGTAATGTGGGATTTTTGCACTGAGCAAACACACACTCAGCACAGAGCAGGAGATTTGAAGTGCAGAGAACAAACTGTATGTAAACGTCTGCAGCGCTCGACTTCACTGTGACTACGGTGGGAAGCAGGAAAGACCGCTGTGTTTTTAATGTGTACAAAAATGTTCATAGCGACAGCATGAAGCCAAATAAATGACGGCGTCACTTAAAGACATTACACCCCGATCACGCTGATAAGCCACTTAAGTTTTTTCAGTGAAAACGTGATGAATATCACCAACAATCCTCCCGCTTTGTGAATGCTCCTTCAGTAAACCAGCAGCACTGTGAGCATCATATAAGGAGGAGCAAACAGCAGAGGAGTTGATCCTGCTGCAGCTTTAGACATGGATTCTGTCGCTGGATGAAGCAAATTCCATGAATTATAACAAAAACATCATCTTTAAAGATGAGGAGGACAGAGGAGTGAACCACTTCATGATGCAGCTGAGCGCAGTGCGGAATACAGACGGGAGAGACCCAGGAGTCGCTTTTGGAGACGTGACTAAACTGTTTGCACTCGTATGTTGGCGACTGAAGGCGGAGGTGAGATTTGTTGACGTTTGGTAGTGCTTCTGTGGTTCTTCAGAGCATCCCTAGTTAGTCCCTGGTTTAGAGGTCTGCGCGGGACACAATTTTCAGTCCTGTTCCCGCCGCACCTGGAATGAGCTTTCAAATTTGTCCCAAGGGAGGGCAGCGCTCTACCCGAGTTTAATCTGGGTTTAGTCCCAGGTTTAGTCCCTGGTTCAGTCCTGGATCATTCTTGGTTTAGTCCCTGGTTCAGTCCTAATTCAGTCCTAATTTGGTCCTGGTTCAGTGGTTTAGTCGCTTAGTCGCTTAGTCCTCAGGGGGACCCGAAATGTTTTCTTCTTCCTAGGGGGGGCGTGACAGAAACTAATTGAGAAGCACCGCTTTAAGGCATCAGACAGCAACTTTACAAGAACTTCTGAAGGACAACCAAAGTGAAATGGTGAGTCCCTTAATGAATGTGAACACCATAGAGACGCCTCGTTATGGCTGCACAGCATCGTCTTTCTTGTTGTCAATTTTTGTTTTGTGATTTAAGACATAATTCACCCAATCAACAGTGAATACATAAATATTATAAGAAGTTTAGTGTTAAAACGTGAGAATCCACAGAGGATGGAGTCGCAGGGGCAGTACTTGTGTATGCAGCTCTGCCTATGCTATGTGTCGCTGGTGCTCATGGTCTAAATTCCGGGTTAGAATGAACTTGAGCTGTATCAGAACAAATATCAGAGCACATAGACTAGTATACGCCCATGGTCCACTGTGGAACCTACCTGGACCACTGAGGGATTACACACATATGAGGCCACATGGTGACATACAAGAAAGATTTAAAACTGCATTGTGTAACTTTTCTGTTGGAGGGCCTGTCATCTCCATGGAGATGTTATTGTCTTCTCTGGAATGTTTCACAGTATGGTATTAAACCTTTCTATCATCATGGAGACCAAACCAGACCAAAATACAGGTCAGATTTGTGGAGAGGTGACCTCGCTCACAGTCAGATTGCCTGTTTTTTCTCAGTATTTCTGAGCTATAAAACCACCTGTAATTGAAAAAAACGTAAAGTAGAGCTGTTTAATGACATACTGTGGAACATTGCAGGCAGACAATGACATCTCCATAGAAACAAGCAGGTGAAGAACCCCCAACCAAAAAAGTTTTTGTGATCATGGTGTCGGAATCAGTATTGAATACTCAGTCTACTAGTAGACTAGATACTAGTATTAGTATCGAAATCAAGTTTTTAAGTTGAAATTTAATATTAGTGACAACACTAGTCAGATGATTTGTGGACCTGACATGAGGCATCTGGATCATAAGAATCGTCCTCTGTATCATCCCATTCCTCATGTGATGATGACATTATGCGGATATTAGCATAACCATAAATTTGCACAATATTATGCAATCCTTTCACACAATTTTGAGCGATAACACTGCATAACAATAGAACACGCACTTGTATCAAACAAATGGAGGAGATCAGTTTAACTCCATGAAGCAATCTCCATTTTAATGTGTAGGAAAAACTTGCCTCTCTTCAGATCTGACTTGTAACTTGGAACTATATGGTTGGATCTATATGGATATGAGTAAAGACAGGGTAGTAGGCAACAGTTTTGGAGCTTACTACCATGTTAGGTCATTTTTCTCTCATCGAAAAGCGGTTTTGTTCATCATCTATGCATGTTGGAGTAATTTAGTGATCTCTCCTGGGCCCTATCTGAATCCTCCTTATGGTTAGTTGTAAGATTCTGTACGAGGCTCCGCCCACAAGCCTATGTCACACATGCTCCCACAAGGAAATTCTCCATAAATATGCCGATACATGATAGAAAATAATCCACAACAACTTCACAAACCTGATGCGATGTGCAGTAGTTTCATTAGGATGCACGCTGATTGTGTTGTGATCGCGCTCTGAAGGGGGAGTGACTTAGTGTGGGTACCGAAGGGAGGGGGAAATGAGAGCATAGAAAATAACAAAAGGTAATGCGTTGTTTTTGTTGAATATAGCATTTTCCAAACTATAAAAGGGAACGTGATGAGCTAAATACACTATGTGTCACCAAAACATCTTTTTCCATCCAGTCCACCCACCTCCAAAAACAGTAATACATCCAACTCCGCCGCCCACATCCTCACCCACACCCGCTCCAGAGTCCTGTCCTCAAACAACTCCACTGCACAACACCATATCCCTCCATACCCTGGCCCCTCCTTACCTCCATCAGCAGATCTCCCCACACAGACCATCTCACTCTGTTCATCAGGACAAAACACCGGACCTTGGGGGACTGACCTTTTGCTGTCCCACAATCCATTAGGAACTTCAAATCACTACTAAAGACTTCCCTGTTCAATCTGGCGTTCTCCTTCATCTACAGTCAGGGCTGTTGCCATTTGGGTGCCTTAAAGACAATTCTTTGTGGTTCCCCAATCCACCCAGCCCAGAATGAAAAAATAACTCAGAATTTGTCAGTGCGATTTGCTTTATTTCCAAAACCAATAGATCAAACATGAAAGTTAAAATACTAAATGATTTAAATAAGTTAATAAATAAATACCACCACCCCATTATAATTGTCTAAACAAAGATTTGTGCAATGACTGAACACTGAAGTGAACACTGTAAACACACGGGGAAAAAACAATATCTAGGTAAGTTTAAATTACTTAAATTAAGAACATTTTACTTTATTTGAGTGGATTCAATTTGACAAGTAAAATAATCTGCCAGTGGAATAATTGTTTTGTTCTTAATTCAAGCAACATTTGATTTAGTTTCTTATTTTAAGTGCACAAAGTTATTTTAAGTGTAGCAAGATGCATTTTCATATTTTAAGTACAAAAAGTCCTGTTCCACTGGCAGATCATTCTACTTGTCAAGTGAAATTTACTCAGTAAAGCTTTCTTAGCTTGGCTAGATTTTGTTTTATGCAGTGCACAGAATATGTATTTCCCCTTGTAAGTAACGTTCACATTTCTTTAGTAAATAATGTACATAAGTACAAATAATTGCACAATAGAATTTACTCAATCAAGGAACATTAAATAAGAATTTGAAAGTGAACATTTCTGTGTGAAGACTTTATCTGCTGCATGTGTGGAGGTCTGAACACAGGGAGAGAGAGAAAGAAAGAGGAAGGGAGAGGGAGAGACAGAGAGAGATTTCAGGGGATTCTGTTGCGCTGGCACAGGATTCTCGCCTTTCTCTATGCACTTTGGATGGATATTTTTGTGAGGATTCGCGAGCCTGATTTTTTGGTGATGCCCCCACAAGCACTTGGTGCCCTCCACTGTGCAGTGTTGCTTCCTGTTTGTTTGCAAAGCATCTTTGAGAGTCAAAACAGAGCTATAAAAGTCTGATATATGTTATTATGAATACCCCCTCTTTAATGCCATACAGTGGAACATTCAGAGCATGCCAAATGACATCTCCATGGAGCCTTAGACCCCACATGATTGAACCAAAGCAAATTCATCTCTCCGCTTTTGTATTTCCACATAATGAGCGTTTGAATCTTGTCCCTGCTCTGTCCCTGGTGCTGTTTCCATTCATGATTGTGTGCACTGTGCTGTATTGTTCCTCATGGCGGCTCATTTAAAACCACTCTCCCTTTGTCCACACACCCTCCTCTGGGTTACACTGCTGCTGGTGAATCCAAACTGGAGCCGAGACAAAGCTGCAGGGACACCATGGAACAGAAAGCCTTGTTTCCACTCTAACCACACATTAGCTACTCCGGGCTGGTGCACAGGCTGACGTCAGGCCCCGCTGAGGTCCTAACTCAGACCTGCGTGAAGTTGGCCCCATCAATCGCAAATCTACACAAAAACTATGTCAATTATTTGTGCTTTGTTTGTGCTGTTTTGTTCTGCAAAAAGTTTCGTTGTGCAATTCTGGTTCTTAAGATATTTACAGTTTTATTTTAGACCGATGACGTCATCCAGCCCCTCAAAATGTGAAACAGCCTCAAAACAGGCAGAAAATTATAGAGAATGTTTGTATTTTGTTTGTGCTGTTTTGTGCTGTGACACTTTTCATTTGTGTGAGTTTATTTCTAAAATTATTGATTATTATTTCTGCGGCAATTATAGGACGTCATTCTCGCTCAGTCGGCGGCAGCGACTTTAGCAAAACTCCCCAAAAATAGTGAAGATAAATGATCTCAAGTTGCGGAAAAATATGTAACAGTCTTTAGTAATTTGCTTTTGATTCATATTTTATATAATACAGACTTTTCCACAGCCTGAGATCATTTATCGCCATTAGTTTTGTGGAGTTTGCCGCCATCAGCTGAGCGGAAATGACGTCCTGTAATTTAGACCTTTAAACCTTAGAAATAATAATGAATAATTTTAGAAATAAACTCACACAAATGAAAATTGTCACAGCATAAAACAGCACAAACTAAATACAAACATTTTCTATAATTTTCTTCCTGTTTTGAGGCTATTTCACATTTTTAGGGGCTGGATGACGTCATTGGCCCAAAATAAAACTGCAAATATTTTAATGACTATAATCGCACAAATGAAACTTTTTGCAGAACAAAATAGCACAAACGATTGACATACTGTATTTTTTGGACTATAAGTCACACTTTTTTTCATGGTTTGGTTCCTGCGACTTATACTCAGGTGCGACTTACATTTTGCACACTGACAGTCCATAGACCAAATACATGAATCGTATATATATATGAATGAAAAATGAAAAAAAACAAAAACAAATCGTTAACCTTTTTTTCCATTTTGATTTTACAGACAAATAATAAAGAAAATAGTTATTTCGTTTTCTTATTTTTGGTTCTATATGGGAAAATGAATGAACGAATGATACACGGATTCTTCTCTATTGGGTTGTTTTTATTACTATAACTTCTATAATTCGCCTTTCAAGAGGAAATGTTGGTTCTTGTTCTCTGATTTTATAAAATAAATTTCCCCCAAAAAGTGTGACTTATACATGTTTTTTTTCCTTCTTCATTTTGCATTTTTAACTGGTGCGACTTATACTCCGAAGCGACTTATAGTCCAAAAAATACAAAAGTATTTGTGTAGGTTTGAGTTTGATGGGGGCCAACTTCACACAGGTCTAACTCAGCCCTGAACCACATGAGATTAGGGAAGCATTATTTACTTAAAGCTATAGTATCAAATACAGTATCAGAACTGACAAACCTGTATTGCTGCATCTCTACGTATTAGGCCTTTAATTTTTTTCCCTTATTTGAACCAAAATCGTCAATATGCAGAGTGCTTAAGAATTACGCTGTGTAAAATGACAAAGCAAAGCACGTTTTCCTTCATAAATTCTCATCTAAAACCCAGTAATAGTCGTGGTATTAAGAAGAAGGAATCGTAACCACCCCATAGAGTTTCATAATCAACTTTGTCTCTCATTTTACAAGCACCACTCCTGCGCTCTTCCTCTCCTCACGTCTCCTCCATCTCAAATCACAATGAGAGTCGCACTTCTCAGGCCTTTCCCTAATCCCCCGCTGTTTTCCAGATTGCCATTTCTCCAACCTAGCATCTGCTGCTAGATTAAAACAATATGTGCTTTCTGTGAGCCTATCCACACCTATAGTGAAAGTGCAATATATCAAATTTATCAGAGACTATCATCGGGCCTCATACCTGTTCTCCGGCGCTCCCTGTGCACCTAATACTTTCCGAGATATTAAGCGTCATGTTTTTGATATTCCGAGTCATATTTGGAAATAATTGAGTTGAGATGCCCTGAGTCCCACCTGAGCTTGTGGAAAACATAATTAGATAGTCGATGTTCCAGGCATTTCATCCACGCTGCGGTGCACGGGGAGCAGGTTAGTGCACGTTTTACATTCATGCGGGATATTTCCATGTGAAGTCCGGGGAGAGGGGGGAATGCAGATCTGAAGCCGTGTGTAGATTTCATTTGGCTCATTAACAGGATCCAGGGCTGTAAACACGCCTCTCTACGGGACCAGGGCTACAGGCAAGAACGTATACTGTGTTTTCTGCAGAACTTTAAACTGGTATTTTACAGTATACACTGTACCTTAAAGTAACAGTATGTAACTTTTTAGCCAGAAAAATAGACTAAAATAAAAGTATGGAGTTGAGGAAATGTTCCTTGCCTGTGGAAACGGTATGATATAAAACGTATCTATCTACATGGAGAATGTTCTGAAGTTTGATCTTAACTCTATTTCCATGGAATTATGCTGGTGACGTACCACTCCCACATACACACTGTCCCATTAAAGGGGCACAGTGTAAATTAATTTGGAATAAAAGTTCATGCCAATTTAAAAAGACCATGTAAACACTTAATTCCAAATGTTTATTCGGATTCAAGTTTATTCAGATTTAAACTTAATTCAGAATTAAGTGGGTGGTTTATTCCGTTCTTAAGTCAGATTTAAATTATACCTCGATCATGTAAACGTTTATTTTGTTTAAAATAATTCCGGTCGTTCAGCGCATGTGAAAGATGCCCGTTAACACCGATGCCTGTTAACACCGTGGGCCGTCCTCATCCCGAGTTATCATGAAATCATAAAACAGCAGCGTGTAGCCTTTAAGTTTGTACAAAACTCCCCGCACATCAGCCCGAAGAACAAGCTCTGAGTTCACCTCAGCCCGGAGCTCTGAGTTCAGGTTACAGCACCAGCAACAGTGGTAAAGACTCGGGACTCACTGCAGCTTGGAGCCCGGGTGGGCTGCTCCAGTCCTCCTGTTCGAGGACTGCGGCTGGTTGTGAGGTGGTACAAAGCATCCAGTTTGGTTCATTATATCATGTTCTGAGCGGTCCATCCTCTGTGCACTTGGAAAGAGCTTCTCAGGCCGAGGTGCATAACCAATCCCTGCTCTGATTCATCTGAACCTGGCCTGAACAAGAGCTGCTCACACTGGTTCAGGAGTTTGGGTTTGGATCTAGTCCGACTGGAGCTTTTCTCACACGAGGCTAAAAGCACTTCATTTAATAAGTTGAATCAATTGAATAGACTATTGCCTATTGCCATAAAATTATTAGGCTAATTAATAGCCTAAAACCATTATTTGGAATTAATATTTACATGTAAATTTGAAGGAGAAAAATTTTATTCCGATCTATTTAATTCAGAATTTATTAATTTGGATTCTGACAGTTCAATTCAATTCAATTTATTTTGTAGCGCCCAAAATCGCAACAACAGTTGCCTCTAAGGGCGTTCCAAGATATGGATGAGCAAAACATAGACACACAGACATATCAAAACAGGAATAAACAACATTCATGTAAAGCAGCAAATGAAACATCGTCCAGTCATCCCCTGTCCTTAGACCCTCCTTCTCAGCAAGGAAAAACTCCAAAAAACCCAGGGTCCTGGGAAAAAAGAAGAAACCTCGGGGAGAACTACAGTGAAGGAGGGATCCACTCCCATGGACGGACAGGCTATAGATGTCCAGGCCCGTGGGCCAGTTCGGTATGGCCACAGCTACCCAGGTGGGGAAGGAGCCAGGCGAGGAGGGGAGGCCGGGCAAGGAGGAGACCGGGCGAGGAGGAGGAGGCCGGGCGAGGAGGAGGAGGCCGGGCGAAGAGGAGGAGCCGGGCGAGGAGGAGGAGAGGGGTCCAGCTGCCATCAGGCGTCTGAAAGAGTTACACTCCACAGGGGGAGTGGGACAGGGGACAACATGTGAATAGCAATGAACAAACTACAGATGAGAACATAGTAAGTGATGCTGATGAGAAAATAGGAGGAAACAGAGGATAGTGCTCAGGTTGCCACACTTCCCCCAGCTTGTTCCTGCGGCAGCTTATCTTAGTGACATCAACTAAGTAACCTGGTCATAAGCTATTCCGAAGAGGAAGGTTTTAAGCCTGGTCTTAAATAAAGAGACTGTGGGTGCCTGTTTAACATCAACAGGGAGTTGATTCCATAACACAGGAGCTTGGTAACTGAAGGCTCTCCCCCCCACTGTACTTTTAGACACTCTAGGAACCACTAATAATCCTGCATTCTGAGAGCGAAGTGCTCTATTTGGTTGATAAGGGACAATGGCATCCTGAAGATATGATGGGGACATATTGTTTAAGGCTTTGTATGTCAGGAGGAGAACTTTGAATTTAATTCTAAACTCGACAGGAAGCCAGTGAAGTGATTTTAACACAGGACTGATGTGATCACGTCTTTTAGTTCCTGTTAGGACTCTGGCCGCTGCATTTTGGACCAACTGGAAGCTTCTTAAAGTACCTTTAGCGCAGACGGTGAGCAGAGAATAACAGTAATCTAGTCTGGATGTAACAAATGCATGGATAAGTTTTTCAGCATCATTTTTAGGCAAAATATTTCTGATTTTAGTTACGTTTTGCAGGTGAAAATATGCAGTTTTACAAGCTTGGTTTATATGAGCTGTGAATGAGAGATTTTCGTCAAATACGACTCCAAGGTTTTTTACAGTAGAGCTAGAGGCTATACTCACATTGTCAAGTGAGATTATCTGGTCGGACAGAGAATCTCTCTGACCTTTAGGACCGACAACAATGACCTCTGTTTTTTCAGGGTTTAAAAGCAGGTAATTCAGGGTCATCCAGGTTTTGATGTCCTTCACACAGGCACTGAGCTTATCGATTTGATCAGTCTGATTTGGTTTCATTGATAAGTACATGTCACGGTTTAGCTAAGACCCAAAATCACGAACCACGACTGGTAAACGTGAAAGTGATTTATTACAAAGATACTGGAAAATAATACAAAAGGCAGGCAGACGGACAGGCAGGCAGGCAGGCAGACAGGCAGGCGGGCGGGCGGACAGGGAGGCTGGCAGGCAGGCACCTGGACACAGGAAGAGGTAAGTCCAAGAAATACAAGGCAAGGGTATCCACACAAATCTAGAGCCAAGGTTTCACTAACGTAGAGTAGACAACGAACTGGCGAGGACTGGTTGGAGAGCTGGGGTTCTTGTACTGCAGGTGATGAGTTGATGGGATGCAGGTGTGCGCTCTGCCAGCAGGAGGGAAACACCCAGAGGAGGAGGAGACTCAGGAGACACAGGAGGGAGGGGAGGAGAGGAGGAGAAGGCAAAGACCAGGAGCGGATCCTGACAGTACAGCTGAGTGTCATCAGCATAGCAGTGGAAATTAATGCCATGTTTTCTGATAATGTTACCTAATAGCAACATATACAGAGTAAACAGGATTGGACCAAGCACAGATCCTTGTGGAACTCCGCAAGCTACTTTAGAGCAGGGAGCACTAACAAACTGGTACCTATCTGATAGATAGGATTTAAACCATTTGAGGGCGGTCCCTCTGACACCTATGTCACATTCTAACCTCTGCAGTAGAATGTTGTGATCAATGGTGTCAAACGCTGCACTGAGGTCCAGTAGGACCAGGACTGAAGCCAGCCCGTTATCAGCAGCTAGTAGCAAATCATTTGTCACTTTAAGCAGAGCAGTTTCTGTGCTGTGGTGAGCTTTGAAACCAGACTGAAATTTTAATATAAATTATTGCCCTGCAGATGGTGACAAAGCTGTTTCACCACAACTCGTTCCAGAATCTTTGAGAGAAATGGAAGATTCGAAATAGGTCTGTAGTTGGCTAGTTCATCAGGATTTAAGATAGGTTTTTTCAAAAGCGGTTTAATTACAGCATATTTAAAGGACTGAGGAACATAGCCATTTTCTAATGACATATTTATTATGTTATGGATGGTACCTATTATTAGGCGGAGAGCTTCTTTGAGGAGTTTGACTGGAATAGGGTCGAGCAAACAAGTTGATGGTTTGGACGACATGATGACTGAGGTAATCTCCGCCTCATCGACAGGAGTAAATTTGTCTAATGCTGTTAGAGGATTTATGTGGGATATTGGTGTTACTGACTGGATTTGCTGAATTTGCTCGGGGCTGATTTTTGGAGTGGCTTCGTTGATCTTGTCTCTAATGGTTGTAATTTTCTAATCGAAGAATTCAAGAAAGTCATCACAACTGAACTTCGAAGGGAGAAGAGACTCAGGGGCAGTGTGCGAGTTTGTCAGCCTAGCTACAGTGCTGAACAGAAATCTGGGGTTGCTTTTGTTTACTTCTATTAGGTTTGAATAGTATCTGGTTTGCGCTTTTCGCAGAGCGGCCTTATAAGAGAGCAGGCAGAGCTTCCATGCCTTCAGAGACTGCTCGGAGCGCGAGCGGCGCCAGAGCTTCTCTGTGCGTCTTACGTGTTGTTTGAGTGATCGCAATTCTGGAGTATACCAAGGAGCCGGAGGTCTTGGTTTAATGCTTTTCTGTTTTAGCGGAGCTGCAACATTGAGATCAGATTTTAAGGTGAGCATTGTCCTATCAACAAACTGATCCATGATAATTGGATTAAAGTTTTTCTCATTGTCACATGGCATATCACTTAATACTGGCTCGATTATTTCTTTGAACTCGGCTACTGATTTTTCTGATATTGTTCTTTTCATTATAGTTTTCTCCTGCCGAGCTGGATAGGCTTTTAGTACGAATTGAAAGGTAATTAAAAAATGGTCAGAGAGTATAGGGTTTTGAGGAATTACAATTAAATCATTAATCTCAATACCATAAGTTAGGACGAGATCAAGAGTGTGATTGTGACAGTGAGTCGGCTTGTTCACACTCTGGGTAAAACCGACCCCATCCAGGAGAGCACCAAAAGCACTGCTGAGGCACTCACTGCTGTTATCAACATGGATGTTGAAATCTCCAACTATAACAATCCTTTCCCATTCCAAAACTAAACTTGAAATAAAGTCAGAAAACTCTGTCAGAAACTCGGCATATGGACCAGGAGGTCGGTAGATTGTTATGAATATAACAGCTTTTAGATTTTTCCATTTGGTGCACGTAATAGATAGTGCAAGGCTTTCAAAGGAGCGGAATGTATAATTAGATTTGAGGCTGAGAATTAGGCTGGAGTGAGAAATGACGGCCACACCGCCACCTCGACCTGTGCTCCTGGCACTTTGAAAGTTCACGTGACTTGGAGGTGTAGATTTGTTTAGTCTAACATAATCATTTTCCTGAAGCCATGTTTCAGTTAAAGCTAGAAGATCAATATTAAAGTCGCCAATTAATTCATTTATTAAAAGAGATTTAGAGGAGAGGGACCTGATGTTTAGCAGTCCACATTTTACACACTTATCATTTTGTTTATTTGCGACACATGTATTTATTTTTATTAAGTTATGAGATCTGACGCCTTTCCTATCAGAGTTTAGTTGAGTTTTATTTGTGCTTTTTATACATTTATTTTGTTTATTTGCGACGCATGTATTTATTTTTATTAAGTTAGGAGATCTGATGCCTTTCCTGTCAGAGTTTAGCTGTGTTTTATTTGTGCTTTTTGTGCGTGGGACATACACAGCCTCAGCCAGTCTAGGAGAATTGTTCATGCAGGGTGGCTCAGAGGAGGCCCCTGTACGTGGGGCACACACAGTCTCAGCCTGTTTGGAGCTGTTCTCGCTAACAGAGCAGTGCCTCACTGGTCTACTCTGCTCCCTAGCGTCACTGACACTCCCTGAGCTATTCTGTGTGCTAGTCTTACCTGATGGTCATCTAAGGCTAGCAATCATATTCTGAGCTAAGAGGGAGGAGCCAGCCGCTGTGGGATGAATGCCGTCGCTACGTATAAGCCTGAGCTTCCCCTCAAATGGCCTCCAGTTGTCTATGAAGACGACACCATTCTGCGGGCACCAATTGGACAACCACTGGTTGACAGCTGAAAAGCGGCTGAACATTTCACAATTGGCATAATTTGGAAGGGGGCCAGAGAGGTACACGGACTCCGACATCGACTTAGCCAAATCACAAACTGCCGCTATCTGCAACTTCACCACCTCTGACTGACCGCGCCGAGTATCGTTACCCCCCGCGTGTATAACGATCCGGCGGTACCTGTTCTTACTTCTCTTTAAAAGCCTGAGATTCCCCTCGATGTCACCCAGTCTGGCTCCAGGGTAACACCATGTGGAAGCTGCAGGCAGTTCCACGTCCCTGACTATGGAGCTCCCTATGACTAGTGTGTCCCGCGTCCAGCTCAGGGGGGCGAACCTGTTCCGGACGGGAAGCTCCCCGCTCTCAGCCCTGTGTCCCTGGTCTCCTGCAGTCCTACACTCAGCTATGTGTCCCTGATCTGCAGTCCTAGTCTTAGCCCTGCGCCTGCGTCTAACTGTCACAAACCTGTCCTGGTCTGGTCCCGGCTGCACGGGATGCGCCGGGGGGCTGCTCTCGCTAGCTGCGCTCATGCTAATGCGGTCCGTGGTCCCTGCTACTGCCTGAATATAACTCGGCTTCAGCGCCTCCAATGAGCGGATCCGCGTTTCTAACTCTGTAACCCTGGCCTCGAGGACTGCCACTACGCTGCACTTAGCGCAACTATCCCTGTCACTATCAAATAAGCCAGGGTTCTCACTCCACATGTGGCAACTAGAACAGGAAAGGGGGGCGAGAGTTTTAGCCATGATGCTAGGCTAGGCTAGATCAGGCTGAAACTACAAGCTGAAACTACAGAGAGAGAGAGGCACGAATTACAGAGCACTAGATGCTGAATAAACTTCGATGGTTTGACGAAGTACTCAGGCACTAGTTTAGATGTTGGATTCGTGGATTAACAGATTCAGTAGAGAGACGCTAGTAACAGTGTTCGCAAAACAGTGCTCGCAAAACAGAATTCACTCACTGGAAATGACGTCACCGACACTCTGTTTAGGCCTAGGCGATCTTACCACAGTGACGCCATGTTGACTAATCGACAATACACAAACGTACAGCTTTTGAATCGTTATGAGACTATGATTGAATCGTTCAAATAAAACCAAATAAAGAAAAAATATTGATGTAAAAATACATTCATATGCAGTTTTATTTGCTCGTTTAGCTGCAGAAATCCACTTGTACTGTAAATCTGGAGCTTTGTAAATCCAGTAAAAGACTCAGGCTTTCTTCTGTCTTTCATAATGTTTCATCCCTGTGCGCAACAATAATCCACCATCTCCGAAACTCCATAAAGTGTGTTCATTATGTCCACGCCGTTAGTTTCTATGGGAATTCTCCGCCACTCCTGTGCCAGTGTGGGGTTTGGAGGTGCATAATGGGATCGCTTGACAACAACTGCAGGAGCTCTATGATTCTATTCCACCAAGGCTTTGTTCAGTGGAATTTAGCAGAACTGTTTTACACTGGAAGCATCAGAAGGTGCACTTTGACACAGAACCTGTGGGACTGTCCTTTGCTCTCTCTGATATGGACAAAAGAATGAACACAATGTGAAATAATCATCTGTCTACTACAGGAAATACCAAAAAAAGCACAGCGCCTTCTTCTTTCGTTCTGTATAGGTGACATTCTAACAGTTACCATTTTCCACCTTGTCATTTTCCACAACAGGACTTGGAGTAAAAAGATGGCACTGTAGATTGATTCAGGACAGACTACAGTGAAATGTGAGATGACATTATCCCAATGTGTTAATAGCGGATAATTCCGTTAGCTCTGCTGTATGAGCTCAGCCCGGCGCTCCACAGGGAGCCTCTAATGCCTTTTACTGATCAGGGTCAGTACGCACAATCCTATTACGGGGCAGAGAGGAGACTGTTGTGATGGGAGAGGGAAATTAAACGTGATGGGAAAAAAACACCCCTATGAACTAACATCAAGAACCATAATGTCCACCCTCCTGTGGGCTCACCACCCGCAGAGGGGTTCATAGGGGGGATCAGGTGCTATGAGTATTGGGCAGCAAGCTGCCCCCGCGACCCAGCTGGATTAAGCGGGAGAAAATGGATGGATGGATGGATGGGAAAAAAACACCATATTTATACATATTAGCAGTGTAGTGTATAAAGCCACATTCAGTCAGGTATTATGATGTGGATTAGGGATGCAGCGATATGGTTTTCCCACGATACGATACATATCTTCATACACAGGTCACGATATCGATTCAATTTCAATGTGTTAAGATATGGAAAAAAAATCTCATGTCATTTTTACTGATAATGAGTATAATTTAATAAAAATATGATATTAATGAAACAATACATGCATTATTACATTCGAATTTTACTTTAGTGAAAATAAGAGCAGAGCTTTCTCAGGATTTTTCATATTTTATAATATAGCCAGTCTACTCTTAATATAGACTAGCAGGGGAGTTACTTTATGTTTTTTTGATGATGATTTGATGATTTTTCTTTTCCTCCTGAATCTCTCCTCGCTGCATTCACACAGACTCCTGTGTCGGTGCTGCTCCATGTAGCTCCTCCCATACTGTTCTGCTCTTTTTATTCACATTGTCCTCTTTCTGGACACTAAAACTTTGATATTACATAGAAATGTCTCAACCGACCGTTTTCTGGGGAAAACGTATGAGCTAGAGTCAGAAACAGATTGCGTATATCACGAGGCTTGTCACGTGTGTGTAAACGAGTGCATTTCATTAAAGCTGCTGTAAAGCCAAAAGTCATTCTAATGTGTTTAAAAGTTCATATCTTTGTCATTCCTGGGTCTATCAACATAAAATAAAGAGTGAGTGAAAGATAAACCCTCTGTTAGAATATTTCAGCTGTAAGTCCCTAAGGAGCTGTTTTCTGCTGCATCTGAAAAAGTTGCTGCAATAACTTTTTCGCTTTGGACCAAAATAAATGACAACACAGAGCACATGGAGGGACATGTGCATATCGACACATGTATCGAACAAACACATGTATAGAATCATGACACCATCACTATGTCGATCTATCTACAAGGGGACCCAAAACATTTATTTGGTGGTTGGTTAAAATTTTTTTTAACTCTTCGACTAGTTAGATTATTTATGTGCTCTAAAGACTTTTTAGAATACAAATACAATCGCCAGTTAACTCTAAACTATGCGAATCAGGGGTGTAAGAAAAAAATCTATATCTGATAGTAAGTATTGATTTTGGCTGACACCAATATAAAAGATCTGTATTGTGTGTTTGTTCACTAATCTGAATGTTGCCGCTTCATATCCCGCTCTCATAACTTAAACATCGGTAGGGCGGAAGGAAGAAAAGTGCTGTATAAAAACGTGACCATTTACAATATCACTCGTCTCTACTTATATTAACATGCCGGTAACTTAGCCAAACAACACGCCACAACAATGCAAATACAGTATGTCCAATAATAAAGAAAAGAAATGGATCAAATGAAATCACTTAGGAGGATTTGTTACACTGTGCAGGCAAAAGGTTCATCTCAGCAGTTCATTTTCAACTTACTTTTCATTTTTATTTCCATTCAAACCTCTCTGTAGATCGTCCACAGATCTACAGTAGCCTATATTCTTGCCCTAACATGTCTATTGTGAAGTCATGTACAAAGAACTGTTATACCACACAGTCCCGCTGATTGGCACCCGTCCGTTTGAACAGAACAGAAGCCGTTCAGGGTGCTCAGGCCCGTGTATCGGAGATGATGGGTGCCACAACACCGTCTGGTCAATAATCACTGATTTCCTACCACTTTGTACTGAAGGTGAGGGCTATAGCGGCATCATGGAAAGTATACACAAAGTATACACAAATGGAGTGTTGAGTGCTGAGGGAGGTTCTAGATGTGCCTCTATTGGCGTAATGCTCTGCAGTTACCATGGTGACACAATGCACATATCGGTAACCAAACGAAACAAAATGGATTTAAACACATTTTGAGCAGCCTGTGAGCAGCATGAGTGCTCATAGTCCTGTTTAGGAATTTGATTTTCGAGGGACTTGTTTAAAGGTCCTGATTTACCTAAATTTAACTCTTCTTTTTGTTGTTTGTCGTATGATTGATGAAACAAAAACGGAAAAATCTGCCAGTGTAAGGTAGGGCTGTGTTTGTATAAGGCAGGGGTCTCAAACTCAATTGACCTGGGGGCCGCTGGAGGCAGAGTCTGGGTGAGGGTGGGCCGCATAAGAGATTCCACACAAAAAAGTAAAAAAAAAAAAAAAAAGTCCTCAAATGTCATTAACAGTTTTAATGATTTCTTCTGAACACGAAGTGTCCTGAACATGAATGGAACATTGAGTGAAAATCATGAACGGTTCTTCTGAACATGGCTTCTCTTGCCTACTCCTTGCTGCCAGAGACTCACTAACCATGTAGCTTCGACTGCTGCAATATTCTCTTTGGTTGCTTTCTTGAAGAAATCTTGTTGCCTCAGTAGACATGCTTTAAGACTGGCAACCCACTTGGCTCTCGCATCCCCCTGGTATTTTGCACATTCCTCAGCATGTTTAGTTGAATAATGGCGTTTAACGTTGTATTCTTTGTGCACTGCAACTTTCTCTGTGCAAATAAGACATGTGGGGATGCCCCTGTGCTCAACAAAGAAATACTGCGTCTCCCACTTTTCTTGAAATTGTCTGTGCTTGTCACCAACCTTTCTCTTCACTGCAGGCTTTGATGAAGACATGACTGGGGTATGACAAAATCTAATTGATTCCGCTTAGTGGCGTTCTTGTTTCACGTTTCAAACAAGTGTTTCGCTAGCTAATTGCGCACAGAGAACGTCTTAACGCTTTGTGACGGAGTGCGCCTTAACCGGGAGAGCGCTCCGTGCGCACTGCCGCGCTCTCGAGCCAGAGCGAGAGGCGCCGGTTGGGGAATGTTAGGGCAGCTACAGGTGCTCCGTCACACGCTTCTATCTGTAACAGCAGCGTAGACGATAAACAGCCGGTAACAGTCAGTCAGTCTTTTTGCGCTCGATCATGACATTTGTGGTAGAAAGTACGATAGAAGGCAAGCGCAAAGGCGACTGCTGTCTGGCTGTTCATTACACGCCGTGCTGTTGTTGCAACCATAAAGTGCACGAAGCTGGTGTAGCTTAGCCTCGCCCCGACCAGGGACGGCACGCGGGAGCTGGCTGCCTGGCCCTTCGGAGGTCCACTTTCTCCGCGGGCCACACTAATATTATACTTTCATATTAAGGTGCGGGCCACAAAATATTGTACTGCGGGCCACACTTGGCTCCCGGGCCGCGAGTCTGAGACCCCTGGTATAAGGAATTTCAGAAACTGAGATTTAATGAAAAAACTGAAGGGATTGTCAAAGTTAAAGCAGAACTAAGACACACTTTACCTCTTTGAACATCTGTGTAAGTCCCTGTGATGGTTACATATGTATTTTGGTGGAGGCTGAAGCGCCTGTCATTTCTCTGTGCAGAAAACCAGTCTTGCAATATAGCTGACCCAAAGAGAGTTCTACTGGGAAACCCTGGCTCTTATTTAAAGTGCTCCGGCACATTTGAAACTAAAGTCCATTGCTAGAGGTGGTTGAATACTGTCAGAAGCCAAAAAATGGCACAGATCAGTGTTGCCTTGGTGGAGATCTCACAGTGGCAGTGAGTCTGTCAAGGCAACAAACTAGTGTTGCCTGGGGCAAGTTCTTAACTTCCACGTAAAACACCAGTTTGCTTCAGACTGAAGAAGCTTAACTCCACTTTAACCCATCTTACAACAGCCACAAGTCTAACAAAAAGCTCTGCCTGGTTCACTCATTAGTGTCTGGAAACTTTAGAAAACAACTTTATAAGCAGCCTTAGCTTTACCTTTGTTGATTTCACACTGCACATGTGAAAGCTACTGAGCGTGAAGAAGAAGAGAAACTGAAAGTTGTTGAAAGAAAATGGTTTGGGAATGTATTTTTTAGCATTTTTCAAAAAATATAATTCATTGTAAATAAATGATTAGAAACTACATCAGTGATAGAGTCTTTTGGGCTTTGGCATGTGCAGTGGGAAATCAACAAAGGTAAGTGTAAGACTTTTTATTGTGCTTATAGTGCAGACAGAGTAATAATAAAGAGTTACTCAAACATGTGAATGAAACAAAACACAACTCCAGGTCTGTTGAGGAGGTCAAATGAAACAGAAAGCACACACACACCAAAGTTCTTGTAGAGGTGCAAATGCAAGGTACAGCAAAATAAAAGTAACCGTATTATACAGTGGACCAAAGCAAGAAAAAATTATCTTTTATTTTGATGTTTCTGAGGAGGTAATAACATTATAACATGCTTTAAAGCTCACAATAATCTATTTTGCATAATTTAGGACTTTTA
Organism: Odontamblyopus lacepedii; assembly: GCA_034769755.1. Taxonomy (NCBI): domain Eukaryota; kingdom Metazoa; phylum Chordata; class Actinopteri; order Gobiiformes; family Gobiidae; genus Odontamblyopus; species Odontamblyopus lacepedii. The sequence continues at coordinate 14,193,222 of CM068349.1, read as the reverse complement.
ATACTCTGTATTGTGGTATAGTGGTATCCTTTGGCCGCTCTTGGAGAAAGAGAAGCCAATGTTCTATGCTGCTACTGCTACTACTGCTGCTCCTGCTACTGCCATTTGCATTTTTCTATTTCTAACTTTATTTTGTGAAATTTGAAAATCTCCCACACAAACTGTCCCTCTTCTTCTGCATGTGTGTGTGTGTGTGTGTGCTGGTGGAGGATGAGTTTATGTTAATACTTGATAGTTTGTAGTAACCAAGTGGGTACAGATGCAATACTTTTACTATGTGAGTAATAAGTGTAACAGTTCTCCATTTCGGTTTTCATTCATGCACAACACATTTAACACACAAACTCTTCTTATTTAGACTGAATTCTCTCTGTTCCACCTTGTGATGTCATGTGGTAATACAGGAAGTGTTCCACTGTGTTTTTAAACGTTATATGCCTTCATTGGAATCATTTGGATCCTGGAATTGCCCATCTCCACTGAACAAAATGTATAAGAGACAGACTAAAGGGTTATACAAACATAAACTCCATGTATGTTTTTGAGGAGGTAACAACATTAAAACTGTCAATTTTACATAATACATGAAGTTTAAATCCAAGTACTTGACCCCAGCTCTTCCTAAACCAGATGTTGTGCAGTATCTGACCCACAGCTCAACTCTGCTGCCATATTTTGGAGCTGTCAGTCGTGTTGTGCTCTTGTTACTTTTTGATGTCCCGCTTCCTCTGGTGCCTATATTCCCCTGTGTCTGGGCTTTGGTGCAGTCTGAGCTTCATATCTGCTCACAGGGTAAACAATCGTGCACCATGTCCCAACTGATGAGAAGGAAAAAGAGGAGGAGGAGGAGAAAGAGGAGGAGGCTGGTTTCTCTGACACTGTGGTTGTGTATGGGTTACATTCAAAAGACTCTTAATAACACAATGACAGAATAGAGCTCTTCCAAAATGAGAACCAAATGACTTCCCTGAGTAGTCTTCAGAAAATACACTTTTACTCCTACTAATTTATTAATAGATAATTTATTTGACGGCGTAAGTACTTTTACTTGAGCAGAAGTTTTGGTTACTTTACCCACTGTGAAGTCTGCGAGTGTCATATTTATGAAATTTGACTGTACATTTATTTCATTAATTTATGAGACAGGGACAGTGCACAATCTACATTAACCTTAACAGGAGAGATGCATTGTGCAGGTTGTAGCTCTTCAGCTAATTTCAATCTTTAGTCCCTGGTGCATGTTTTTACATTTGAGAACTAAATAGGTATAAGGTGTAGTTTACTGTCTTCAAATCAAAAACTTACCCTAAAGTAGCCGTTTTCCCCAGATGCCTCACAGGAGGGAGATGCTCAGAAATGATTCAACAACAACTCTAATAAATGTAAATATGATTTATTTTACAGATAATAGAGTCAGCCAATTAACAGACAATTTGAGTCTGGATCCCCTTAGAAGGCCAATGCAGGAAAGACCCAGAAGAATGTATTAAGGTTACATTTATAGATTCTATACAAAGGACAACCCACTTTTAACATCTGGAATAGATTCACTTATTTTGCACAAAACCTCCAACCATATAGGACCTGACATGATCTATTGTCACCATCGTTCCAGTTACCAAATGTCTCTGGAGTGCAGTATCCCCTAACCTCTGACCGTTTTAGGCTCCAACTAGTCTGCAAACCCCCAACAGTAACAGAGAATCTTCCTAAGAAAACCCAAGTTTAAAGTAACAGTATAAAGTATAATGCAGTAGTATAACAGATACCACAAAGGCATAAAAGTGAGTTGTTGTACAGTTGTAGGGAGTATTATCTGTTACATAAGCGTGAGTTGTACAGTTGTAGGGAATATTATCTGTTACATAAGGGTGAGTTGTTGTACAGTTGTAGGGAGTATTATCTGTTACAGAAGGGTGAGTTGTTGTACAGTTGTAGGGAGTATTATCTGTTACAGAAGGGTGAGTTGTACAGTTGTAGGGAGTATTATCTGTTACATAAGGGTGAGTTGTACAGTTGTATGGAGTATGGTATGAATGTCCTGTATTTCTCACTGTTTGAGCGAAGCCTGTCGGAGAATGTGCCCCTTGTTGGTTTCAATTCCAATCGACCAAAAATAATTTAACTTTAGTAAAAAAAAAAAAAAAGGCCATCCACATCAAGTAGGAGCTGAAAATGTGTGTTCTTACCTGTCTCCTTCTGAGCCTCTCCACATGAGGTCTACTGTGCGTTCACTCATGTGCAGTTCCTCTGCCAAAGCCTCTGCAGAGCCTGTGTGAGCCGGACAGCACCAAGAGCAAAAAGTCTGTACAGGTTAGACAGTACTTCAGGGAGAAAATACAGACAGAAACACAGACTATAGGGCTGGGACTAGACCTTTTTTCCCCCATGTTTTGAGTTAAGTACTGCTGACATACATTTTTTGAGAAGCTATAGTCCCCAAAACCATGCTACAGTGAGAGCAGAAACATGAAAGGTCCTTTATTACGTTAGAATGCTGTTACCTCCTCAAAAACAGACCTGGAGTTGTGTTTTGTCTCAGTCATGCACGTTTGAGTCACTTTAACATGAGTCTGTCCACATCTCCAAAGCTCAAAATACTCTACGTTATTAGATTATTTTTTTCAGACCAAGACTTTGTTTTCATAATGATGTTGCTGTGACGTGTCCGATCCACTTATTTAAGCAGGTTTTGGCGCTGTCTTCGTACCGGTGGAGGCAGGACGACAGCGCCACCTGCAATCCGACTTCCTCAGGACAGTATCTCAGGTGTATGAGAATAAAAAGCCCCCTTATCCCGGTTTATAGTCCTGTGGGTTTCACATTTCCGTATTTCGAATGGCTTTTTAATCCAGTGACGATGTTTGTCGTCCTCCCCCCATCCATAATGTGGTTCTCTCTTTTATAGTGGTCACAAATGGCCGATTTGAGTTGTTCCTGTTCTGCTTTGTTTTGTTGCTCACTGGTTTCCTTCTCGCATTCTGTCCTATGTACATTTTTTTCGTGTACTGAACGCTAGGGTGTAAGAAAAAATCAATTCAGTGATATATAATGATATTTCATTGCACAATTCTCGAATCGATTCAAAATGCATCTGAATCGATTTTTAAAATAATATTTTTCACTAAAATTCATTAGTCCAAATGTGTTGTGCACTTTTAAATACTTTAACATGAAAGGGGGTGGGCTTCTATAAGCTACTTGCTTCTGCCTACTCCTTTTTACCATCTAATTTGCTCTTTATTTTCTGTGGATGCCTCTGTTATTGATATTGTTCTTTTGCAATCTGCTGACCACTATGACACTTAAATGCTCAAATAAAAAAGAGAGAATGAGAATTAGTTGCATTCACTGTTCTCATGAATTAAAAAGCTAATAAATTATATTTCATACAATTTAGTTCTCGTGAAGGTGTAGTTGACAATATTATTAGAAGTAATTATTGATAAATTGTGACATATCATCCATTCTTTTAGTATCGGGATATATCATGATATATTAAATCATGATATTGATGCATATCAAGATATCTATCGTATCATCAGACTCAAGGCAATGCACTGAACGCCCTCCCTGTTTTCCCCGATGTGTGTTTTACTGCAGGACATGCAGGATATTTCTTATATAACATTACATTTACACTCAGGTTCTATTTTATCCTTTGGTGGACGAGTAATTATGTGAGTTTTCTGTACGGTTTCACTGGTGTGTTCATATTGTATTTTCTCGTTGCCCTTTGCACTTTTTCTGTTATGCCGCTGATGCACGGTAATGTTACCACGACTGTGTTGTTTTTTCAGTTTTCTTTTGCTAGTTCTGTTTTTTTTTCTCTTTGACCTGTTGTTTTTAAAATGCTCTGTTCCACCTTGTGATGTCATAAAGTAGTTGTTTTCAACAGCTTCCTTTAACCTTTAGTTTAGCAAAGATGGGTAATTCCAGTGCAGAAATGATACAAATTATTCTAGTGAAGGTGTATGGCATTTAAAACACAATCGAGCACTTCCTGTATTACGATATGATTTCACAAGGTGGAACAGAGAGAATAACTCAGTCTAAATCTGCAGAATTTGTGCGTTAAATGTGTGTGAATGAAACAAAACTCAACTCCACCTCTTTTTGTGATGAGGAAACAACAGTAGAATAAAAAAAAAAAAAAAAGATCAAAAAGGTGACACCAATAGGCCGAATTACAAATCATATCTGTGGATAGGCGTTCACAGTAATGAACGGTAATGAATGCACGCTTTTCAAGGTGTGCTTGCATGATAAACACAAAAACTGTCATCAATCACAAAAGACTGGATTAACACCAAAACATTCAAGGCAAAGAATGTAAAAACATCACTCTGAAGACAAGCAGAAAAGTGACATTGTCCACTTTTAGATATTACAACCATAAATATCTCTTTCTCCTCTGCTTTTCTCTGCATTTTCACGCTTTTTCTTACTCTCACAAGATTACACAAGTCTTCAAAACGCCTCCTCGCGCCTTCAAAGCTTCCCGAATGTGGACTTTTGGTGTTTCGGGTTGGGGAAGTTCACTCAGACTTTTGCGCTACCGCCGACAGCTCGCTTACAAATTGAAAAGAGTAGAAAACGGGATAAGGGCGTCCATGTAAATCCGTGTTTTTTCAAATGCCTCTAACACCGACGGCGGCACAAAAAGCAACCACCTGCTGCAAACTGAGGACTTCATTTAGGTTTGTGGCAGAAAGATGCAATTTCTTCTGTTCATCCTATACATATATTATCAAAGTGCGGTGTTGATGCGCTTTGTGGAAAAAGATGTGGAAATGAAGCTCCAATTGTGCTTTGGGAGGTTTGGATTAACATAAAAAGTGTTTCTTCACATCTTTTATAAAACAGATACACAGACGCATAGAACTGTTTAAATGACTCAAGTTACACTATTTTTTCATCTGTATTATAAAGTTTCCTCATCACAAACCTACCTGGAGTTGTGTTTCATTCCATACGTACAAGTTTAAAGCTGCTTTGCGTATCTTTATGGGTGATGGAATATGCTACCACCTTGTCTTCATGGAGATGTTATCACGTTAAATGTTTCTTTCTAACATCTATTTCACAACGGGTGTTTTTTCTTGCTCAAAAACACCTTAAAAACATATATTCCTACTGTAAGGGGTCGCCATTCCACCAATCTGACATGTAACTTGGCTTGATGGTGTTGTCTGCTTGTCTCCATGGAGAAATGGTTAGTTTAATGCCATTCTATGGGACAGTCTAAGCCATGCAATAACATTTCCATTGAAACAAGCAGGTGACCGACCCCCTACCAGAAAACACCCATGTGGTCATACAGGAAGTACTCCACTGGATTTTTAAACTCCAAACACCTTCACTTGAATCATTTGGATGAGTTCTGATGATCGGAGTGAACAAAAGGTAAAAAATGACAGTATGACGTGACTTAAACCTCACAAGAGTCTATTTAAATATATTAAAGGGCTGTACATTTATCTGCTAAGTAGGGATGCAACAATAACTGAAATAATGTGATATCGTAGTCAAAGGTCTCACAATAATATCATGGACCATCACAATATATCGAATCACAAGTGTCTTTGCTTAAATGAATAGTTCTGATGCAGAAATAGCTAAAAAAACAGAGGGAACTACCTAGACCATGATCCTTTACTCTGTTTCAGTGCAGATGACATGAAGAAATAACTGTTCTAAGCACGTTGAAATCTTCATTCTTTGGACTAAGTCTTGTGAAGACATTTTCAGAGGAAAAAGTAGCAGATTCACAGTTCACAATATGGTATGGTGAGATGTATATGGTGAAAATATCATACAGAGAGATCTGGATATCGCTTTCCCATGATATTGCAGTAAATATTGTACCGTGAGGTTCATACCGTGATGATATCGTATCGTGAGTCTTGGATATCATTACACCCCTACTGCTAACACATATTTAGATCACCAAGTTCCTTTTTATTGTTTTAAAAATGTTATACTCGCCGAAAACAACATATTAACCTGTTTAATAAATTTCACTTTTCGTTTTTGATGCTCTTAATGTCTCGTCACTCCCAAGTTATTTCACTAATGAAACTACTGTACTGTACTGCATCAGGTTTGTGAAGCTGTAGGCTATTGTTTTGCGTTCTGATCTTGTATATTTATTTAACATTGGACAGAATTGTACTGGAGAGTTCGAATAGGGCAAGAGAAAAAATAAAACTCCATTTTCCACAATACTTTCTTATTCTTTGTCTTATGGCCACCCTATGCTACAAGAGAATTTGCACGATTTAGGCTGCGATTTGCTTCTCCATGAGTTTGGGAAGGTGTGACCCGACTTTCTGTCTTTTTATTCGATTCTGAAGCCGCTGCACTCCTCATGTGTGTGGTGTGGCTGTAACTCTGAACTGCACATATATTGTAATCACCATAGTAATGAAAGAGAAGCAAGATTGAAACTCAGTCAATAGTGAAAATAATTATTCCTCACCTCTCATAAAGTTGTAAATATAAACTGCAGCATCTCATCCACATTATCAGTAGAATTTGTCCTCTACAAATAATGACCCCAATCCACAAAACAACAGTCTTAATCCAGTTTGAAGGCGAGATAGTTCCTCACATGTCTTTTTACATCATCGAAGTGAAGCTGCAGATTAGCGATGGTGACTCTAATTCCTGTGGACTTTATCGCCAATCTTTTATGCTTTAAAAATCATGTATCTGAAGTATCGCACCAATCAATCAGTTTTGTTTTGCATGCAGAGTGCAGCGTGCAGAGCTCTGATCTTTTGTACACATAAGAGACTCAGAACAAGTTTTACGTTTTACTGTAGACAGGAAACAGCTGGCGCCATCACGCTTACATCTTTATATCCTGTGGTCTGCAGACAGATCCTGCTGCAGTCTTTGCGATCGGAGATTTTAAGTCTCATAAGATTCTCCTTGTGTTTGTGGTGTGTGCTTTTTTCGCACCTTTAAAAAAAAAAATCATTTAAGACTGAAAAATCGCGGCCTTAATTCTGCAAATGTGTGATAAAAAGTGAAGTGTTAATGTTTTTAGGAGAAGAATGTGGAAATTAAGTGTGCTTTGGGATGTTTGGGTTTTGGAACATTTGCAAAAAGACAATTTTCACATAAAAAGCGTTTCTTCACCAAGATGACTTTTGAGTAACAGACACGCAGATGCGCAGAAGTGTTTAAAGGTGCTCTGTGACAGAATTTGAAAGGAAGCATGTTGATGAGTGGATAGTACCTTCACCTCACAGCAAGCTCCTCACCATCGTGTACAAGTACTGTATCTCCATAACCTGGCCCCCACCTACCTCTCTGAGCTCCTCCACCACCTCCGATCAACTGACGCTAACCTCCTGTCTCAGCTCCACGAGGACTAAACCCTCTGGAACTCCCTCCCCAAACACATCAGAGACTCACACATCCACACTCCTCGTCTTCAAAAAAAACCCTCAAAACGGCCTTTAAATAACTACATCTCGTTTGTATCTGGTTCTTCATTTGTGTTTTGTCTGTCTTGACAGCGTCTTTGAGTATCAAGAAATGTGTGACTGGGCCTTTCTGTGTGGAGTTTCCATGTTCTCCCTGTGTCTGCGAGTGTTTTCTGTGAGTCCTCCGGTTTCTCCCATCACCCCAAAACATGTGAAGTCCTCCAGCTAAGGTCCTGAATGAGTTATGCAATTGTGGTTTGGTGTGTTTTTCATGACAAACCTCGAGATTGCGATTTGATTTGTGATGTATGCGTTAATCATAGGTTTCTTTTCAAAGTTCATGCTCTAAACACCCTGATTTCGGAAGGCGTGATTGACAAGCGGATTAACCGATCAGAGAGACACATGCTCAATTTGCATCAAAAATCTACGTAAACGACAGAGAAACCGTGCAGATTTTTACAGAATCAACAATCAAAGCATCAAACTATGACTAATATCAGGTAGTTATATACATTATTTTGTTCTGAATGTAACAAGTGTTTTTGAGACTAGATGTCTTTTTTTTTTGCACATTCCAAACCGTTCCAAAGCAGCAAACATCTTATATGAGCAAGTTGTCTGTACGTGCACTTTATTCATTTAAGTAAATGACGTTTTATAACATTTAACACGTCGTAACGGAATACCAAAGATAATTTAGTAAGTATGATACCTTAATTCTTAAAGAGTTTCCAGGCTTGCCAGTATGGGATACCAAAGTTCTTGAAAAATGTGTCCGTAATTATTTTTTTTCATCTGACAATTGACTCGTAAATAGCTTTGTGTCGGAGGTAAATAATCTTTCCAAAGTAGTAGTAAACATTTCGTTGCAAAATATGTTTTGGTAATTAGTATATATTTGACTGAAGATCAAAAGTATTTTACCAAAGCGGTTTGTGTAAAGGAAGTTGAGAAGTTTTTTAACAGGAAATGTCTTCTGCATTTGAGAGGCTGTGGTTGGATCATCTCAAGTTTGGACAGAGGTTTTTCACACTTCATGGTCGAGTTCCAGTCTGGATTTGAACAGAATGTAGAAGGGACTGCCTTCTCATGCAAGAAAAAACAACCGAAAGGCTTAAATCTGAACTACCAAGAATGAACAGGATACAGAATGTCACGCTTGTATAGATGTAATACAATTTTAATGCAGAATAAGCCTGATTTTGTTGCTTGCAGAGGAAATTGTGGTCCTCGTGCTCTTTTTGTTTTACTAATTGCACCCATTTAAACAGCAATTTCACCTTTGATTGTGATTAACCTCACCCTAAAGCCACGCTCGACATCTTGGTCCCTTGGCGATGTCTAAGGGCTTTGAAACTGTCCTCTACGACCGCAAAGGACAAGTTTTCCTACGGGGACAGTAAAGTGTACCTAACCTTAAACGACTTTCGCATCATCAGTAATGAAATTTGAACAACGTAATAATCATTTTCTCACATCATTAGCGCAGAGTTGTGTTTTGGTTGTTAATGAGCGCTCGGGTTGTAAACACGCCAAATTGTCGCCGCTGGCCGATCTTCATCAGTTGTCTTGCATTTGCCGTCCCAAACGCTTGCTCATTTGTACACCAGTGTATTTCAACGCTGGAGGCAAAGTGATTGAAGTGTCTTGCCCAGTGACACAATCTAAAAGTATGCAGTTTTAGATTAGACTAGATTAGTAATTTATTAAAAGTGCTATATTATGCAACATTTACTGTTGTGAACTGAATAAATAAGTAGCAGTACCACTAATAGTATTAAGTATTTTTAGAAGTAGGATAGATAGATACAGTCCCTGACAAAAGTCTTGTCGCTTATCCATTTTGTAGAAACAAAATCTTATAACCTGACTTTAAATTAATCGATTGGTTTTAGAAATGTCTCATATGAAAGCTAAAACCCTCCCAAATTATGCTCAATATACTAAAATAAATTTGCTTCACTGAAGAAAGATTGATCATTTAATGAACACAGAAAGGTCAGATTTTGGCAAGACAAAAGTCTTGTCGCCTTGTCATATGATGCACCCAATCCTAGATTACAGCCTCACCTGTGATCGGTTACTGATCAATCAATTAGTGGGTGTGTATAAAAAGAACCCCAGCACACCAGACTTTCACATCAACTGCAACTTGACCTCTGACAACATGCCTAAGATCCACCCTGAGACCAAAGTGTTAATTATCAAGAGGCTGAAGACCAGATCCACTGCTGAGGTGGCTGACACCTTCAATGTGTCTCAGTGTTAAGTACAAAGAATAAGAAAAAGATCTGAAAAGACTGGAGATGTTTTTGACAAGCCCAGGTCCGGCAGACCCCGCAAGACAACTGCTCGGGAGGACCGTTTGTTGATTCAAAAATCCAAGGCCAGCCCCTTTTCCACTGCAGCAGAGCTCCACCAGGCCTGGTCACCTCAAGTCCCTGTGTCAACCAGAACAGTTTGTAGAATTCTGTCTCGAAATGGCCTCCATGGTCGAATCAGTGCACAGAAACTAGCACTAAACAAAAGGCAATTAAAACACCATGTGGCATTTGCCAAGGCCCACAGCCTGCTAAAAGGATGGACACTGGAGAAGTGGCAGAAGGTGGATTTCTCAGATGAATCCTCGGTTGAATTACATCACAGCCACCACAAATATTGCAGGAGACCTACTGGAGCCCGCATGGATCCAAGATTCACCCAGAAAACAGTTAAGTTTGGTGGCGGAAAAATCATGGTCTGGGGTTACATCCAGTATGAGGGTGTTCGAGACATTTGCAGGGTGGAAGGCAATATCAATAGCCTAAAATATCAAGAAGTATTAGCTACCTCTTACATTCCCAACCATAAAAGGGGTCAAATTTTGCAGCAGGATGGTGCTCCATCGCATACTTCTATTTCTACATCAAAGTTCCTCAAGGCGAAGAAGATCAAGGTGCTCCAGGACTGGCCAGCCCAGTCACCAGACATGATCATTGAGCATGTCTGGGGTAGAATGAAAGAGGAAGCATGGAAGGCAAAACCAAAGAATCTTGATGAACTCTGGGAGGCATGTAATACTGCTTTCTTTGCTATTCCTGATGACTTCATCAACAATTGTATGAATCATTGTCGAACCGCATGAATGCAGTCCTTCAAGCTCATGGAAGTCATACAAGATATTAAATATGGATCTCACAGCACCACTACTTAATTCACTGACGTTATGCAACATATTTTTATATTTGAAGTAAATTATTTGTTCAATTTTCTGTAGGTGACAAAACTTTTGTCTTGCCACAAAACTTTTGTCTTGTGTTCATTAAATGATCAATCTTTCTTCAGTGAAGCAAATTTATTTTAGTATATTGAGCATAATTTGGGAGGGTTTTAGCTTTCATATGAGACATTTCTAAAACCAATCGATTAATTTAAAGTTTGGTTATAAGCTTTTGTTTCTACAAAATGGATAAGCGACAAGACTTTTGTCAGGGACTGTAGATAGATAGATAGATAGATAGATAGATAGATAAGTAGTAGAAGTTGATCACTCTATGCTGTTAGCAGTAGGCAGGCTGACAAAATAAGTAGTAGTATTAGTAATAGTACAGGTATTATTAGTAATAGTATAGAAGAATTAGTGAAAGTAGTAGAAGGAGTATCATAGTAGTAGTAGCTGAAGTTAGCAGTAGATCAGTCTGAGCTGTTAGTAGTAGGCAGGCTGACATAATAAGTAGTAGTACCAGTAATAGTACAAGTATTATTAGTAGTATTATTGAAGAATTAGTAATAGTGGTAGAAGAAGTATCATAGTAGTAGTAGTAGTAGTTGAAGTAGTATTAGTAGTAGATCAGTCTGAGGTGTTAGCAGTAGTATTATTAGTAGTAGTATAAAATAATTAGTAATAGTAGAAGGAGTATCATAGTAGTAGTAGTAGTAGTAGTAGTAGTAGTAGTAGTAGTAGTACTAGTAGTAGTAGAAATAATAGTAGTAGATCAGTCTAAGCTGTTAGCAGTAGGCAGGCTGACAAAAAATGTAATAGTACCAGTAACAGGACAAGTATTATTAGTGGTAGATAAGTATAGACAAATTAGTAATAGTAGTTGAAGGAGAATCATTGTAGTAGTAGTAGTAGTAATATTAGTAGTAGTTGAAGTAGTATTAGTAGTAGATTAGTCTGAGCTGTTAACAGTAGGCAGGCTGACGAAATAAGTAATAGTCAGCCTGCCCTCCTACTGTTACTGTAATAGTACTTCAACACTGCAGGAAAGGTGACTGAAGTGTCTTGCTCAGTGACGCAACCACAGTATGCACTCTAATCACATCTGGTGCAGTTTTAGACCAATTTAGGCAAGTCTTGTATTGCAGAAAACTGAATTGTGAAGTGACCAAAGCTTGGCTGCAGTAGTAGTAGTAGTAGTAGTAGTACTGCAGTAGTAGTAGTACAATAACATCTCCATGGAGAAAAGTATTTGACAGATGCTCCAACAGAAAAGTTACACAATTGCACCTTTAAGACATTATTTTCAGTGATTTTATATATATATATTTTTCAAATGAATAAACATGGTGATCTCAGTATGTTATGTGCTTGCAATTAGTACTGCATTCTAATGCTTGAAACAAGCGCCGCACAAATGAGGCACTATTTGTTTCGATGACTCTTGTGAAGAAAAGATCGCCGAGTTCTGTGTGACTCTAGGGGGCCATCTGCATTAGCTCAAATAGAGAGATTTGTGTAAAAACTGAGTGAGCGGGACATAATTGAAACACATCCAGCTGTGTTAAAGGCCACGCTCTGCTCTTCTGATGAGGACTACTCCATTTCAATTACACATCCCATTGGACACACATGTGACGTCCAGATGCACCATTAAAGAGCCAGATAATAAGGGAGGAGATGAGGAGCCAGAGCAGAGGCGCTTTTACACTGACAATTTACAAAGACGTGCGGCTCTGGAGCTCAATCCTGTCTGCTGACAGGTGAATGAACCAATCAGAGAAGCACATGGTCTGTTAGTGTCAAAACAAACGTAACGGCTACAAAATACATCACAGAGGATTGAGAATCAACAATCAAAGCACGACCTTCTTCTGAGGTATAAGAGGCTATAGAGTTTCTTCTGAATGATTTGTCTTTCATATTTGACTGACATGTGCTACAATATCTTCTGTGGTTGGACAGTCCCGCATTAGGATGGTTGTTTAGTGCTCTCTCTGAATCCAGGTCCTTCTGCTTCCATTTGTCCTTCATTTTTGTCCTTTCCGGGGCAGCAGTCTAAGCAGGGATTCCTAGACTTCCCTCACCCGAGACATTTCCTCCAGCTCCTCTGCGGGGGAACCCAGGCCAGCCGAGAGACGTAGTCCTTCCAGTGTGTCCTGGGTCTTCCCCAGCACCTCCTGGTGGGACTTGAACACCTCCCCAGGGAGGCATCCAGGAGAATTCTGGAACAGATGCCTGAGCCTCATCTGCTCCTCTCCATGTGGCGGACCAGCAGCTCTACTCTGAGCTCCTCCTGGGTGACAGAGCTCCTCACCCTATCCTTAGCCTCTTGAGACCCTGTGGCCCCATACGAGGACATTACATTTTTGCCTCTTAGCACCAGGATTTTCAATTATTTTAAACTTTCACCTGTAATCAACTAAAAACCTCTACAGCAGCTCCCGAAAGTAAAAAAAAACTGCATGGTAAAGTTTAGATGCAAAATTTATGAATAAAACCAATGTATTTATGTACAATAATGTCTCTTCATGTATCTTAATGTATCTTCATTTGGCATTAAAATCTGACCCATTTTATTGACCACAGCAGACGAGAGCATCAGGAAATGTCATGTCCTCGTTTGAAGACATTGGGACTGTGTTATATTATTGATTGTACATGTTGTTAGGTAAACTTGGGAATATTTAGATGAGTTTACAGTTATAAATTGCTGGACGTTTCTGCTGCTATAGGAAACTGCTGCCTGTCTCCCCTTTTTGCCGCTCTACTTTTTTTTTGTAACGATTGAAAACCAGAAAAAATTAAAACTGTGGACCACATTTTCAGGCCTTTTTGTGTGTTTTTAACCTCACTCACTGAACCCCAACCCGCTCACGGTCGACCTACGTCACATTTGGCAGGTTTAGGGGTTGAAATAAACAGCTAATTGCTGTTTGTTTGTTTTTTGTAATTTATTTATACATTTTAATGTTTTTACATTTTTTAACCAATGGTGTCATACAGAAGACTTACTTAGTAGGTCCTACTTATCCCAAATAGCAAGAAGAAATGAAAAATGCACACCAGACAAAAGCTCGGGTCTCAGGAGGTTAAGGGAGAGCCCAGCCACCCTGCACAGGAAACTCTTTACATAGATTAGGAGGTACTTCTGGTGAAAACTGCTGCTAGAAAGAGTGTATGTACCAGAGACTCAACCAGGACCAAATCCGAATTAAACAGGGCAAAGAATATCAGTCCAAACAAGGACTGAACCAGGGCTATACCTGGACCAAAATAAATGTATTGGCTGTAGCTGCAGATTAATGCCAATACCTCACCTGCACAGCTGTGGAACCAGGTTATGTGAGGTAGGCACCAGGACTGATCACAGTGCATTTAGGAAGAATTTGAATAGAAAATAATAATCATCCCTTATCCTTGCCTATTTGCATCACCTTGAGTAAGACATCAGCTCCCATTGGGCTCTGCAGTTTTCCAACGCGGAAGTCAGCAAACTTGTATGTTTTATTAAGTCATGTTAGATGAATATTGTATCGTACAAAGTCTAACATAAGGATCCGCATGTGCCGTACATTATAACTATAAAGCAGTCACAAGCACAATAGGTCTTCTTTAACTGCCCTGTCCACTCCCCACACTCGCCCAGCCAAAAAGAGCCATCAGCCGTGAACAAGCACACATCATGATCTATGTGTATGAACCAGGGGCCACAGGAGGAGGAGGAGGGAGCCGAGGGAGGCAGCCGTGGTTGTCCCGGAAACGCATGTATCCTTAGCCTCCTCATCTGTCTGAACTGTAGCATGTGGGCGGGAAGTACCGGTGGAGACGTAGCAGCAGTAATCGTAGTAGAAGGTGTGTTTGCAGTAGTAGTAGTCATTTGGTACTGCAGTAGTTTACGTAGCTGAAGTCTAAGCTGTACTGGTAAAATATTGATAGACATAGCAGTTGGAGTATGGTAGTACCAGTAATTAGTAATAGTGAAAGAATTAGTAGTAGTAACCCTGAGTAGCGGTGAGTATGCATTCCTGTAGAGACAGACGGAGCGGGGACTGAACTTGTGACCTCGTGGCTAAGCGCTGAGGGTCCATCTGCATATTTCATGGAGCAGAGTGTAGTCTGTCTTTGGGGAGTGGATGTATGTGCACATGTGATCGTATATGCAGAAGTACAGGAACATTAGTAACCTTAGAATTTCACATGTTCTGTGCTAAAAAAAAACTGCCCCTAGAGCGGCATCCATGTGTAGTATTATTACCTGACTACAGGGGGCAGCACAGAAGATATTTCCAAAGTCTATTCAATGGTCCATATGATGCTATGTTCTGATTTATGTTCTAATGTTTTCTCATCACAAACAGACCTAGAGTTGTGTTTTGTTTCATTCTCACATATTTAACACAAAAACCTATTTAGTTTTAGAGATTTCTCTTAAACAGAAAACTCTCTGTCCCACCTTGTAATGTCATGTGGTCATACAGGAAGTGCTCCGCTGTGCTTTTAAACTCCACACACCTTCACTTTCATTTGGAGAAATTAAACCCTGGAATAAACAAACAAACCGAAACAAAAGGTTGGGCAAAAGTATCTTAGTTGGTAGAGCGTTTGTCCACTAATCTGAAGGTTGGTGGTTTGAATCCTGCTCTCGACATAAACATCATTGAGGGGTCAGATACATTGAGCTACAGGTTGTCTGATATGATTCCAGCTGCCACAGATGAATGCTGTCATGTCCTTGTGTACACTGATGTATGAACGTGTGTGTGAATGGGTGAGTGGTTCGTTGTTGCTTCGAGTGCCTTGAAGGTGGAAAAGTGCTGCATAAAAATGTGACCATTTATCAAGGTAAAATAGAATGGAATGCCTTTTATTGTCACTATACATATACAAGCCACACTATGTACAACATGTACAACAAGATTAAAAGCAACTCACCCTCAAATGAAGACATGTAAGTGGGACACTTACAACACAGTATAAAAGAAAAATAAATTGAATAAATAAGCAAGTACATAGTACTAGTGCAAGGAATAAAAAAGGCTAGGACACCCTAAACTACAACACTTGCAAGATTTTGCACTGCTTTAAATATTGCACTCATGTAGCTAATGTAGCTATTAACTTGAAAACTACTCCTTCATGACATCACAAAGTGGAACAAAGCATTTGGAGCTTTGGAGATGCACAGACTAATAATACAGGATTACTCCAACATGTGTAAATGAAACAAAACACAGCTCAGGTATAATTTAGATGAGGTATAACATGATGTTATCATTTTGCATAATATTTATTGCATATATATTTTACCTTTAAAGGTGTAAGCCTACTATGTTACTTTTCGGTTGTTTCTATGGAGATGTCATTGTTCTGCCTGGAATGTTCCACAGTGTGACATTAAACAGCTCTACCTTAGATTTTTTCAATTACCGGTGGTTTTATAGCTCAAAAATAACTTCAAAAACTGCATTGTGACTGTGAGCAGGGTCGCCTCTCCACAGAGCTGACCTGTAACTTGGTATGATTTGGTCTCCTTGAAGATAGAAAGGTTTAATACCATATTGTGAAACATTACACAACGCACCTTCAAAACTAAACCTTTTTGTGATATTGTTACAAAATGTCGTGTAAACTAATGGCTGGGTAAATGCTCTCACACAAACACACACACTGTTCACATGTGTTCACAGAGTCTTTGCTTGAGTGCTTTAATTACACTTCCTGTCAGCCATCTTTCCTCCCGTTTCCATTTTTGTGACCGCAGTGACAGGCTGTACTTATCTCTTTATCTGTGAGATTAGAATGTCACGTTTGAATTTACGGTCTCATGATACTATTCCCTGTCACGCCACACAACAGAAGCACCAAGGATCTGTCTGTCAGAGTAGTTGTAGTAGTAGTCGCAGTAGTGAATTGTATTGGTTATTGTTGCAGAAGTTGTAGTAGTAGCAGCTGCGATACCAGTAGTAATAGTAATACGCCTAGTTCGGGTGATCAAACATCCCTATTGATCTGGGACAGTCCCAGTTTTGAGCCCTGTGTCCCCTGTCCCAGCAGATTTATCCAAAACCACTGATATGTCCCAGTTTTATACAAGAAATGTCTCAAATATCCATATTTTTGACCAATTTGATCCCTATCAACAGTGAAGAGGCATAAACTATAATTTGTTTAGGTAAAATACAAAAAAGCTGCTTAGAAATGATGAAAACACAAAGAAAATGTGACTGTACTGACTCACACATTAGTCATAAATGACATCTACATAACAATTTTCCTTAATTATACACTTTCACAATTTCACACAAAAAAGGATGTTCCAGTTTTTTTGTTTTTTTTGAAAACCTGGTCACCCTACACCTAACACTGACAGTAGAAGTAATAGGAACAGTATTAGAGTGACACATACTTTAAAAATGAAGTAGTATACTATTGGTGGTGGTAGTACTGTAGTAATATGTATATGAATAATAGTATGACTTGTTGTATGGGTATTAGCAGTAATTTAAGTTGTTAATAGTTGAAATAATAGAGTAGTAATAGTTGTTACTTGCAGTGTAATAATCATAGAAGTACTGGTAGTAGAGCTAGAACAACGAAATTGACGAGCATGTAGCAGTACCAGTAGTAGAAGTAGTAGTAGTAGTAAAGTTTCTACACCTACTAGTAGTCATTTTAGTTTGCAGAAACACTTTTACATATCAAAACAAAAAAAAAGCACAAGGAAAGTCACAAACAGGAATGAATGTGGAAATCAAATAGAGAAAGGGATAAAGGTTAAAAATAACTGTAAAAGTTATTAAGCGGACACACTCACTGCTTAAAAACAAACTCAGAATCTCTTCATGTGTGAGTAGGTTGACCAGATGTCCCTATTTACAGAGGACAGTCCCAGTTTTGAGCCCTGTGTCCCCTGTCCCAGCAGATTTATCCAAAACCACTGATTTGTCTCAGTTTTATACAAGAAATGTCCCTATTTTTGACCAATTTGATCCATTCCTACATTAAAGAGAGGCATAAACTGTCATTTGTTTAGGTAAAACACAGAAAATCTGCTTAAAAATAACCAAAACCAAAAAAAAAGTGAATATGCTGACTCACATGTTAAACAATTTACTTTAATCACAATTGTTGCACAATTTTATCATTACCAACTACCAAAAAAACAGCGATGTTCCAGGTTTTTATTTTGAAATTCTGATCACCCTATGTGAGTAGAACCGGTGAACCGCTAGTAGGGTGACATGAGCTTAGCAGATGACACACTTGTGAAGCAGCTGAAAGTTATTGCCGAATTATTTTGTGTGACGGAGGGAGATAGAGAGATGGAGAGCGATAGGGAAATGAAATGAAGAGCGTTGATAAGAAGAAAAGGAAATGTGCTGTCTCCGGGTTTCGCTGCTTTAGTCACAGTGTAAAATATTCAAAAACTGTACTTAAGTAAGAGTAACGTCACTTCAAATCGATATTCCTCAAGTAGAAGTGCAAAGTAGTGGTCTAAGCATTGATTTATGATTTGAAGTTAAGGTAGTTTGAAGGCGAAACTTGAAATAATGCACAAAATCTGGTGTTTTCTAAGGACAGGCATAAAAACGAGACAAACAAAATCATATTTGATGGAGCGGAGCAAGAAACACAAACATTCAAATAATTTCGTATTGTCCCTTGTATACTGACTCGCAGCGGGAAGAAGAACCAAAGCGTTTAGTCAAGTAAGAGCACTGCTACTTCAATACAAATATTATTCAAGTAGAAGTACAAATAAGCTGCTCGAAAAGTACTCTGAAAACTACACATTTCTTCAAAAAAGTCTGTATATGTGAGTATAAGTGGAAAGGACCGAACAGAGGAGGAGATACGAGGGTGCGGGGGCTGGTACGTCACAGGGAGAATTATGGTGATGAGGTGTTTTGACCTGTAGTGAGCCGTTCACAGGTTTAATCCGGGGTCGGTGGTATGAGAACAAGCAGGTGAAGGTCTGGAGACGAGAGGTGCTACGAACAAACTCACAAATCATCGAACATGCAGTTACTCCTTAGAACATGCAGTCTTCATGCTGGATATGGCGGCTATCAACAACTAGCAAGCCAACAGCACACTTCCTGATTCTCTGAGGATAAAACGCTTTATTATCACATGCAGGAAACACACAGCGGTCTCATTTTTACCTTTGTATTGGGGTAAAACCTGTAACACTCCTGTATTTCCCATGTGCAATTATATCCTATTACTTTGTCGGGCTATGTTCACTACTGCCCCCAGTGTTCAGCTCGTGCACTGTTCCGTTGCTAAGATTCCTCATGTTCTGAAGAAATTATGGATGGATAACACAGAGGATGGACACTCTTGCTTGGGCAATTTCATGGACCATTACTTTGTACTTCTATTTAAACGGCCAACCTTCAGATCAGTGGACAAACACTAGACCAACTGAGCTAAAGCTGGGGTAGACTAATCTGTATAAAGGGCACTACACACTACAGGATTTTTCGGTCTTAAACGATATATAAACGTGCGACAAAAAGTGCACACCACAGACATGAGGAGAAACTATGAGGAGGACATAAGGAGACTAA
Source organism: Odontamblyopus lacepedii (assembly GCA_034769755.1). Lineage (NCBI taxonomy): Eukaryota > Metazoa > Chordata > Actinopteri > Gobiiformes > Gobiidae > Odontamblyopus > Odontamblyopus lacepedii. The sequence continues at coordinate 14,174,008 of CM068349.1, read as the reverse complement.
AAATCTCAATCGATCGCAAAGAATGCAGTGGGATCTGTCTGCGGACCACAGGATATAAAGTTGTGAGCGTGATGGCGTCAGCTGTTTCCTGTCTACAGTAAAACCACTCACTCTGAGACTCTGAAGTGTTCAAAGATCAGAGCTCTGCACTTCTAGTTCTAGCTCTGCACTTCAAATCAAACTGTGTTATTATTATTTGTGAAATGTGGAGTAATACTTCAGATACAGGATTTTTAAAGCATAAATGATTGGAGATAAAGTCCACAGGAAGAGTCACCGCAAAGAACACCGCAAACTGGATTAATAGCGCAGTTTTGTGGACTGGATGTCATTATTTGCAGAGGACAAATTCTATGGATAATGTGGGTGAGATGCTGCACTTTAAATGTTCCACTTTACATTAGGTGAGTAATAAAGTCTTTATTTTCACTATATCCTGGGTTTGTAGCTTGTGCCTCTGTGTCCGTCACTCCTCTGCCCCTGACGCTCTGTTTTATCGGCTGTTACCGTTGCGTTGTTGATGTTTGGTGGTTATGATCTGACACTAAGTCCACACATGAGGAGCAGCGGCTTCAAAATCGCACACAGAGACAAAAAGTCAGGTTACACATCCTCGAACTCGGGAAGAAGAAATCACAGCCAAAATCGGGCAAATTCTCCTGTAGTGTGTGGCGACCTTTAGATGGGAAGGAATTGAGGGAAAGGAAAAAACAAAGAGATCCGTGTTCGATTCCCAACCTCTACCAAGTATCTCTATGACGGCTTTCAACACAATGGCCGACGTATATCGTATATTACCAACAAGGTTATTCATTTGAATTAGCCAAGTGTTTTGTGCAGTATCAGTCACATTGTAAATATTCATTGTAAAATCATGGATTAAACGTGATAACTATGGTAAAGGCTCAGCTGACCACTGTGTATTGAATGATTTCATGTGCGATGTTAATAACCAAACATGTCGCTATTAGACCAGCATTCACTTACACAAACAAGATCATTAAACAGATGGGGGGGGCACTGGAGTTGGTGACCCGTGTTTGACCTCATTAATATTAAATCACATAATATAGTAACTGTATATTTAAAATTATATCATTTGTCATTTGTTTGTTTGACTTTATTTACTATATTTATCACCCAGCAACCAATCAAAAGAAAAAGCAAAAACAGAGTATTGATAGTTGAGAAATCTGGGATTTTTTATTCTTCAAAAACCTTTTTCGTTTACAGTACTTATTCACAACTAAAATTATGTTTCACCCTTAGATATATACAGTAACAATGGATATGCAATTGTTTTTGTTGAGTATTTTGTTGTGAAACTTGCCACCCATCATTAACGCCAATGTAATCCATTCATAACCATGTATCCTGAACCATCACCAGTGTCACAACACAGAATATTTGATTAAATGCCTACAGGCTGGTTACATTATTTAATATATTTATTTGCAATGCAAAAACTAGACACTTGACTGCTGTTGCTAAAGACTGTGTCTATCAACATTAACGGCAACAGAGAAGCAAATTTATCCTGTGCTTGAAACGGCTAAAGTCTGATATTTAATAAAAATAGACATAATATAAGTCCTTACTTCAACACAAAACGACTACATTCAGCCACACAGCAGAAGACGCACACTCGGACAAACTGTCAACAGCCACGTAGGCGGGACATAGAGGCTCGGGCAGCAATTGGCCTGTCAAAAGATGGAATGGAATATCTGACTGGCTCTAGAAATAATGAAGACGTCTCAGTCAAATGTTGGACGCGACCACTTGATTGGTCAGGGAAAGACTGACCCGCCCGCCTGATGGGTGAGGGAAAGATTGACCCGTGAACATCATTGGTCCTCATTTACAGTATAGCGGCGTCAGATACTGCCACTGTCACCCGTTTGTGTTTTTTGATATGAATCTGTATGGCATCCCTGTCAGCATGTCGTGCATCGACAGCGTCCGGTGAGTCGAGTTCTTCCCCGGTTTTGGTGCTGATGAAAGTGTCCGGCAAGTTGGCTGGAATCACGAAAATAAAGTGTTTTTCTCCTCTAAACAATATGTTTGCGTCACAAAATGTGAACCACGAAAAAGTCTCATAATCGCTTGGTACTATTTTCTTTCCGCTGCCGCCAGGTGAAGCCAACACTTTTTTCAGTAGTTCAGCAGCATAAGCTTGTATAAGCTATAAAAGAATATATATAAAAACGGTGCAGACTTGTGATTATCCAGGCCATTTGTTGGTCCCCCCGGTCTCTCGTGGCTCTAGCTGTGGCTCCAGCTTCAACTCCAGCTTCAGCTCTGTCCCTCCTCTCTCTCTCTGCCCGTTCTAACTCCATCTGGTGAATTTGGGCATCAGTATATTCAGGTTCATAAAGATCTCCTCTTGGCTCTGTGCTAAAGGCCATGTCTTCATCGTTGGTGTCATAGTCACACATGTTGTCGTGAACTTTCTGAGCAGTAAACAGTGAAACAGGCGGGGCTTCATCTGGAGGCAGTGCGGAGTGATACGAGCGGAGAGAAAATAGTAACAAGTGATTATGAGGCCTGACTTTTTGATGGTTGATGTTTTGTGATGCAAATGAATCACATATTGTTTTAAGAAGAAAAACGCTTTATTTTCATGACTCCAGCCAACTTGCCGGACACTTTCATCAGCACTGAAACCGGGGAAGAACTCGGCTCACCGGACGCTGTCGGGAGGTAAGTCAGTGTTGATGCACAACACTGATGACGGGGACGTACAGATTCATGTCAAAAAACCCAAACTATCCCTTTAATGTAAGTTTACTCTTACTCGAGTGCAGTTTTTGGCTTAGCTCCACACCTTTGTGGCTCTGTTTCTGAGCTAATTTCTTCTCTTCACAGAGGGACGGTCCGCATGCTTCACGCAGCAAACTGGCCTTGGGATATTTAATTTATTCATGTCACTAATCACAGCAACGTAATTATAGAAACACATAACCCGCTCTCCACTGGGGTTTCACTGGAGACATATTACACCAGTGCGATTCATATTACTCATTAGAACACGCAGTCTTAATATGCAAATGTCACGCTCAGAGGTAAAGTGCCAGGCTGGGGGTCAGGCACCATAATGCGCCACTCACTTCATACGTCTTCTTGGTAATTGTGCATAATTAGGTGGTCGTAAAGGAAGTGCTTCTGGTTCTGTTTCTTTAAAGGGCCATTGCATAATCCTTTAGCCAAAAAAGAAAGAAGATAAAAGATTGTTTTCATTTTGGATTAGACAAACTTTATCAGTCCACAAGGGAAATTATTTTAACACAGTAGCTCACACATCACCATATATTAGAATAACAAAGAGCAAAAATATAAATGGTGATAATAAATTCTAATGATTTTATTGCACTCGGAAACATAGAAAAGATGCACTGTGTGACTTTTCATTGTTTAACTTCTTTTCTATTTTCATGGAGACCACATCAGACCAAGTTACAGGTCAGATCTGTGGAGAGGCGACCCCACTCACAGTCCAAATGCTTGTTTTTCTAGGTATTTCTGAGCTCCAAAACCACCTGTGATTGAGTAAATGTAAGGTAGAGCTGTTTAATGTCATACTGTGGAACATTCCAGGCAGAGCAATGACGTATCTATAGAAACAAGCAAGTGACAGACCCCCAACATATGTACACTTTGTCAGGAGCAATGAGATCCATCTACAGATCTTGAGCTACTCTTGGTCGGGGAGGATTTGACCTGTTTTGTACGTTTTGGGTTGATGTGAGCAGGCTGACATCTCCACAAACCTGACTCTTAATTGGCTTTAGAGAAGGACCTCCTCCTGTTTCCATGGAAATGCTGTTCCTTTGACTATATCTTCCACATGGCAAAAAACGTAGCTATCTCCATGGAGAGTGTGATGAAGAAGGACGTGATCCATTTCTGCTGGGGGTTTGTTTGACAGGCATTGTGACCAATTGGATTATATCGGTTTCAAGTTTGGTTGATAGCAGTACATGGTTTAGTCGTTTTCAGTGCGTCATGGGGAGCTCATGGGTGCAAATGTCGTGCGCGTAACAGAAATAGTAAGCAGTGGTAGTGGTAGATTTGCAGTGGGAAAAGCATGTTTAATGGCCACTTAGATGTCAATTTGTGATATGAAATGCTCACTATTCTTACGAAGCTATTATTGTGTTTGTTTAGCTGCATTTCGAGACTATATTTTTTCCTTTGTTTGTATGTTTCAGAACCACTTACACACCAGACACCCATGCAACCACAGCTCAACATCTGGAATAAAAGTCTAGACTTGTATCATCTCGTGCACTCTTACCCCTGTCCCCTGGTGGTCACACAAGCAGTTCTCTCCAAAACAGAGAATGTTCCAAACTTTCTTTCTTTTTTTTTTGGAATCATAGTCACCAGAAAGTTATGCAGTGTTGCTTTTTTATTGTCACATTTTTATAATGATTTTCCACTTCAAAGCTCTTTACATCCATGTGATTTATGTGACTTGCCCATGGACACAACCGCAGAGTTGAGTTTATCATCAATTCACCAGCAAAAGGTCCATCAGGATCAGTTCAGCTATTGTTTTTAGCATTACTTTAACTGCTTTACTCCACAGTGTGACTGCTGTTTAAGTTTTTTTGTGCCCTGTTTTGAGTTAAATGTTAAATGATGCAAAGTGTACTCTTCTAAGCTTTAAGCCATGGTTAGGTAGCCAGGCTGGCGCCACCTAGTGCCTCCACTCAATTTCATGTCTCTCCAGTGACTAGGTCAGGAATCAGAACACACTCTGCGGTTTGCAAGAACCCTGAAAGTTCTAGTCAGCGCACTGGCCAATCAGTGAAGCGGTGTGTATGTAGGCCAGAACCAACCCAAGTTGCAATAACAGTCTGCAGACGCTATTCTCCTTTGGACTTCCTAATAACTTTGCATTTTTAGGCCCGAGCGCCAGAGGCCTATTAGTATCGCACTTTTTCCACAATTTTTGGATATTTACAAATTGCTCCTATTTGCTCAAACAAACTCTGATTTCAGTGAAATGTGACCCAGTTCTTAAACCCTCTGCCCTAAAGCTACTGAATGTGAAAAAAATTAATTTGGGGCATTAGCGCCCCCTACAGATTGAAATAAATCGTGACCCCGCAAACACATTGAAAAATGTTCAAAAACTCACCAAACTTTGCCAAAAGTTCAGAAATGATGAGGCATTCAAGAAAATATAGGTTCCATGTGTGGGGATCAAAATATGGAGATAATACGCCACTTTGAATATTAGGCTCCGCCCACTCCTATGGGAGCCGTCCCAGCTCAACTTTGTCGTAGAGCCACGAAATTCAGTACACGCATTCGTCACGTGAAGACAAACAAAAAATATTATTATGGCCACGCCACCTGACAAAGCAGAAGGTGGCCATCTTGGATTGAAATCTTCAAAATACAGAGTTCGCATTTTCGCTCATGTTGTGTTTGAACTCTGAAGTTGCACTCTGAAGGCGCTTCACCCACAGGGCTGAAAATCACTGTACATCATCTAGAGAAGTGCGGCTTCAAAAGTTTGCTCCATTTTTCTGAAAACTGTCACGGTTTACGTGCGGCAAAGCCACAAATTTCAGTCCAAATTTAGACAATATTCAATGTGAAGATTTGCTCCCGTTGGCACAGACTTAGTCCGATCGTCCTGAAATTTGAATCACTGATGCTGATCTTGGCCTGAATATAATACACTATAAAGCATATGAAAAATTACTCTATAGCGCCCCCTAGACATGAAACATCAACATTATCGGATTTGTACCAAATTTGGGAATTAAATTCTATGCATGACTATGAGCAAAAAATACATTATGGACATGGTGAATTTTTCACTGTTGGCCACCAGGGGCGCAAAGACTCCTCAAAAATCATTTAAAGGTGCACTATGTAATTTTTCTGATGGAGGATGTGTTGGCCTGGGCAATTTGAATCACTAATACGTGATCTTGGCCTGACTATAATACACTGTAAAGCATATGAAAAGTGTGGTTGGGGCTTACGGTTATTAGGGTTAGTGTGGGGTGCAGCGTTTGCTGGGCGCGGCGTTTGCACGGCACGATGTGATGGGCACGTCGTTTTGTAGAGCACACCGTTTGCGGGGCACGGTGTTTGCAGGGTGCGGTATAGGCGCACGCGAGGGCCGATCATCACCGCTTGCGGCTATATTTTATCATACTTTTAATTTGCAAGTTCACCTCGCAGAAACGACAGCGCTCGCTGACAGACATGTTCACTTTCTGCTTTGTTTGCTGTTGTGCTGCAACACTGAGTGTTCCGGCACATTACATACGTCACCACCAAATAGCAACGATTGGTTCAATCAAAAAAGCACCCGTCTACTGTTGAGCAACAAATCCTAATGGTCAGACAGTTTCCATGAAGTGAAACCAGCTGATGAATCAGGCTAATCGTTAGGGTGGCCAGATTATCAAAATTCAAAACTGGGACACACCCGGGTTAGGATCGTTGGTATAAATACAATTGTGAAAAGATTGTGCAACACTGTGCATTCTTGCGTCAATCATAATCTAAAGGACAAATCACTGGTTTTGTATAAATCTGCTGCGACAGGGGACACAGGGCTCAAACCTGGGACTGTCCCAGGTAAATAGGGACGTCTGATCACCCTACCCATGTTACCTCCTCAAAAACAAACCCGTAGTTGTTTCTTGTTTTGACCACATGACATTACAAGGTGGAGTGGGGTTAGGGTTAAGGTTGAGTGTTTTCTGTTTGAGAGAAGAAAACCTAAATATGCAGGATTTGTCTCTTAAACTTAAGTGAATGAAACAAAATGCAACTCCAGGTCTGTTTTTGAGGAGGAAATCACATTATAACAGATCAGAAAATGGCATAATATGGGCCCTCTCATAGTTTAAGTACCTGTACAAACCTGAATGTACAAAACACTAAAGCACCACCTTTGCATGCACTTGTTTTTGACCTTGGCATAGGCACATTACAGTTCATTTTCAAATATAAAAGTACCCGTTTATCATCTAGAACTCTCTTAATGACTGTTGCCATAGTGTCAGCACGTCCTCCTTTGCGTTCACAGAGTTAAAGAGATACATGTGCTTATGTTTTTACAGCGTCATCCCCTCTTGCTCCCTCTGAAACCCACTCAAACAGGCTCTGGATCAGCCTCGGCTTTGTGCTCATGGAATAACATAGAAAGTGCCAAGACATTCAGAAAGATTAACTGTGCAAAACTGTCCCAAATTGACGTAATTTCAAAAAACAAAGCAGAACTATTATGCAAAATCAACTTTTTAAATGTTTTGTGCATGTTTGAGCAATCTTTAATGGCTTATTTTCACGACGTGTAGGTAAATCACACTTTCATTCTACATTATTTTAAGTTAAATATTAAATGATGCACAATGTACATTTGTGAGCTTTAGGGTAGGTTGTTCTAATGGTGTTATCTCCTCAAAAACAAACCTGGAGTTGCGTTTTGTTTCATTCACACGTGTTTGAGTAGCCCTGTTCCTCTATCTACATCTCCAAAGCTCAAAATGTTCTGTCCCACCTTGTGATGTCAAGAAGCAAGTGTTTTCATGTTAACAGATGCCTTTTACCTTTAGTTCAGTAGAATTTGGCAATTCCAGGGCTGAAATTGTCAAAATGATTCTACTGAATGTTTAAAAACACAGTGGAGCACTTCCTGTATTACTGCATGACATCACAAGGTGGAACAGAGTGTGCCAATCAACCCCTGTTTTCCTCTCCGCCGGTAGGTGCCTACTGTGACGTACTTAATTCATTCTCCAATTGAATTTTCTTTATACACACAGTATCCTGCTTTTGCATATTTAGGAAAAATATCTGTGCTTGGGTGATGTAGGCTTGTGGGCGGAGCCTCGTACAGAATCATAAGGCTGTTTGTGTAAAATCCCTCAGTCGTCCAGGTAGAATCCATGGTAAAAGGAAAAATGCAATTTGTCAACTGGACAAAAGTTTATTTGGTTGAATGTGTTTCACCGCTCATCCAAGCTGCTTCTTCAGCTCTGTTCAGAATGCTGAAGGACACTGCCTTAAATCTGCCTGAATGGAGGAGCTAACTACTATGAAATTACTCTGAAACTAATACACCTGCTTGTTTACAGTTTCAGTTGTTAGATTGAAAGTGTGTGGGGTCATATTAGCAGAGTCATTCAGGGCCATAATGGAGTTTTCACACCTCTGGGCCTGACCTGGCTACACCTATTGTTTGTCCATCCATCCATCCATCCATCCATCCATCTTTTTCCGCTTATCCGGGGCCAGGTCGCGGGGGCAGCAGTCTAAGCAGGGGCTCCCAAGCTTCCTTCTCCCCAGCCAATTCCACCAGCTCCTCCAGATGGACCCCGAGATGTTCCCAGGCCAGCCGAGAGACATAGTCCCTCCAGCGTGTCCTCGGTCTTCCCCGGGGCCTCCTACCGGTGGGACATGCCCAGAACACCTCCTGAGGGAGGCGTCCAGGAGGCATCCGGACCAGATGCCCGAGCCACCTCAGCTGGCTCCTCTCGACGTGGAGGAGCAGCGATTCTACTCCGAGCTCCTTCCGTGTGACCGAGCTCCTCACCTCTAAGGGAGCGCCCGGCCACTCTGCGGAGGAAACTCATTTCGGCTGCTTGTATCCGCGATCTCGTCCTTTCGGTCATTGCCCAGAGCTCATGACTATAGGTGAGGGAGAGAAGCCCCTAATTATGAGCACCATACAGAGGCAAGATACGTCGCCCGGATCGGCGTCACCGGGGCCCCACCCTGGAGCCAGGCCTGGGGTGGGCGCTCGATGGCGAGCGCCTGGTGGCCGGGCCTTTTCCCATGGGGCCCGGCCGGGCACAGCCCGAAGGGACGACGTGGGACCGCCCTCCCCTAGACCCACCATCTGTGGGAGGAGCCATAGGTGCCGGGTGCAGAGAGATCTGGGCGGCAGTCGAAGGCAGGGGCCTCGGCGACCAGATCTCCAGACATGGAGACGAGCTCTGGGGACATGGAATGTCACCTCGCTGGGGGGAAGGAGCCTGAGCTTGTGCGGGAGGTCGAGCGTTACCGGCTAGATATAGTCGGCCTCACCTCCATGCACAGCTTGGGTTCCGGAACCCAACTCCTTGAGAGGGGTTGGACTCTCCATTTCTCTGGCGTTGGCCGCGGGGAGCGGTGGCGAGCTGGTGTGGGCTCATCGCCCCACAGCTCAGCCGCTGCGTGTTGGAGTTTACCCCGGTGAACGAGAGGGTTGCGTCGCTGCGCCGTCGGGTCGGGGACAGGTCTCTCACTGTGGTGTGGGCCTACGGGCCGAACAGCAGTGCAGAGTACCCGACCTTCTTGGAGTCTCTGGGAGGGGTACTGGACAGTGCACCGACTGGGGACTCCATTGTTTTACTGGGGGACTTAAACGCCCACGTGGGCAATGACAGTGACACTTGGAGAAGGGTGATTGGGAGGAACGGCCTCCCTGATCTGAACCCGAGTGGTGTTCTGTTATTGGACTTCTGTGCTAGTCACAGTTTGTCCATAACAAAGACGATGTTCGAGCACAAGGGGGTCCATCGGTGCACGTGGCACCAGGGCTCCCTAGGCCGGAGGTCGATGATCGACTTTATTGTCGTGTCATATGACTTCCGGCCGTGTGTCTTCGACACTCGGGTGAAGAGGGGGGCAGAGCTGTCAACTGATCACCACCTGGTGGTGAGTTGGGTCTGCTGGCGGAGGAGGAAGCCGGAAAGACCTGGCAGGCCCAAGCGTATCGTGAGGGTCTGTTGGGAACGTCTGGCAGAACCCTCTGTCAGTGCGGCCTTCAACTCACACCTCGGGGAAAGCTTCTCCCGGATCCCGGGGGAGGCTGGGGACATGGAGTCAGAGTGGGCTTTGTTTTCAGCCTCCATTGTCAACGCGGCCGCTCGTAGCTGTGGCTGCAAGGTCTGTAATGCCTGTTGTGGCGGCAATCCCCGAACCCGGTGGTAAGGGATGCCGTCAAGCTGAAGAAGGAGTGCTACCGGGCCTTACTGGCCCGGTGGACTCCTGAGGCAGCTGACAGGTACTGGCGGGCCAAGTGTGCTGCAGCCCGGGCGGTTGCAGAGGCAAAAACTTGGGTTTGGGAGGAGTTCGGGGAGGCCATGGAGGAGGACTATCGGATGCCCCCAAGGAAATTCTGGCAAACCGTCCGGCGCCTCAGGAGGGGGAAGCGGTCCTTCACCAACACTGTTTACAGTGCGGGGGGAGAGCTGCTGACCTCGACTGGGGATGTTGTCAGGCGGTGGAAGGAATACTTTGGGGATCTCCTCAATCCCACCGTCACCTCCTCCGAAGAGGAGGCCGAGGCTGGGGACCCAGAGGCGGACTCATCTATCACCCTGGCCGAAGTCACTGGGGTGGTTGGAAAGCTACTTGGTGGCAAGGCTCCGGGAGTGGATGAGATCCGTCCTGAGTACCTTAAGTCTCTGGGTGTTGTGGGGCTGTCTTGGCTGACACGCCTCTGCAACATCGCGTGGCGGTCAGGAACCGTACCTCTGGACTGGCAGACCGGGGTGGTGGTCCCTCTGTATAAGAAGGAGGACCGGAGGGTGTGTTCCAACTACAGGGGAATCACACTCCTCAGCCTCCCCGGTAAAGTCTATGCCAGGGTACTGGAGAGGAGAGTCCGGCCGATAGTCAAACCTCAGATTCAAGAGGAGCAGTGTGGTTTTCGACCTGGTCGTGGAACACTGGACCAGCTCTACACCCTCTATCGCAGGGGTCTCAGACTCATGGCCCGGGGGCCAAGTGCGGCCCGCAGTACAATATTTTGTGGCCCGCACCTTAATATGAAAGTATAATATTAGTGTGGCCAGCAGAGAAAGTGGACCTCCGAAGGGCCAATCAGCCAGCTCCCGCGCGCCGTCCCTGGTCGGGGCGAGGCTAAGCTACACCAGCTCCGTGCACTTTACACTTGCAACAACAGCACTTGCCTTCTATCGTACTTTCTACCGGCGACTGTTACCGGGCTGTTTATCGTCTACGCTGCTGTTACAGATAGAAGCGTGTGACGGAGCACCTGTAGCTGCCCTGACATTCCCCGACCGGCGCCTCTCGCTCTGGCTCGAGAGCGCGGCAGAGCGCACGGAGCGCTCTCCCGGTTAAGGCGTGCTCCGTCACAAAGCGTTATGCGTTAAGATGTTCTCTGTACTCAATTAGCT